>JAYEPQ010000002.1:66627347-67099847 GCA_036321105.1 Dracaena cambodiana
GATTGATGGTTATCAGAATGTAAGAGAGTTGAATTGTAATCTAATTTGCCATAGTAATTATCACGTAGAGCTCTTATAACTCTGGTATCATTGACGAGTTGACTCATTGCATAAAGAGTTACCAATCTGATACTTTGAGCTTTCATATTTTGTCTACGGACTTTCACACTAATCGATTATCTTTCGTTAACAATAATAAGTAAATACTACTTCCGGAAATGACATTTATTTTCATTTTCTTCTCTCTCTCTTTCTAGTTCCTACTATGAGATGCCTTGAGGTCCAAATTAAAAGTTCTCTCTACAACAGAATTTCTCTAGTCGCATGGGTGGCTAATAAGTGATTATAATTTCTCTTAAAGTATATTTATGAGGGAGTGTCATGAACCATGATCACTGTATCACAAGGGCTTTTCCTAAATCCTACAATTTTAAATGTCTAATAGTATCAATAAAAGCCATAGCTTTAGCTTAAAGTTCAATTGGAATTATTTCCGAAGTACTCGAGTCATCTTTGTACTTGCTAGCTGTTTTAACTCTGTCTAGACTTGGTTCCTAAAGAAAATCTTGTGAAAGAAGAATACTTTCTGTCGTTTTTCCAGAGGGCCTGCATGCTTGGGCCTGGTTCCCGCATGGCCCCGGCCCACTAGAAATCCAATAATTTCATATTCGACTGCGCTGGAGTTGGCGAGTCAAATCGCCTAGGAATCCGAAATAAATTTGGACTCCGCTCCAACAATCTTAATATTTCTCCATTATTCTAAACAACCGACAAACTGTGCCGTCACGAGTAAACAGGAGTGGGAATTCAGTGAAAACCAAAATCATGGGAGTTTCTAGAGGGGGCACAACTTTTTTCCTAGTGAGCCCACTTAAAACTTCTATAATATTACAGTTTTGCCATCTAAAAAATTAGACCAAAATACCCCTCCCTCCCGCTCGCCCTCGCTCTCGCCCCCCCCCCCCCCCCCTCTCGCCCCTCTCCCTCGCCCCCTGCCCCCCTTGCCCTCGCCCTCGCCCCCTGCCCCTGCTTGCCCTCGCCGCCGCCCCCGCCGCCGCCCTCGCCGCCGCCCCCGCCCCTGCTCGCGCTCACCGCCGCCCGCGCCCCCCTGCCCCCTCTCGCCCTCTACCCTGCTCGCCCTCGCCGCCGCCACTCGCCCCCTGCCCCCGCTCGCCCTCGCCGCTGCCCTCGCTCCCCTGCCCCCGCTCGCCCTCGCCCTCGCCGCTGCCCTCGCCCCCTGCCCCTGCTCGCCCTCGCCGCCCCCCTCGCCCTCGCCGCCCTACCCCCGCTCGCCCCAACCCCTCCCCTCGTTCGCCCTCGCCCCAAATTCCTGCAAGTTTCCTGTCCGGGCTAACCAGCCTGGATCCAATTACTGGGTCCGGGGCTGCTAGCCCGGATCCACCGTTCTGATCCGGACTGACTAGCCCGAACAGGGAACTTGCAGGAATTTGGGGCGAGGGCGAGCGAGGGGCGGGGGTGGGGGCGAGGGCGAGCAGGGGCAAGGGGCGAGGGCGAGGAGGGCGAGGGTGGGGGCGAGGGGGAGAGAAGTGAGAAAGACGAAGAGGAAGAAGATGGAGAAGATAAGAGCAAAGATGGTATTTAGGTGTACTCACTAGGAAAAAACAAGAGATTTTCGAAGGAGAAGTGTGCGCATTAGGAAAAGTGGGCTCACTAGGATAAAATCTGTGCCCATCTAGAAAGTCCCAAAATCATCAGTAGAAATCGATCCGAACAAGTAAAACACTCAAATCGGTCAAAGATTCGAAACCGAGTTGAAATTGAACAGAACCGAATAATTTAATGAATATATAAAGATCAGGTTTATATATATATATATATATATATGTCTCCTAACCCTGAGGAAAAAAAAAAAAATCTCGCTTCACTAAACAAAATCTAAACCGTGTATTCAAATCAAAGACGAATATGAACCGTCCATCAATCTACGCGTATCATAATTGCGAGTCGTGTCGGTACCGGACTCTATTTATTTAATCGGATCCCTTGATTGACCCCCCTAACGAAACCTTGCGATAAGGTTTGTTTCTGTTTATTTCGTGGTTGTCGCCTCTCTGTCCCTCTCTCTCTCTCCTCGTTTTTTTTTCGTCTTTCTCTCTCTCTTCTCGATCTCGTTTGGGATTCTTCAAATCGAGCTCCAATGGCGAGGAATACGGCTTGCTCCGTCTACATAGGTTTGTTTCCGATGTTTTTTCCTTTGTATTGTTCAGATCTGTGAATAATTTGCTTGTTTAGGGTTTCTCATTATTTAAAAGATTTGTGTTAAATACCGTTAGGCCTAATATTTGGCTGTTGAATTGGTTCTATCAATTAATACTATCTACTGTTTTAATTTCTTTTTTGGGTTGATTTTTGCAACTTTTAATTGAGTAAAGAATTTGCTTTCCTTTTCCCTCCACTTCTATTAGAGAAACATTCTCGATTAATTCGGTGAAAATTAATTTTTGTAGCATTAATTAGGTGAAGTTATTGCTTAATTATCTTGCAATTAAATTAATTCTGTCAATTAAAGTAGTTTCATCCTTCACCAAGTCCTTCGCTGTCTTATTTTCTCAGATCTAAAACTTGCATAAATCTTTTGTTTATTCTAAGGGTTTCTGACATTTCACTTTAGTTTACTTTGCATGTTATTGGTAATATTTCCCCTTTTTTTTAAGAAATGGATAAATGATCTAAAAGGATTCTTTAGCCAGAAACTTCATTAAACTGATAACACCTTTAACCCCTTACTCAAGGAAACTGTACAATAAAAGAAGTCCTTCTATCTAGGCCAAAACACACAAAGGCCCTAGCAATAAATAGAGTAACAAGCTACTTATCTTGTTTACCAAACAAGAACAACCATATTTATGTATGCATATCCAAAAAAAGAGAAGTTTAATTGATTCTTCAACCAATTACCAATAATACTTCTTGATCGCCATGCACACCAGCACCTCCTGATTTGTTATAGCAGTTGTTCCACCAAATGTAACAAGATCCCTAACCAGAAACTTGAATCGCTAAGGATCTAGCGACTTTTGGACCTGAACAATGAACAAATTTGATCCACTTTTTCTTTGAAACATTTCTAAGCCAAAAGCAAGTGTAAGAATTTGTTGATGCTAAGAGAGCCAAATCATTCCTTCTTTTTTAAAGAAAGATACTTGTATTTCTTTCATTCCAGATACACCATAAAATTGCCATCACTAACCAGAAACTTGAATTGCTATGGATCTAGCGACTTTTGGACCTGAACAATGAACAAATTTGATCCACTTTTTCTTTGAAACATTTCTAAGCCAAAAGCAAGTATAAGAATTTGTCGATGCTAAGAGAGCTAAATCATTCCTTTTTTTAAAGAAAGATACTTTTATTTATTTCATTCCAAATACGCTATAAAATTACCATCACTAACAAATCCCACTCCAATCTGACATTACTAGAAATATGGGACCCCCTTTCCATGAGATTAATAACTCTCTCACATTTACGTGAGAGTATCAATATGAACGTTACATTGAATACTCGTCCAAATGGACCTAACTTATAGACAATGTGAAAACAAATTATCATTATTTTCTTCATGAATAGAACATATGCAACACAATAAGCCATGTGCAACAACCCCTTTCTCAGCCATTTTATTTTTTGTAATGAAGTCTGCCTAATTGATTTAACCAAACAATGATCTTAACTTTCAAAGGAACAGCCAAACTCCAAATATGTTCATATGGATGATGAATCAGCAAACAATTCTGTTATAGCAGGATTTGAAATTAAGTTGAACAGTTAAATCTATTAACTAGCTCCTTTAATCAGAGTAATGTGTTATATTCATTGAGTTGAGCAATTTCTTTAATTCATCCATTCTATCAATTCACCTGTCATATTTCTTCTAAATTGAACATTCCAATTTCAGAAACTTTCTGTCAATAATTCTATATAAAAATCTCTAGCATTCTTATCAATGGCTAAATCAAACAGATTAGCAAACTTCTCTTTCAAAGATCTTCCGGAGCACCAAATATCTAGCCAAAGGAAGCATTTTTACCATCACCAATGATTACTTTAGTATCCCGCAAAAAAATTTCCGTAGACCTGATTATTACTTTCCAAAAAATGATATATACCAATAGAATGTCTATTAACATCTCTAAAGGCTTTATTATGATAATACTGGAATCTTATAAACTTGCACAATATCAAATCTAGATTTTGTCAAAATTTGCATAGCCATTTGGAAAGCAATGCTATATTCCTAGTCTGCTGCCTGTAAATTTAACATTCCGAAACTCCCATACTTCTTAGGCTTAAATACATCATTCCATTTGACTAGACATGAAAATCCTTTGCACTCTTTATCACCATTCCGAAAGAAATTCTTTCTGATTTTGTCAACCCTCTTCTTAACCCAATTAGGTAATGGATAGAATGGCAAGATATACATGGGAATAGTGGATAGCACAAAACTAACTAAAATCAGTTTACAACTCCTAGATAAGGTTGATCCTTTCCATTATGTATCAATTTTATCAATTACTAGTATCCAATCATCATGATGTAACTTGGTAGGTCTATCAAGAAAATCCAGATAAATCAAAGGATATTCTCCATTTTGACAATTAAGCTATGTGACTTGATTGAGAACCTCATCATTATCACCCAACTAATATACTAAGTTTTTATTGAAATTGATTGAGACCAGATACTAGCTCAAATCCATCAAATAGTAACTTTGAAGTTCTGATGGATTGAAACTCAGTATTAACAAACAAAATAGTATTATCAGTATAATGTTGCTATTGTAATTAAACGAAGCTAAATCTAATGTTTGAGAATTTTGAATGTGTTTGAATCGGTCAAAGGTTCGGTTTGCTTTCCGTTACCTAGCAAACTCCAGCATCAAAAGCCTATGTGCTCCCGTGTGTCCAAGGATGTACAAGCTATGGATTAAGCTAAGCTTAAGATTAATACCATTCTAATAATCTAATTATAATATTTTAGTGAATGTATCAGCCCCCAACACCAAACAGTAAAGGGGACGAAGGATCACCTTATTTCAATCTCCCTTTAGAAATAATTAGATTTCCAGCAACACTATTGACCATAATTTGAGATTTCCCCTTATTTAATCAATTTAACCCATCCATTCCAACTATCTCCAGATTCCCACTCTTAACATGTCAAAAGTAAAATTCCAGTTTAACATATTATAGGTTTTGGCAAAATGAAGTTTCAATAAAGCTTCACCATGTCTTCTCTGTCTATTCCATGCATACATAAGCTCTTGAATGGATGCAATCCCATCTAAATCTTCTTTTATTGAAACCGGGTTGAGATCCATCCACCAAATTATATAATATTCAGTCATAGTAAGGATTTTAGTAATAATTTTATAAACCTCATTCCAAAGACTGATAGGCCAGAAATCTATTACAAAATCAGCATCTTTCTTTTTTGGTGACAATACAATATGAGCATAGTTAAATCTTTGATATTTAGACATTCATAATAAATTCTGTCATTATATCAAATAATTCATTATTGACAACATGCCAAAATTCCTAAAAAAATAAAGTTGAAAAACCATCATGACCAGATGAGTTATTAGCTTTCATTGAAAAATAGATTGCTTAATTTCATCCTCAGTAAAAGAATTCTCAAGCATCATATTATTCCAGTTTCTCACCAGATATCAACTCCGTGAAAATCTGCTCTATGAGTAGCACAAGTACCCAAAATTTGCTTGAAATGACCTGTGAAAATTTCATTCAAATTGTCTTGATTATTGATCTCTACATTTTTCATGTATAATACTAGCAATGTGATTGATTTGAAATCTTTCATTAGCTACCTAAAAAATATACAGTATTTGAAGCCCTTTCTTTTAACCAATGTATTTTAGCTCTTTCTCTCCATAATATTTCTTTTTTTTAGGAATAGTATTCAACTGATTCTCAATACTAATTCGTTGATTTCTTTCAACTTCAGATAATGTTCTTTGTTCCTCAATGATGTCAATTGCTTTAAATTTTCCAACAATTTCAATTTAGGAATTTTGATGCTATAAAAATTATTATTCACCCAGGTTTTGATTTCTTTTCTAAGTAGTCTGAGCTAGTATTCATTTTGACAGTAGCATCCCCTTCAACTTGACAATTATTTCAAAAAGAACTAATAAATTCCATAAACCATTAGCACTTAACCAAACTTTTTCAAATTTGAATCTTTTAGGCATAGGCTTATTAGTAGTGTCTTAACTAATAGGACAATGATCAGACAGCTGGCTAACCAATCCTTTTTTAATAGAATAAGGATATTTGTCATTCTATTTGGTAGAATATGAGAATCTGTCCAATGAAGGACTTTCTCTTTTATTGGTCCATGTAATTTTTTGCCATGGAGACAAGGAATCATCGATTCCATATCTTTAATAAATTTACTAAAATCTTCACGATCTCTACCATATAATCTTCTTCAGTTCTTCCTGTTCTTCCATTATATATCAATGGGACACTGCCAGTAATTATTCAAGACCCATCATAAGATGATATGAAAATTTACAATTCTTGCCATAAAACCTGTCTTTCTTCAACATTATGAGGTCCATATATATTAGAAATGGCCCATATATTAGAAATGGCCCAAGTAAACTCCCTGTTAACGGATTCTTGCAAAAGCAGCAAAACTGTCATAAGTATCCATTTCAACCCTTCTCTTATTCCAAAACTGACATTTCCAACCTGTCATAATACCTCTTGAAGAACCAACTGCATTTTTCTCCTCCCAATTTTGAATAAAACTGCCATCTGAAGCTTCATGGATTCTAGAATACAAATAACATCTGTTTTATTCAACTGACAAAAGTCTCTGATGATGCTACTTCTTTTAATAGGGTCACTCAACTCTCAAACATTCCAAGTTAATATAATCATTCTCTATTATAGGCCATTTTCCCTTCTCCTTTCCATTTTGATAATTTCCTCCACATGATTAAAAGAAGTAGAAGAATTAAGCTTAAGGTCATACTTATATCCTATTTAAATTAATTGCTCTAAATTACAAGTATTAAAAAGCAAATTAATTAAAGTTGTACCTAAAATGGTAGAATTACCTCCGTGATGAAAGTCCACTTTCTCCGTGATGATGTCCATTAATCTTCCTCTTTTTCTGATTATTAGAGATGCAACTATCTTCTTTGTTTGTCTCTTACTTTTTTGTCTTGTATCTTAATTAGAGATTATAAATCTTCTGAAATAATATATAAATTAGAAGATGTTTTCTCAGCAACTGTTGATCAGACATCTCAGCCACCTCCTTATAATGAAAGCATATATTCAATTCCCAAGTTCCACTGAGATAAGGATTCATTGTCAACAGTATAATTGGACTCAAATCTTCAGGTAGAGGAATATGAACATCATAGTCCGAAGTGAGTGAAGTAAGCTTTTTAGCCTGAGGATCAGAAGGATCCTTCCTATGCCCAATATGAAACTTCTCTTCATCGTGTTTGTCTTGTTGACCTTCTTCACCACTTGATTCCCAAGAATTGTCAAAAGAGACCATGATCCTTCAATATTTTTTGTGGCTTGCCCTTTTTTAGACTGTTTTGTGTCTTCTTCAATAATTTCTTCAATTAAGTCAACCAAGACAGTATAAGCATAATTTTCAATGAATATTTTGACCTTAGTAGGAATATGCTTAGAAGATTCACAAGCCACCTGCACCACTGCCTCCACAAATTGACTAGCATTGCATATTAAATCACCCATAATAAGTAAGTCTCCAAAACCTTTGATAATCTTTCTTAAGGATTCAGTTTTCCAACTGTAAAGAGGCAAATTCTGCAACTTAATCTAAATTTCCCTCTCTCTTTTTTCAAAACAAAATCCCTCCTCTCCTGACCATTTTTGGGCTAAAATTTTGCCCAAAGCACTATAAATAATCCCTTCAGCAACTACGTTACTTTGATAAAATGTTAATGGTTTCACTTTGTTGGAGATTTTTAGGGTATTTATAATTTATTGGTTTCTTGTGAAATGATTTTGGTTTTAGTTGCTTTGGTCAAAGTTAGGAAGTTCTACAACTGTTCATTCCTTTTGCTTGTTTCGTCTAAGCTTAGACGGTTTTTAGTTTATAGAAGATTCCAGCTCTCCTCTCCTTTTCAGTTATATGAAACAGTAGTTTTGAATAATTCTGTCAGAATTTATTTTTAAATCTGTCATTGCTTCTTGCAAAACCAAGTCAAAAGCAACCATAATGTGTCATCTTTGGTGGAGTTTGTAAACCTTGTTTCGTTCTTATACGACTATGTCGCAGCGTTGCTGCAAATGTCTTTTGAGGTTCAGCTATTAATATGGATGGACTTAGCATACATGTATAATAGTTCTGTCATCCTTGTTTGCATTTCAGTTTTGCAATATATACTTTCTAGTTTTTGTTTAATTCTAATATTTCTTCTCATGAGCTCTCTGTAGTTTAGACATTTGCGTTTAATTTATGGCTACATTTTGAATCTATTTGGGCATGTTGATCTTTTGGGCATGTTGATCTTGTTGCCTTTTAAACCAACAATTTCAGTACACTCAGGTATTTAACTAGGTTATGTTTTGTGGTATTTGTACATCTAAAGTTGGCACCTCGGTCTTTGCTCATTGTTCTATTGTATTTAATTGTTCTGTAGTATTTAGTTTTGCTTACATATTGTTATTCTCTCATCTATTTCTAAGCGCATCGAATTATTTTGATTAGTCATGAAAGAAACCCTTTATTAATACTTTGTATTCTTAATAGGTAATTTGGATGAAAAGGTGAGCGAGAAAGTCTTGTATGAGATTCTTATCCAAGTAGGTCGTGTAGTAGACCTACATATACCTCGGGATAAGGAAACAAACCGTCACAAGGGTTTTGCTTTTGCTGAATATGAAACTGAAGAGATTGCAAATTATGCTGTTAGGCTTTTCTCTGGCCTAGTTCGTCTCCATAATAAAACTCTTAAGTTTGCGGTGCGTTGTTTTATCCTTTTTCCCCCCATATCCTAGTCCTTTTACTTTTTGCAGTTCACTCCATCGAGTAGATTATCAGCACATCTTCCTAAGTAGCAGCAACCAAGTCTTCACCCTATATATCTAGAAGAGTAATCCCCATTGCCGATTTCATAAGATAAATTTAAAATATAAAACTTATGATGTATGGCATCAAATACTAAAACTGGTTAAGTTGTGAAGGAGCTGTTACATTCTTATATATATATATATTTTTTTTTTTTTCTTTTAAGGAATAGTTTTTAAAATTTTATTATCAGATCTTGATGCTAATATCTTAGGCTTTCCATAACTAGAAATCAGCTTTTGTAAAATATTTCATTTTGTACAGATGTCTGGACAAGACAAAGCCCCACAAAACAACAGTACTCCAAACAATAGTATTCCTCTCGCATCTCAGGCTAGTTATCCTCCAAATAATGGGCCAAGCCCATTGTCTCTGCATTCACAGGACAAACAACTGTCCCAAGTGTCTGCACAGGCAATGGGTGACTGCAGGGTTTCATCTGGTGCCTATTCTGTTTCACCTGTTGACAATAAAGGTGACTTTGAGTTTCTAAGATCTTTGCAAGACTTGCTTCCATGACTTTTTAACTATCTTTGTTCTCATATATTAGCACTTCTTTACAGTTTCTCACAATGGTTTAGTAAATAATGGACTCAGCAACAGCAATTATGAATACAGTAGGCGTGTTTTTGGGGCTGTGTTGAACAACGTCAATCGTCCTGCCAGCCGGCATCCAATAGCATATCCATCCTACTAGTACCTACTAGCATTTAGCCCAAGTGGATGTAGCGAATGCAAACAGGGTATGTATCTTCACTATGTTGTAGTTTGGTAATCTGTAGCCCCATTGCAGCCATCTGCCAAGGTCGGGAAAATTTACTGAATAATCCTAGTAAAGAGCTTTCTTTGTTCTAGTCTGGTTGTTAGGGGATTGAGCTGACTTGGATGGTGTTATTTTGGTCTAATATGTTGTCTGAATTAGCCTTGAAGTTAGATGCTCAATCCCTGTTGGTATGGTGTTTGTAAATATCTAGTATTTCAAAGTTCTGTAGAAGCTGTTACTACTTTTGAGCTTAAATGTTTCAGGTATGTTTATGTTTTCCCCCTTAGTTTCTGTATAAGATAATTAAATTGAATTGCTTGTGCTAACTCCCATATGGTTACAACCATAATTCTACAAACCTTTACCAGATCTTTGGTGGCCAATCAATTCTAGATTATTAGTATCGTCTAACATTCAGACTTGTATTCATCTTCATTTTGGTTGATGTGAAAGATTTCAAAAGAGCTGGAGAATTATATTGTCAAACAGAATTTTCATACTTGTATATATGTTTCCCCTTGTCTCAGGATCATGTCCATTTGGATGCAAGAATTAGAACTCAACATGCATATTTTTTTGGTGATTGTCATCATTTTGATATACAAGTTTTGGTTTGGTTACCCATTCTTTTTTATGCAATAGGACGTGTTTATCTTGCTGCACGGCACTTTGCTCTTTCTCTGTGATGTATCTTGCCTCTTTTCTTTTCTGGACTTTTTTAATTCTCACTTTCTGTTGCTTACCCAAAGATGTGAGCCTGCAAGTTTCCCCTTGCATCAGTATTGCTACCCAGTCTGCTGGACCTTAAAGGCTATATATTACTCCTTTGCTTTATGTCATTTTGGTGTATGTGAACCTGATTTTTTTTTTTTTTAACAATTTTTTGTCTAAATCCTTTTGCTCTTGCTTTATATTATATGTTCATGTAGACAAATATGGAATCTTTTGCTTCAAATTTATCTATTTTATTGTACTTTATGAACTCTTGGGCGATATGTGTTTATTGACCAACCTTTTTGCCTCTTTTTCTTCATGGTCTTTAAGGATTCAGCTGAGGCTACAAATGTTCAACATTTTCGGTGTCTTAAATTACTGTGAACTACCATATATTTCTTGTCAGTGATCTTTCATCATTTTTAAGAGGTTTTAAGTTTCTTTCCCTTCTTCTTCTAGCCTGGTCTTGAATTCCTAGGGTCTATTCTATGCCAATGCAATCCCTTCCCAGTAGGTGGCAGCGGCGGAAAGATTACTAGTCTTGGTATGCATTTCTTTTCATGCTATGGAACATAGGACACATGCCCCTATTGGCTCTTATACATACGTAATATTTTGCTGGTCCTTCATCTATCTCCTTGCGTTTCCGTTTTGGTGAAATTTTTCTTTTTCTTGTTTCTTTTTATTTTCTTTCGTTTTTTCTCGGTCCTTTTGCTTTTCTTTCTCTTTCCCTTTTCCTTTTCTCTAGAAGCTTACATGAAAGAATTGAGGGTGGGGGACCTTTCTGTTTGCATTGTCCCCACAAATTTACTACCTGCCATGGTCTCAAGGGCTTTATACTTTGCTCTTTTGCGTTATGTTTTGGATAGGGATCTTTAGGTAGAGTCCTATTGCATGGCTTGGAACCTTTGGTGCATGTGCTTTTTAATTACTGTGGTATTGCATGATGTGATTGGCCTTTCTGCTTGTGCTCTTAAATAAAGCTTCATGGTTTAGATTAGGTGACCTGGTCATCCTTTAGGGTGTATTCCACCAGATTTAACGTATGGTGTTATCTAACGTGCTATAGAGGGCAACAGATGGACAGGCGATGGAAGCTTTAGTGTAGTTCAAGAAGTTAATTGTAGCGCATGGTGAAAATGGCTAAAGCCTTGGTGGTTTGGTGAAACTATTAACTGTAACCCTTTTTTTTTCCTTCTCTGTTGGCAATGTTTTGATGTTTAGAGCGCAGATTCAGGGAGCTGCTGGCAAGATATCCCCATTTTACTGGTCTCCTTTCTCGTATTCTCTCAGTTATGTTTTGCATGTGCATGTATCATGATGGTACCCAAGATTTCTCTATGGCAGTTGCTATTGTTGTTTTTTATTTCTCGACTTTTTTTGTACTGTTGTTTTCTTCATTCCTGTGCATGACATGACTGGATTTACTTTTAATAATCGAGGATCACCTTTGTTTGCCAAATATGTTTTACCACTAAAGTTCGATTGCTAAACCCAAACATTTTATTCTATGATGATTACGACAATTTCTTTTTTAGGAGTCCTTGTTTATGTCAAAAATTGTCTAATAAAATGGATGAAAACGAGTTTGCTCCATGTTTCTGCTTGTTCTCTTCTTGATGTTCTTCTGATTTCTAGGATTAGATTGCATGGTTAAAGTTGGGGACATTGAATTGTTGATAGTTGTTAATCAGTTTAATTTGCTAGTAAATGAGCAAACAGAAAAGTTTATATGTGGTAGTCATCTATATTTAAGAATTTTTATGATTAAAATTTTGCCATATGCTTATTGTTTTTTTTTTTTTTTTTTTTGGGACTTCTGTGATTGGATTGTGCCACCAAAGTTTGGAAATCTATCTGTGATTCACATACACTTAATGGTCGTTATCCTTTTTCTGTCAGGTTGTTTGGTTAGCATGTTAATATATCAGTTTGGCTTCCATAGTTCTTTTGATATACTAAATTGTCTAGTGAAAATATTACAGCCTTATTGAAGCAATAGAAGTTGCATGCGTTTGGAAACTTTTTAAATTTGTGGAGGAATTCTCTTTTTGCATGCATTTTGGTAGTTTACTAAATTTGTGGAAGACTTGTGCTCTGTACTCTTTTTGCATGCATTTTGGTAGTTTACTAAATTTGTGGAAGACTTGTGCTCTATATTCACTATTGTTGCTTGCACTTGGGAACTTTATTGGTGGCGGAGTTGATATAGCCTTCTATTTTTCTTATTGGCGGGTTGCTGCATCAGTTAAGGCATGAACATTTGCAATTTATGTTCAGGCTATAACCGAGTATATGAAGATAATGGTTTTGGTATTAGATAAAAAAAATTTAATGTGCGAAAAATTGTGTGTGTGAAAATTAGGCACTTGTTTGTCTTGGATTTGAAATTAATAGATGCTGATTGGGGCATTAGTTCAGTAACTTTTCAATATACTATACAGTTTGGTGCATAAAATTAGCTCAGTCATTTTTGTGTAGAATGCATATGAACAAATTTTGGTGAAAGGCTTTATTGACAATAAAATAATGAACAAATTTGGGTAGAAAGGCTTTAAAGACAGTAAAATAATGGGGACATGAAAGTTAACTGTAGAGAACTACAGTTTTTGTTTGTTTAGTAAACTGTGATCTGTTTATGTATGTCGATATTAGTTTCATACATGTAGGATCTGTATAGATATCTTTTATCTTTACACTCGTCTGAACAAGCTATTGGTGATGAGGGAGAGAAAAATTGGGTGAAATTCATCATAGTAACAAAACTCAACGTAAAATAGTAGTAAATAGCTTGATAGAGGGTTAAAAGATTTTCTCCTAATTTCTAGGGAATGCTAGGAACATTTTTTAGGTAATGCTGGCCTGCTGAGGAACTTTTTGTTTTGTTTGGGAAAATTAAATTAAGGTTGAGGGTTTGTGGGGTTCTTAAATTAAGGTAGTCCTGCAGAACAACAGCGTTGAGGACCTCAATACAGCGCTTGATACACTGTCAGATGGAAGTTGAGGTGACTGCCTGTTCTCGGGAGTTTCCAAATGAGCACACCATTTTTCCCAGGAAGCTCACTTTATAGTGTTATCACTATATTTTGGAAATCCGGACAGTTATATAAAAAGAAATTAAAAGAAATCCGGACAGTTATATAAAGTGTGCTCTCACTAGGAAAAAAGGTGTGCTCCTTTAGAAACTCCCCTGTTCTCTCGGAAGTGCCTTTGGTGGCTGTAAGGTTAGTACTTTATTTTTCTTTATTTTCCTTTTTTTTTTCTTTAGTCTGTTATATTAACTTCAACGTTAGTGTGCTGTATGATATTGTCGTAGAGTATTGATGGCCTCACAGGGCATTTTTAGTTATTTGTAGGGAATAAGGTTAACAACCTAAATGTGAGAATCTTATCTTATTTTATTTTAAGGGATTTTTACATATCTATCCCTGACATCTTTAAAAATTAGAATTTAGTTCTCTAAATCTTCATATTTATAATCTAGTCTTCCAAATCTTTTAAGTTATTACAATTTAGTCTCCTAGCCATAGTTTTGGTCTGAATTTTCCATTATACCCTTGAGTTAATTCAATTTAATCCTCCATTTCCTCTTCCTCATCTCTTTCTCTTCTTATTGGATTTTCTTCTCCATTCTTTTCCTCTTTCTAATTTTTAAAGATTAAGGGACAAATTTGTAAAAACCCCTTTGTTAATGGTATGACAATGCATTTGGTTTTGCAAACTGGAGTTACATGACAGATGATTGTCTATTGTTAGTTGCATAGGGAATCAATTATAAAGCTCTTTTATGTGCAAGGCTTTCATGTGTCGATGAGAGTAATTTTTCTTGGGACATATGAGTCGCCTGCATATTGTAACTATAGGAATACTTGTATTTCATTCAATACTGGAAGATTTGAATATATAACCGAAAAAAAATTTGCTAGTGTTCTTTTAGTTTCCAAGCCTATTGTGCTTGTTCTATTGTATCCTGATGAGACTCCTTATCCTGACCGTCCAGGTCTATCTTATATTGAGAATACATGAATTTAAACAAATAACGATTTGGTGATTCATAATTTCATCAGTTGGCGCAAACTATGGAACTGTAGTTTATGGTTATAATGAGTCTCTACATAAACTGTCGTAGACTGTATGTTGTGTTAAATTGTTAAAGTTTCTCCTAGATAATTTGTTAAAGTTTCTTTTTAGTTTGATTAGTTTACTTATTTTTAGAAATCATAGTGGCATATGAAAACTTAGTAAGAGTCATAGATGAAGTTGTAACGTATCTTGACCATAACAAGCTTAACTAACATGCATTTGCCAGTATCTTGACTATAACAAGCTTAACTAACATGCATTTGCCAATAAATTTGTAATGCCTCGTTCCTTACTAAGTATGGAACGAAGTGAGCTATCAGCGAATACGTGTAAATTGACGTGCGCAAGACCAATATGTATGTAAAAACAGTAATGAATAGAATTAAAATATTAGTCATCTACAAGAATCTTAAAATTTAGTCTGATGTCATATGAAAGAAAATATACATGTTTGCAACAGAAACAAGTACAATAGATAGCTCCAATTTAACAAATACAGTGTGTACACAAAAGTTGAAAAGTAAGGCTTCAAAAGAGTAATACCAACCAAACTCGAAAGTCCATGCCTAGGAGGTCTATTACTGTTTGGTTTGCTTTAGAAAGAATGGACCGTGTAATGACGGATTCTTACTTTCGTCTTCAGTATCTAAGCATGTGGAGGAATTTAGATTAAATCTAACAAGTAAAATAAATGATGTAGGGAATATGCATATAAACTAACAAGTTAAATGTTAATGTCGATATTAATAGTATATGTGCATGTATAGAAAATAGTAATTTATATAAAACAATAAATATTCAAATAACAATATCAAGCAGGGATATACATGCATATCAAGTTTAAATAAATATTTTATTTATTTTATTTTTGAGAAGAAATAAACTCGTATTGTGAAAGTATATGTGCATACATGGGACTTGGCTAAGATGTTGACGCTGAACCAGTCGTGCCGTTAATCATTCAATTAGATATCAATACTAAGTAATCGATTGTTCTATCAATATAAACTAAATAAGAGATGATTCAATACTATCCGAGCGCTATCGCGGATGTATTCCTATTTCAGTTGCACAATCTATCCTAAATTTTTTACGATATGGTATTAGTCCATTCTTTAGTTTCTCCATTACCCAAAGTTTTACGTTTGCAAATCAAATCAGAATATAGTAAACTAGTCAGGTCAAATGCAGTAAACCAGGTCAAGATTAATATATATTCATATTTATTATCTAATCAATATAGTAGCAAGTAAGACATGGTATGTTAAAATCAAGTTCACTAGCAAGTCATAATTCATGGCAATATCAAAATATATCTAAGTACAAATCAGAGTAATCCAACATATTCTCATGTATATTGTATCAAGTGACTGGTATGTATATATGAAGGCTAAGCATGATGAGTCATAAAATGTTAAAATTAATGTTATTGAAATATTGATCATGTATATAAACTATATCTACAAATCATGCATATAAATTACATAGTAGGTAAGTGGGTATTAGGGTATATGAATACCTATTGAATATATTCAACACCATGATGACTATTATTTTATTGGGAATTTTTCAAATATCCTAGTTAGCTTTCCTGGTATGGAAAAGTAATAAATTTATTAAACCTTACAATTTTATATGTTTTTCAAGAGAATATGGATTAGCATAAACAAGAGAATGTGGATTAGCATAAACAAGATTATGACATAAACCTAATAGCTTGTATAAAATTAATTTTTTAGTAAATTAAATGTGAAAATTTATGTGAAAGGCTATATATATATACATGTATATGTATATATATATGTATACATGTATATGTATATATATCTATACACATACATATACATGTATATATAGATACATACATACATATGTATACATGTATATATAGATACATACATACATATATATACATGTATATATACATACATACATATGTATACATGTATATATACATATGTATGTATGTACATACATATATATATACATATGTATGTATGAACATATATATATATAAGGAAACGGGAAATTCACCGGCGATGAAGGGAGTTCCTTCACTGACGCTTAGTTGGCCTAATAAAATAATTATACATGACGCTTAGTTGGCCTAATAAAATAATTTTACATGGCGTCACTCAAAGTAACAAAGAACTCACTTAATCGTCCTTTGAGTGGTATCACGTGTAATTATTTTATTGGGCCAGCTAAGCGCTAGTGAAGAAACTCCCTTGAATTTTCCTGTTATATATATATATATATATATATATATATATATATATATATATATATATATATATATATATATATATATATATATATATATATATATATATATACACACACGTAGCGTACATACGTATGTAATTACTCTCATTAATTATAATTTGAGATTGAATAAACTGTAAACTAAAAAATAATGTGACATATAAATTAGAAGTTCTGGTTTATGCCTTTTAAATGAGAATTGATGCCGCAAAAAAATAAAAATAAAAAATGTCGACTCCGTTGATGCAGCCTAGACAATCTATCCTTTAATGGTATAAAAAATAATAATAATAATAATCTCGGGTAACCGATGGTGCAGATTTCTTTATCGGACTGATACTACAAGCTCTCAACAGAATCAGCAACAGAATCAGTGATTGGTGAGGATTCAGAGAGAGAGAGAGAGGATCAGAAAGATAACGAACTGAAGAGAATAAAAAAAAATAAAAAAAAGGCAATTTCAATGGTACCCGCTAAAAAAGGAAGCAAATTATAAAAAAGGGAAAATATTAAACAAGCCCATCTTTTTCTAAGTATGCTTACTCTCTACTTTCTACGTGCATTCTAAATTAGAATGCACCTCACAGTATTTTCAATTTATCCTTATTTTTTTTTCGCCTTCTCTTTCTCATATCTCTCTTCAAATCTTTTTGAATTTCCAAACTAATGAATTTCAATAAGATTTGAATTTCCAAACTAATGAATTCCAATAAGAATTGTATTTAGATTAGAGTTTGTGAATAGATTTAAATATTTCTATTCTTTTTTCTCCATCTCTCACTTCAAATCTTTTTTAATTTCAAGGCACACCTCTGAATTCCAATGAGGATCATAATTTAGATTAGAATTTGTGAATAAATTGGAAAGAAATAAATAATGCTATTTTTTGAGTTTGACAGTTAAGGTTGGGGTAGGGGAAAAAATAAAGGTTTTCATATAATGGTTAATGGATAGTATAATGTAAAAAAATAATACAATTGAAAACAAAAGAATAACTTAGTCTAAAAATTTAAAAATTTAAAGTAGCAATAATAACAATTAATTAGAAAAGTGGGTGTACTTGGAGAAAATATGGGCTCATTTAGAACTTCCCAGAAGAAGGCCTGGACTTTAGCCCACACAAGCTTGTTTACTACGGGCTTGGGCCCGAAACCCAACGAACTGGGGAACTAAAAATTTAAACCAGAAAAACGTTTTTTTTTTTATTCAGAGAAAAAAAAAACTCAAGTAAAAGCTCAACTCTTCCTGTAAAATCCAACGTTGTCCAAAACAGAAATTCATGTTTCTAGTGACAATTCCAGAATTTCTAAAAGTTTTTCTCTAACAATCTAAGCAGTCAATTAAATTTAGTAAGAAATAGAGTTATTAATAATAATAAATAAGAAAACAGAAGCCGCCCGCAATTAGTTGGAAAAGTGAACTAATCAAGCAATTCCTAATTGAACCTTAAGAAATTAATTCACACTCCTTATGACTTTGCCAAAAGTTGTATAAATGACAAACTTTCTTCTTCTTCTTCTTTATGCAGGTTTGTTTTAAGAAAGGCCTTATTGTCTTCCAAGAGAGGTCCGCAGACAAACGCACATTTTGTAAATGATTAAAAATATTGTTCGTCCAACACTAATTTTTTGTAGAAATGTGCATGCTTAGAGCTACAGCGAGGTAACCGTATGAAGCCAAACCTAGCGCACCTCCCAAAAATACATCAATATATACGAACACTTCTTGTAGAAGTTGAGTTTAGCCGGCTCATGCTAACAAATAACGCAATTTGTAATTTAAACACAGCAACGTAGAATATGACAAGCATATTGTCTGCCCAATACCTTCTCCCCCACAGAACTCACCAAGTTCGCAACAGAAGATGAATCCAGATTAAATATATCTAGGGATCTTGTTGGGTACATAGCTGTCTATATGAACACAATTTAGCCGATTTTGTAGGCCAAAACATTTAAATGCTGACAACTGAAGAAGTAGGGATACCCTAGTTTATTTCACCTTCCCCATTCAAGATCTGGGCTCAACCGCATTTCTGGCTCCTTCACCTGACCAGGGGCGCTGGAGAGCTGCGGGGTGACAAGACGGTCCCAGCCCATGATGTGTGGCAAGGCAAACTGCGCGCAGGAAATTGTGAGTAAAAAGAACTCATCAAGCTTGATGCAAAGTAGATAAACCTAATACCGTAGTCACACTGGACTATTGGTCCACTGAAAAAAGGGCCGTATAATAAAAATAATGATTTTGGTTATTAGCATTTTGAGTACTTTTCTGTACTTTCTTTTGATTTATCATATGGTATGCTGGCATTATTTATAGTTGAGTTGAAGGCTCTGTTTACTGCGCACGAGTCGATTACAAGTAACCTACTAGACATCCACCAAGGCGCTAGCCAACTGAAGTAACCTAGCAAGCCTCGGGATTCTAATCACCAAATAAATTCATCAATATTGCTAGAGTAGGTATATACACTTACATAGTAGATAACATGCAGTATGTACTTACTAAATAAACACACGTAATAATATTGCAGTTGAAAATTCCATAAAAGAAAAATTGATATACATGTACCATAATTTTGGAACATAATAACGTATGAATGGGCATCTATAATGAAATTTGTGTCTTTTTTTTCCGGCTCAGCGGTGACTTTCTAGCATGATCCATTATGCAGTTGTTTGCCAAAAGAATAGTTGGCAATAACAAAACAGTCATTTTTGCAATAAAATGGTAGAGGCTCCAGTTTATGGTAGGAAAAAAAAAAGTTGTTGTTTGTGAACTTACACCAAATGCTGTGCGCATCACTGCAAACTCAGCCTTTGTTACGGGCACGGAAAGACGTTCAGGTGTTTTCTGGCCAGAGGTCAAGACAACTGCATAAACAACATTGTATGGGTTATTATTTCCACAGTTGGCATAATAGAAATCAAAATCACATAAGCACATAATCTTCATTAAAGCAGAAAGGGAACATAATAGAACACTAGTAGCTTCAAGAAAATTGCAATTTCTCTGGCTTCCACACCATCCAAAACGAGGAAGCCTTCTATTAAAGGGTACAACCATTGAAATGAGACATCTAAAGCGGACTTTATACAAGAAATACTGACAGTCAGCACGGAATAGATCTACTAAGTAATACAAGAAGGCTGCACAATGAATTTCTGCTTTGTTCCTCAACACCAAACCGTCTCTGGAGTCGGGTGTCCAACAATTTAAGTAAAAATGACCATAGCATAAATAGATGAGTCATTCACTAATGACCTAAATAAAGATGTTTGAGGCATATTATAATGATCCACTAAATCACACACACACACAGAATAAACTGAATGTGCAGTAACAATTGCTCCAGACCTTGCAAATGTTACCTTTTGAAAAAAAAAAAATGCTGTCCAATTTTAATCCCGCGAGAGAATTAATTCCACAGCCCCATTTACTGGTTCAGTTTTTGTAACATGTAATGTAACTTAATGAATACTACCATTTCAATATCACAATACCTGTAGCTTTATTCCTTCATGGAACGATCAGGTAAAGCAATAAATGGCATCGCTTGGATGGATAACCTTGCAGCAGTTTGGATGGCGGTGGTGAAATCATAAGAGATGGCTTCCAGGGCCTCATGGCTGGTAATGAAAGGAGCTAAATCAAGTTTAGGCAGGGTTCTGTGCGAAATCAGCATCAAGATAGGTAGGAAACAAAATTACCCTTCTTTACAAGAATTCAGAATTTCCCACTAAATCTCTCTCTTCTAAAGAATAAACATTGTTTGAGCTTTGTATAAATATCTATGTTCTAATGAATGGACATTGTTTCTGAGCTCGGTGTAATCTAACTCTTCTAAAGAATGTGATCATTGTCTCAATGTCTCTAAGCTCTATATACGTGCCTTGTTGTTAAAGAAATTAGATTATTCAATAATACTAATTGATATTCTTCACAGTAAAGACCCACCAGGCATGAAATTTAGACAAACTTTTTAGGATAAATTTTTCATATAGTCAAGATTGAAGAAACATTTTAGAAGAATATTTGGAGAATTTTGGGGTGATTCATGATTGAATTATAATTTGATTTGTTTCTTTACAGTGAGAAACTCTAGGAAGATGAGAAAATGCAATGGGGGCACTCTAATTTGAATATACAAAAATCAAATGGATACTACTTGGCATTAGTGATTACCTAAATCTTTAATGTTATCAAGGACTATTACTATCAAATACATCATACATGCATCGAAAGCAAAGTTCATGAATAACATTTCTTCTTATTTTTTCTTCATAGCACCTTTGTTGCTTACATTTTGCAAATGTCTGTTTAAATTAAGAATATATTTGCGATGTGGCATTCTGATGCTGCAAGCAGCATCAATAGCTGTTCTCATCTTCCCATAAGAAACATTCTTCAAAAAACCAAATCAAACTGATGAGTTAAGTTGTTTAAACTTAAATACACATATTACTCTTCTTGTGATTGTAGTTGTAAGGATTAACAATATAAAACGAACAAAAATTAACTACCACTAAATGATATATACATACACAACAAATATATATCAATATCTATATCTATAATCCTGTGAGGTCCAACAAAATTTACAATTGCAAATACAAGGACTGGCTTTTAGATTGATTAAGCCCAATATTAGTTACTGCCAATTGGTTATATTAAGTTGCACTTTGTTTTACTTTTTTATTTTCATTTTACAGTTTTATACTATAACTCTAATTTCAGTTCTGCCTAAAGAATTATTAATTTGATATGAATATTTTATAATGTACCCTATGTAGCACAGATATTGTTAAAATTAGCCATACACTTACTGAGTACGTGTCTGACACTGACAGTTTGAGCACTTCTTAACCATGCCATCAATTTTATAATATTTTTAAGCTTAGAGACTTCTTGGACACATAGATTGCCATATTCCATATTGCACTGCACATACATACAAGTGCATACCTACCTATAGAACTATATCCATGCTATATTGGCATCCTAGTTTAATAGAACATTGTGGTATAGCAATATCTATCTAGTGTTTGAGAAGGCGCTCGGCAGTTTGGCACACTATACTCGATGCCCGGGTGCACCTAGGTGGTAATGTAAAAAATAATAATAATAACAATAATCCATCAAGATTCTAAGCCTGCACCATTTGGCACCACTGAGCCCTCACCCTTTCTCCACTATATAGAGGTGGTCGCGAATACAGCCAGCAATGGTGGGGAACAAAGCAGACGCCCCCATGGCATCAGCAGGCAGCTTGAGCACAACAATGACAATGAAAGACAACAGTGGACAATGACAATGGTACTATTTTTGTATTTTCTTCCATAATTGTGTGGTAGGATGGACATAGATACATGATAAAGGTAAGATAATACAATGTTTTAAAGGCACCCCCTGACCACACAGATAAGTTGACAGGTGCCTTTGCCTAATTGGGGGTGGGAGAGGGGGGACACTGTTTACAACATTGTACCTATCATGCCTACATCATGCACCTATGTCCAAGCTTCAACACTATCATTATAGCTACAATACAGTAGCCAAGCATGAGGATAATTTACTGACACAACCCACTTGCTATGCTCAATTTTGTTGAAATATCAAATGATATATCAGAAGTTAATATAAAATTACATATATATATATATATATATATATATATATATATATATATATATATATATATATATATATATATATCAAATATGTAAATCTGATACCCTAGAAGTGGTTTCATTTTATCTATCTAACTAGAATGACAA
Source organism: Dracaena cambodiana (assembly GCA_036321105.1). Taxonomy (NCBI): domain Eukaryota; kingdom Viridiplantae; phylum Streptophyta; class Magnoliopsida; order Asparagales; family Asparagaceae; genus Dracaena; species Dracaena cambodiana. The sequence goes on from JAYEPQ010000002.1 coordinate 66,650,061, forward strand.
CATATATACAAAGACATTCAATAACACGATCATATATATATAAGCATAACATAATAAAATAAATCACAAAACAGATTTAACTAAAACTAAAAACATATATTATAGAAATAATTAAAATCCAAGCACGACAAAAATAGTAATCAAAGAAGATTAGTAGCAATAATACTAGAAAAATAATAACAATAGTACCAACAACAATAGTACTAATTGGGCAAGTAACGACATAAAGAGAGAAGTGGAAGGAGAAGAGAATCTTGGAGAAGTTTTAAGTCTTAAGTAGTATGGAAATAAACTCCGCAATGTAGATTTCTAACATTTTTCTCTTTAGAGAATCTGGATCTCGAATTTCCATAACAATTTAAAAATCTTGTTGATTTGGGCAGAGATTAGTTGATGAGACAAGAGCAGGGGTGAATTCCAAGTTAGAGTTATGGAGGCACACATTAAAATCTAGAGGTTTTAGACGGGTAGGTCTAAAACAGAGTATATTGAATGTAAATTTAGTAAACGACGAACCCTATACTATAATGTTGTAACACTGGATGGGCAAAAGATACAAATGAGCAATCAGTTTAGGTATTTGAGTTCTATTATTGAGAATGATGGAGAGATCAATAATGATATTAATCATAGGATACAAACTGACTAATTGAAATGGAGAAGTACAATGGAAGTTTTATGAGACCGTAACATTCCGTTAAGGCTGAAAAAAAATTTTTATAGGACTGCTATTAAACCAGTTTTATTATATGATACGGAATACTGGGTTATAAAGAAACCTCATTCACAGAAGATAAGTGTAACAGAGATGCGCATGCTTCGCTGGATATGCGGCAACACTAGGAGAGATAAAGTGAGAAATGAAGATATTCGTGCTAGAATAGGTGTAGCCCCCATCGATGAGAAGATGCGAGAAAATCGTTTACGATAGTTTGGTCATATGCAACATAGCCTACAAATGCACCAGTTCGATGAGAGGAGTTTATCAATGTAGGACAAGTTAAAAGAGCGAAGAAAAATCGAAAAGAATATAGATGAAGGTGATACGAAAAGATATGGATTCTAGAGGTTTAAATGAGCAGATACTACTTGATAGGAATGAATGGAAAAGGATTATCAACGTGATTGATCCGGCGTGATTCTCTTTTGGTTCATATAGCCTATCCCAAGTACTTGGGATAAAAAACTTAGTTGTTGTTGTTGTTGATTTGGGCAGAGATAAAAGATTTTGGATTTTCCTTATACATGGTAATAATATTGGGTATGAATACCAATTTATTTCAAAGTTAAAAACTTAATTGAGAAAATAAACTATATCAGTCGGTATATCAGGGTGAGATATGAGGGCTACATATAGGATATTATTACAAATATCGGCTAATATACACACAAAAAGTTATGACCCCTTTTTAAAGTATCGTCGCGGTTGATCCCAAAAAACGATGTATTGGGGAATATATCGGCCGTACTGGTGATATTTAAAACAATGGGACTCCCTCATTCTTGTGGCCAGAGCACACTACATTCAACAAAATACAAGGGCTTCCCTCAATATTCCACTTAATACCTATAAAGTTGCATGATGCAAACATACATATAGGATAGGCAGCCCTAGCTCAGTAGCTTTTCAATTCGTCACCTCTAATTTGTAGATCTTTTGGTTCTAGATTCTCATGTAATCTTCTGTGAAGAAAAAGCAAAAAGAACCATCTAAAATCTCCAGAACTATAATTCTTCCCACATGATCATCCCATTGTGCCAACTCTACCCCCTTAAGTTTCAAATGCTCTCCTAATAAAGCATGGACACGGATAAGGGGACACCGACACGACACGGATAAGGAGAAAAAAATCCTAAAATGTAGGTTTGGAGGATACAGGGACACAACATAAATATGCACATATGTATGCATGTCATCTAAATAACACGCATTAAAACTCTTAACTGCTAAGACGGTTTCTTTAAAGTAGGAAAAAAAGAAAAAACTTAATAATTTAAGACATTAATGCTAATCAAGAAAATATATTAAAAAATAGAATATGAATTCAATCCAATGAACAAGTATCTTGAATAAATTATTGAAAGCTTTTATAGTTGCAAGGAACTTGGGGCCAATTAACTTAGTACCCCTTTTATGTCAAAATTTGTCTTTTTAGTCAATGTACGACCCTGTAGTGCTCAACATGCAATTTTTATATCTTTTTCAAAGAGAACATGGTATCAACCCGTAATCTATATGACTTTTTGAAAGTGATCACAGCTCTGGCACGTAAATTTTTGGATTTTAAAAATCCGATATGATTTCGGTATATCCAATACGTAGCAGCAAGTATCATGTAAGTATCGATGTCCGATACATATCTGATACCAGTGTTTTAAATATCAAACATCGCTAATATATAGATCAATAAAATTTTACACCAGACATCGTAAATCGGGTGATATATCACTATATTTACTAAATTGACGTCTTCTTCAATGATAAATATGAATATCATGCATACATAAATCTCATAATGCTAACAAGTTTGGACCTTAAGGGATACCTACCCCAACAATTTGTATTAGGCATATAGCTAATTTGACATTTGTATAATCTTCTCAAATGCGTTAAGATATATATCCGCTGAATGCCTAGTCTTAAAACTATAAAAATAAAATAAATAAATATAGTTTAGTTGTCGATCGCATGCCGCAGTTGCCGCTGGCGATGGAGGAACGATCGATAAAAAGGACATGAGACTACTAATCAAGCTTAATTCTATTTCTTTCTCATGTATATAGATCATTGGATTAATGAGCTCATCACAGGTTAGGCTTTTTTTTAAAATTGAAATAAGATACAATATCACTGCTTATAGAGCGATTTTTGGAGGCTGAAATATCACCCAATTTCTCGTCTTCGAGTCAATATTGTGGTCCATTTCAATCCAAAATAAGAAACGATATAGAAACACACTTATCGTATCGGTTATGGACATAAACTGAGATATCAGCCAATATAATGATATATCAGCAAATATTTTGACACTGATACGACACTCACATAGAAACGTCCTTACTTCATAGTGCCTCCATGCCAAAATAATCTGCAATTATCTAAACCATGTTTGGGTGTTATCATTGTTGGTAAAGATATCGTACGTTCTCAATTCTGGCATCCTTACCACAAGATGAAAATCAAACTTCAGCACGTCTCATTAATTATACCCAACTCCATTATATTATTTTAATACTCCTCTCCACCTAATATGAATAGAGCAGGAAAACTGTGTGAGTGCATGTGTCGTGCGGAGGGAGAGGGGAGAGGGTGCAGTTGCCACATAAAGAAATCAACTTCATTAAAAGAACTTCAATAAGCCTAATAAAAACTTCTATGTCTCCAGCCATCCTTGTATAACGAGGGGCCAAGAAATATGTTCTTCAACATGAAAACAAAAATTTGCATGATGTATATGATCAAAAGCCCCATTCGGATGACACTTGGAGTCAAAAGGGATAACTAACCCTCATGATAGAGGGGGAATTAGACAAACTCCAACATTTAGGTGGTTAATTCCCCTCCAAAATAAGATACCAAATAATTAAATATAGTTCTTCCCTATAATCACAAAGTCTAAAACAACCATTGAGCTCTACTCCTTGACAATATTTGGGTGTTTAGGGGGACTTAGGTGGGGCCCGAATGTACAGCCCAACTGAAGTTCCGAGCCCATAAATTCCAGCAATGCTACTGTTAAGAATAATATGTAGGTGATTTTTTTAGAAATAATAAAAGTATATAAGAAGAGTGGAGTGAGAGTAACATGAGTTCAATAATTCTTAAATACTTCCCTAATTCAAAGTTTCTAAAAGCTGCACTCGACTAGAGAAACCTGTGGAGATACTATAAATTAATATCAAATCGTTGCATATAACTACTGATAGTAGTATAACTTTCAAATATTTCACAATTTCTCTCAAATATCTTTATTCTTTAATTTCCCAATTTCAAAAATCCTAACACTCTTTCTAGCTTTATCACGGTATTAAAATCACAATTAAGTTATAATCTAATCACCCTGCTCATCATTGCCAACCACAACCGCAACCATCTTGTCCTTTGAAAGCCATCTCATTAAGGTATCACCATTGCCATTGCCTACCATTAGCAACATTGCAATTCGAACCATCACCACATCTACGACTTTCACTTTTTCTTTCCTATCTTCAATCCTATTGACAACTCATCTTAAGATCAAGACCTAATCTCTTTTTTTAAAAGAAGTTACTGTAACATGAACAGTAACACATTGTCGTACTGCTCAAAAAATCATCACTTTCGATGTGCTAAGAAGTTTGCAGATATTGGATTTCCTATGGAAAAATTGCATTGGATGTGCCGAGAAGTTTATTTGATGCCATGAGAATTTGTTCGATGTCTTGGGTCATGCTAGATTGGAAGTGAATATCATGTGGGGAGCTTTCTAAAATTTTGGATGCATTGGATTCCAAGAGAGCATTGTTGGAGTTTGTACTTCGGTTTGAGTTGTTGGTGTAGACTAGATCCCAAGGAAGGATCATTTGGAGCATGTGAGTTGGCAAAATTTTCAGTTTGGGGAATGTATTTGGAGTTTTTTGTTGAGTTGTACAAGGACTATGACTTGAGTTTAGTTGGATAGTTTGTAATGGAAGAGTTTCAGAGATATCAGATATTTCAGTAGTTTCAAAAATCATTGTTTCTTTCAGCTACTTTAGTATAGACAAGTAAGCCTTCTACTTGTCTTGCACAATCATGCCCTGCAACTTAGATTCACTGACGTAGGAGTTTCTATATATGACAAGGAACTCAAGTATCTTTTTTGAATTTAGCTCAATTTCATTTCTTCCTCCTGTTACTTAGGCTACAACAATACATCTCATGTGGGAGTTGGCAATGCTGATCTTACTCCATCCTTGTCATTAGCCTCACTTCTCTATTTGCCTAAATTAAATGTTATCCATTAGTAAAATAACTCGTGTACTGAGTTGCTCAATAACTTTCTTTCCTAATCATTGTCTTTCAGAAACTTGAAACACAATGGAACATCGACATAGGGCATGAGTGTGGAGACTTGTATTATCTTGATTTCTATCCTACTTTGCTGGTATGTTCTAAATCTCTCTCTTTACTTGGTCATCACTGTACTTTTTGGGCCATCCATCTCTTAAAAATCTAAAAAATTAGTTCCTGCACTAATTATTATTTTTATAGTAAGAGTCATTTCCGTTAGGCAAATATCATCTTATTTCTTATCAACTTAGAGTAGACAACAGAGCAAATAGTACCTCTGAACTACTGCACCGTGAGGTTTGAGATCCATGCCAAATTGAGTCAAGCACTAGTTTCAAATATTTCATTACTTTCAGAGATGATTATTCTCACGTTACTTGGCTCTTCTTACTGAAAACTTGCCCAAAAGTCTCTTCTTTATTCAAACATGCTAAAATGAAAATATAATTTTGACGTTCCCGTTTGTATTCTAAGATATTTTAATTCAATATTTTAGCTCTCTATTCATAGGCATATCCATTGATCTTTATGTTCATATATACCACAACAAAATAAAATTACAGAGAGGAAAAATAGACAGATGTTGAGTTTGCACGTAAAATGCTCATTCGTATATGGAATTGCCTAATTTGGGATATGCAATTTTTACTATTTGTTATCTTATCAATCACATACCTTCATCAAAACTAGATGGTCAAATACCATATTCATTATTGTGTGTGTGTGTGTGTATCCTTTACCCCCATGATATTTGGTTGTATGTTTTGTGCAAGATAATCGTCCAAATAACACCAAATTGGTTCCAAGAGCTCTTAACTCTATTTCTTTGAAGTACACTAGAACTCAAAAAGGCTGCAATTCAATCACTTACTCTATGGATGTTAGTTTTTCTATTTTAAGCCCTATTTCAATTATAAGTCATCCCCAGCCGGTGTGTCAACTCCAATCAGCGTGTCATACCCTTCAGAGTCTGAAGATGAGCTTATATTTGATTTTGTTCCTCGCACTAAAATTTTTGTTGAGTCTGCAGATCCTGAAATATTACCACCAAGACATGGTGAATCAACAAAGGTGATACAATGCAAACTTTGCATCATAATCAACCTTCAACATCTATATCAGTTACCTCTGGTAGCTCCATCATCCTTGGATCCTATTGCTAATGCTAATCCTCCACTTTTGATATTGATCTAGTCATTACTGTTCAAAAAGGAACACAAAGTTACACTTCTCAGTTCTCACTCATTATATAAATTTTTTTCTCATGTTCATTGGAATTTCAATGTGTTGGGAAGTTAGTGTGGAAGTCTCATCACATTAAGATTGGAAGAAACTATGATAGAAGAGAAGCAGAATGAGACATAGGATTTGGCTCATCTTCCTAGTGGAAGAAAGCAGTTGGATGTCGTTGGGTGTATACACATACAGCTCCTTAGTGTGTTACAAGACACAATTGGTGGACAAGGATTATTAATAAATATATGAAGATAACTATCATGATACTTCATCTCATGTGGCTAAGATGATATCACTATGGATACTTATTTCCGTTGCAGCAATACGTCACTACTTTTTGCATCAGTTAGACATCATGAACGCCTTCCTTCATAGTGTCCTTGATAAGGTCAAAATGGAGTAACCGCCTGGATTTGTTGTACAGAAAAAAACAGGGAAGGTGTATAAACTGAAGAAGTCCTCATATGGGCTAAAAAATAGTCTCCTAAGGCTTGGTTTGGAAATTTTACATTTATACAAGAGTTTGGACTTTGGAGCACATAAAAGAACTCTTTTCTCCATCTATATTAGGTAAAGAGGATTTTACTGAATTTTTGTGAATGATATTTGTTACTATACCCTTTAGAAGACCCTTTAGAAGGTCAAGAGTTCATTTTATTTGTAGCAAGCTGGGCATGTACGATGTGTCTGCTCCAACTTGGAGTGTTAAGAATAATATGTAAGGAGTTTTCCCTAAAAATAATAAAAGTGTATGAGCAAAGTAGGAATGGAAATATAGATCATCTTCCATAATTCCTCTCAACATATTTATTCTTTATTTTTCCAATTTTAAATATCCTAACCCTAATTCTAAGTTACCTGCAAAGATATTAAGTTCTTTTACACCTTTTCTACACAAAAACACAATTTATCAAGTCATATCATTTTTGGTGGTATTCATAATGCAGTTTGTGTTGCTCACAAACATCAACAGAAGATATGTTCATCTTGGCTTCCAAAGTATGAAGATACTGCATTCAAGGAGAATTATGGAGAGAGATAAATCTTTTTTCATATGGAACCTGTTATTGTGTTTCATTAAAAACCTTTAGCCAGCAAAAAGGAACTAGAATGGGCAAAAAACTTACCCAAATTAAAGAAATAGCCACTGCCGTCATTAATAGGAGACACAGTTAGCGTCTTCTTCACCTGTCCTTCCAGACTGTAAGCATCAGATGTCAGAGCAGTAACGAGAGAAGGAGCTGACAATAACTTTGCATGATAAAGAATGAGTCTAACCTTGATTTCATTGACGGATCATGGAAAAATTCACAAGATTCAGTTGGACTTAGGCTTATCAAAGAACCAACTTCAGTAGCCGATAAAGCAAAATGCTGAAAGAAAAAACAGGACATCAGTATCATATGGAAAAAGAAAAAATGGATATCTGTATCTGAAGCAAAACAAAATGAATATCAGTAGGTAAAACATCAGACTTGACAGGCAAAAAGTGAGAGCAAACCATGCACACGCGAGCGTATATGCACACATGGACAAGGGATGGAAGGAAGGAATCCATCATCACCACCATCAGATACACAAGGGGGAGACGACGTGCATCCTCCTTTGGACATCATAAAATGGCTACGAGAAAATTATGGTTGTTTTGAAAATTCAAATCAATTCAACTTTTACCAGATGAATCGCCATCATCATTGTTTGTGTCTTATTAGTTTTCTGATCAAAAAGTAGCAAAGTTGAAGACTCCCTGGAATCGTTTTATAACCATTCATAACTTCAACCATTTTATGTTGATGCCAAAGCATAAACATACCCAGGATTTTGCACCAAATACTACAAGGCCAGTCGCTATGTATGAACCTACCTTACTAGTCATGCTTTCAAAACTTGTGCAACAAAGGACTAACCCTCAAAAACTATCCTGTACTGGTGAAGAAAAGATTATAGATTGCTAATGGAAATTACATTTGATTCCTAAAACTGTCCCGCAAATAAAGTTGAAGTCAAACAGGACCTCCATTTATGCATCAAATGTTCCTTGTGCCGATTATCAGTACCCATTCATTTTCAAACTGCCTAATTTTGGCAGGATGAAAATGGTAGGGGAAAAAATAGTAACTGGTCACACAAAAAAAAGTCCAAAATCAGTAATATATCAAAATAATTAAGTTTTCAAGCTGAGTAAAATATTAACACTACTAGAGTTAATCGACTGATTAAGATGAAAGGCCAGAACAGGGTAGGACCAAGGGTTGTTACCTGCTTCTTTTCGTTATCATACTTCCGTGGACCAATAGCAGGAAGAAATTTCAACATCACCACGCCCTTCTTTTCAATTCTGCAATACCCAGACTGCCACAGAAGAATATAAATGGAGCGATGAAAGAAATCCAGACATTTTCTACAAGTTGTCTCGGAGGAAGTAATCTTACATCAAGCTTAATGAACTTTGGTGGAACAGGGGAAACTGACAGGGCAGCTTTCCCCTTGTAAATAGAGAACTCGGCATATGCTCTTCCTGAGTAGTTTCCTGCAGGTCAACAAAGGGGTTCCTAGATAGTTTGCCCAAGTGATGGTTAACGTGAGACACTAAACATTACAACTAGAGTTCCGCGATACCAGTATTCATGAGGCCCGAGCTAGCAGTTGAAAACCCAAACCGGGATGTAAAGTTACTTAACCACGAAGCATCCCTAACATCACCAATTTTTTCAGTTAAAAGGTTCCGAGTCGGTTGATTCCTGCTTAAGCAGATAAACTTTTATCAGAATAACAATGATTTAATATGACTGATATATTGACTATATAACAAAGGTGGACGTTGACTGAAATGCAGTGAAAAAGCCATGTATGTCATACGAAATCAACATCATAAAGATTAAAAATATAAAGTATAAAAAACACAGAAACTACACCCTAAAAATATACTTAGTGTTGCTCCCAAATAAAATGACAAGTATAATATAAATATTTACTAAAATACAACCAATGGGACCTTCAGAGAGTTTTATAATCATAAGCTGTGTGATTCTAAACAAAAACAACTAAACCAACAACTCTGTGAAATTTACAATCTTGTATGTCTGCCTATGCACAGAACCAAAATCTCCGTCACACTCTAGTGCTATAAACAAGGCCTGACAATGGCAGAAAGGAGGTGAAAAATGGAGTTCTACTGAGTAACTGACTCAAGGAAGAGGTGAAAACAAAAGAGATAATAAGAGGTAAAGAACTATATGGGCAGCTCCAACCATCACAACTAAATCATGAATCCACTTAATATGCCATTAATCATTATGAGAATACCTGTGTTTTCTAGTAAAACATGGGAAAATACAGAAGCAGTAGCAGAAGTAGCAAGAGAGCCTCTTGTGGGAACGGGTTAGCTCAGCCAACAACACCTATTGTTCCGATGACACTTGGGGGATTTTCAGCAACAACTAAGCCATTTTATCTCAAATATTTAGGATAAACTACATTAATCAAAAAGATAATTGCAGTTGATCAAGCTCATGGATCATCCTTCTCCACCCGTTCCTATAAGCAGCGTGTCTTCATTAAGTCCAGTAGCATCCATATTTTTTTGTATCATCTCCTTCTAGAAGAGAATTCGTCTGAATACTTGGCAAAGTACTCGGACTCATTTCCAAACACGCCGAGAATATAAAACTCGCCCAAAGAGTCAGTCAAGGACTAAACCGAATTCAGGTTATGAAGTAGGTAATCGGACCTTTGTTTGGTTGAAAAAATAAAAAAGATTATAATATTTATATCCGAATCCATTTTGCCAAATATTGTTATAAAAGTCGTCAAGAGAGAGATTAGGGCTTGATCAAGCCCTAATGTCTGTCTCAATGAGTTTATGTGGCAACGGTGAGTCGGCAATCATCGAAGAAGGCGGGTTCAAGGCAGTACGATAGCGAAACAACATCCCAAGTAGGAGCTCATTGGATGTTCAAAGTGACCAGCAGGTCAACGTCTCACAGCGGTTCAAGCTAAGTAAGAAGGAAAGATTGATCTTATTTTTCTCAATTGTTATTTTTATTTTCTTTTCTTTCCTTCTTTCTTTTTCTCTTAATATTTTCATTTTATTTTGTTCTTTTTTATAAGTTTTTGAATTCAAAATTTTTTTAAATTAATAGAGTTGAGAGTCGAGTCAAAAATGAGTTAACTTTGGGAAAACCTTAAGCGAAGATCAGAAAATTGGACTACATTTAACATAACAACGTTGATCATTCAGAAGTCGTTTCATTACATTTAGTTTATTTTAAATTTTTAGTATTGAGAGTACATGTTCTTGTCTTACTTATTTAATATATTTTTGTGTGTGTATATATATAAATTAATATTTCAAGTTTTGAACAAGTAATTTGAGTAATCGCCGAGTTTTCCGAATTCCAAGTACTCATTGCTCGCTCTCAGACCGATCGTATAATGGAATTTGGTTTTAGAACACTGCCTCCATCCATATTTTCTTCGGTCATCTTCATTCTTTTTAATTTTCCCTACATGGATAGGTTCCACTCATTGTGTATCTGTAAGTCTATGTTGAACATGACCAAACAACTGTCAGCAGTTTTCTCGCATCTTTTCTTCTACCCCTAGCTTAGTAAAAATATCCTCACTCTTTCTTTCCTAATATTACCACATATCCAACGATATATGTGCATCCCTACTACACTCATCTTTTGTACATAATGTCTCTTTATAGTCCAACATTCCGCATCATATGACAAAGCTGACCTAACAGCATCTGATAAAATCTTTTCTTTAACATTAACAAGATGTTATGGTTGCATAAAACTCTCATTGCGCTCCTTCATTTTAACCAACCAGCTCGGATTTTATAGTTGACTGTGTGAAATTGGTGATGTTTCGAAACTATTTAAGTTTTTTCAACTGTGCAAGTAGCATATCAAAATGAGGTGTCTTGAGAAAGCTATAGATGAAATAAAAGAACTACATGATACAAGACACTCAGATCACAATTCTGTCACAATTTGAAATTTTTAAATGAGCAACTGAATTAGAACTCTCTCCATCCATTTGGATAACAGAGCCCAAGTACCTAAATTAATTACTCAACAATATTTATCGGTCGTCTAATGTGACAACACTATAATCTCATATTCTCCAATTACTGAATTTGCACTACATATAATCTGTTTTGGATCTACTTAATCTAAAGCCTTAAAATTCTAAGATTTTCCTTCATAAGTCCAACTTAACATTTACTCATGCTCTTATCTCATCGACTAGAATAATATTATAGCAAATGCATAGACCAAGTTATCTCCTCACAATAAGCTCATCCATTATTATGGCAACTAGGGGATTTAACTTGGATAATTGATCAAGCACATGATCGCATTAACACATATACAAAGCTCTAGGCTCTATCCCAAACTTTTGGGGCCACCTAAACATAGCTTCTTTTTCCAGTTTATTTTGAGTATTAACCAACGTTCTAAATTTCAGATATTGGGATCATCTCAGGTAGGTTCTTTTCATATAGGATCGCATATATTGGAAAATTATCGGAGATATGAGCTCATATCGGATGTTCATATAAAACATTATATAAATATATACATCAAATATACAAACTTGATACCCTAGAAGTGGTTTGATTTCATTTATCTAACTAAAATGACATAACATATATAAGAATATGTTCAATAACATGTTCACATATAAAAGCATAACAGAATAAAATAAATCACAAAAATGGATTTAACTAAAATTCAAAACATACATTATAGGAATAATTAAAATTCAAGTATGACAAAGATAGAAATTAAAGAAGATTAGTAGAAATAATAGTAGCAAAAAGAATAACAATAATAGCAACAATAATAGCAACAACAATAGCAGTAACTAAGCAAGTAAAGACATAAAAGAAGAAATTGAAGAAGAGAATCATGGAGAAGTTTAAGTTTTAAGTAGTACTGAAACAAACTAAACAGTGTAATTTCTAGTATTTTTAACTCTTTGCATATCAAAGAGATTTGGTCTCAAGTTTTCATAGTAATAATTTAAAATTTTGGTTGATTTAGGTGAGTTCAAAATATTCTATATATATGGAAATAATATTGGGTATGAATATCAATCTATTCTTAAGTCAAAATCAATTGAGAAAAATAAACGATATCAGTTTGTACATCGAGGTGAGATATTGGGACTACTATCAGGCGATATTACAAATATCAGCCGATATACATACAAAACCATGACCCCTTTAAAGTATCATCGCGTTTGGGCTCGAAAAACAATATATCAGGAGATATATTGGCCGTATCGGGGATTTAAAACAATGGCATTAACCAACCTTATCATTCCATCCATGCTTGGCATATTTTTTTGGTTATTGTTATTTCATAACCATGATAACCTCAACAAGTAATGGCTACACTTGTGCATGAAAATTTAAAAGGCCATTCACCCCCAGACCTTCCTTAGTTCTTCCTTAGTTCTGAAAATTGCCTCAAGAACTAATTACTTTTTAAGTTTCATACTAAAGGCTAATGAATCACTCCAAAAAAAAGTGATTTTGACATCTCAATATCTCTAACTAACAATGAATTATTGATTACCATATTCGCAATAATATTGCTAAATTCACCAAATAATTAGTCATCATCTTGTCTCTCACTCTTCTTTCCTTTTCCTTCTTCCCTTCATCATTCCAAGATAAGAGAGCTCTGTGTGGCAGCTCAACTAAGATAGAGCTGCACTCAAGTTGTTATCCTCAGATTCTGGCACTTAGCACTAGAAGGGATCTGTTGATGACAAAGGATGCAGCCTAGAGAAACCACATCAAATGGGTGTTCTCAGACCTAAATGTGAGTGATCCCAAAGTCAAACAATGGTTTCAATCTTGTACAGAATCTTCTAGAAAAGAGCACCAATAATGGTGAGAACAATAAAATAAAGAAAAAAGAATGTAAGCATTGGGTGAGTACCACCAGTATAGGACATTGAGAGGAAGATGGGATTCAGCCATTGGGAGGGGAAAATGCTTTTATGAGTTGTAGACGGAAAGAAAAGGTGAAATGGTCATTGTAATTCAAAGATGGAATAGGAAATTAAAGGAATATTTAAACGGTGTTGGTCTAAAATTAACAAAGACTGAGCTGTTTTGAGTAAATCATTAGATTCTAGAGTGGAACTATAAAATAATGTGATATCCAAGAGTCTTAAACTTATTGAAAATCCAGGGTGAAATATAATGGCCCTAGGCAGCATAGCCCTTTATCCATACGTCCAAATTGAAAAATAATGGCCCCAAAACTAATTGCAAATATTTTTCTTTTGATCAGTACCTCTTATGACTTGCTATAGAGTGCCCCCATCTTAGTACAGCAGCCTTGAGAATATTTAGTTTACTCTTGTTTTCCTAAACTTTGATGTCAATAATAAGTCAGCAATATAGTCTTAGTGGCAAGACCGATATACCTTTTCTCAAAGTCTTCACAGCATAAGGCTAGCACATGAAACACCAATAGAACTCTTATACTTCAAGTAACTTAATCTAATGACAAAAATCCCTATAGCAAATCTAGCTTGGAAGTTTACCAAGGCATGAAAAAAAGTAAATTTGATTTTAGGATGGAAGATTAATAACATTTTGAAATGCCTTTAAAATTAAGGAAAACTCTGCATTGATACATTGAGGGAAAAAAAAAAGAAACAAACTGAAATTCCGCTACTTGCAATTTGCAAACATAATAATTTTCCTTTAATGATTTGTCTTGGTTTAGTGATGCATCCCTATTTGAGCTACAGCCATGTAGTCACTTCATTTACTTCCAAAGAACTAGATCCCTACAAGCCTCATATCAATTTCTCAAAACAAAGCTAGCAAAGATGAATAGGCCTATAGATCATTTAACTTTATGTAGTCTTTCAGGAACTATATAAATCTATATATGTATTATGTTTAGCTACAACAAAGACACGAAGACATCAATCTGGATGCTCAGCACTTGCAACCATAACTCCGAATCAGAACTGATTTTCCATCAGCAATGCATTTCACATGGAAAAAAGATCTATCAAAATATATCTACCAAGCCTGACCTCCTGAATACACATTATTCGTTCGTACATAAACTAAATTTATCATCTATGCATCCTAATAGTCACTGCTAATCAGATGCACCACCACTCGTCAACAAATATCAGCCCCTAAGAACTGACATTTAGGCAAAGGATCAGAAACCAGCACATTATGAAATCACACAAGATCTAATTCGGTATAATAGGTAGCTCATCCTTGTCACATGTCATAATGGCTCACTCATCAAAGCAATCAACATACAAACCCCCACCCCACCCAAAAAAAAGGTTAAGAACACCCAAAGACACAAATGGACAAACAACTACTTCAAACGAGCATCTTTGGATTGTGAAGAAATATTGCCAATCAACAACCAGAATTTATCATATTTACCTACATGTGGTTGATTCTTTCGACAAGTGGGATCAATCATGGTGATAAGATTTTGGATTCTAAGCACGCTAAAGAATGCTAAGCTCTCCGTTGTGAGTCAACCAAACTATCCATGAAAATCCAATTTCTCCTTCTGGTAGTTCCAGACCAATTTAACCCTCAAGAGACCCCTTAATACGAGAACTCTTCACAGTTCACCTACTCGAACCCACTTGTTAACACTAGTCCGTAGCTTTCTAAAACAAAAATGAAACACAAATAGTTATTTTGCCTGAATGGTTTCTTCGAAATTAGTTCCTAAGGGATTTCCCGATGTGACTATCTTTGGTGTGCCCAATTCCACGTCGCATTTTCTGTGTTAAATTAGCAATCATATCCTAATAAAAATGGAGAATTTTCAGCAAAGGGACATACCTACATCTGCTTCACAACTTTTGTGAAGCGAATCAATCGTGAGGAACAAGTATTACTAATTATGTCTAAATAAAAAACAATAACGACAGAAACCCCTAATTAAAAACCTCAAAGATACTTTCAACAGAAATCCATTTCCAATTAATACAATACAATAGAATCGAAAATGATAACAAAAGATAATTTTGGCGATGGATTAGGGTTAGTGTTTAGGGTTGTGCTTGCCTGTGAACTAGGGAGCGGGAGAGTTTCAGCATCGTCGGCGATGCGAACGAGCACAAGGAAAACCTAGGTTTTTTTTTCTTTTTTTTCTTTTTTTTTTTCTATTGCTGCGAGCAGACTGAGAGTGCAGGGTCGCGCTCGTAATGAGGGGAATTAAATAGAGAAAATGAAGCGGCAGACCCGGCCCATTTAATTCGGCCACCAAAGTCCAGTTCTAAGGCTTTAGAGGAAAATTTTAGAGACACACCCCAAATATCTATGGGCACACTCAACTTCATTTTATTTTAATCCGTTATTTTTTTTTATTTTTATCTTTCGACAAGTAGAGCCTCTTTTTCATTTTAGTTTTAAGAGATTATGGTTAAAACTAGAGTTAGTATTAGGGATGGAGGAGGAGGGGCGAAGGACAAGGCGAAGGAGGAGGAGCTTTGGCAGATTCCAAGAGAGAGGAGGAGAATGGGGGAGGCGGAGGAAGAGGAGGAAGAGGAGGGGAGGTGGCGGGTTTGTAAAGGGAGAGGGTGGTGATGGAGGAGGAGAGGGGGAGGGCGGGAGAAGGAGGAGGAGTGACAATTTTTATTTTTATTTTTATAATTAGACCTCCTGAAAAATAGCGGAGTGAATGCACAATCCAATGTAGTCATGCTAATTAAAAATTAAATATAACAAATAACTTTGATCCCTAAAGAACCCTCTCCTCCTTCATTTATCTAACAAACTCATTCTCTTTCTCATTCTAGCCATAGCCCATTTGAAAAGATCTCTCCCCCGCTTTGCCTATCTTTAGTATCTCTCTCATATGGTTCCAATACATATGAACCGGGTGTGGAATTGGCATGTCAAGTTTGCCACTTGATTGTGTACGATCTGGATATCCAAAGATTTTGCTAGAGGGTGCTCTGAATCTCTAGTTAATTTAGTTCTCATCTTTTTGTTGAATTCATTCACTAATTTGAACCTTAAATTGAGCCAATTCACTAGTTCAAATTAAATGAATTAAGTGAATTGAAATTGACTTCAAAAGTTGAGTACATAGCAAAGGAACAAAAAGGGAAGATGAAAAGATAGTCCCACATGGGATAGAGGAATGTAAGGATGTGGGTTTAAATATGATAGCTTGCTCCTTTACTTTGCTTATGTAAGAAGAGGAAAACCTTGAGCACCACGGGTGGTGCTACGCACCGCCCGCACGCGCACGCGCGTGTGGAGATCGACGTCCAAGAAATCCAGAAGCGAACAGTGGAGGACGAATCGATTTAAAGGAGATAGTGTCCAACACTAGCCTCGATCTTCATCCAATCTACTTCCTGTTAGTAAAGTCTTCTTCCAGTCTTCCTGCAACCAGGTTTTTCATAATCCAGTTTCTTCTTTATTCACTTTAGGTTAAGTAAACTAGTTAAAGAAGAATAGTTTAATTCTGTGTTAGGTAATAAGATAACAGAATACTGAAACCTAATTACAGAATTAATTTCCTATAAGATAACAGTATCAATTATGTGTATCTGCCCTCTTGTGTTAATCTAAAACATATCTGTATGCTTCAATCTGCAACCACAGAATTAGTAACCTCCACTTTACATTAAATATACTACTGTAAATATACCAACACTTTTTCCTTTTCCCACTGTGATTTGCTCTTATATTTAAAACAAACTTTAATTGTAGCAGTGTGTGCCTACAGTGTAGCAGTAACAAATTGATGGTGCTAATATATGCTGTAAAGATTTTTTACTATATACGATTCAAGCTAGTCCTGAACAAGTTTTCTCTGAATAAAATTTGTACAATCTACCATAACTAATATGCTAACCATTTTAATGGCTGCACAAAAAAAACTCTACAACTATTTTTATAATGGCCCTTAGTAGTTGGGATGAGCAACAATACCATGGGTTCTCATTTCCTCCGTGATTTTCTTCAGTGACAGTCAATTGTCAACCCTAAGGCTATGCTTGGGAGGAAGATTTGTTTTGAGGTGTTCTGAAAGAATGTGTTATGAAGTGTTCACAATAATATTTGCTTGTGAGTTTTTTAATAACTGTTTTGAAGTGTTTTTAGAATACTTAAAAACACTTGGTAGGTGCTTTGGAGTATTTTCATAGAACACTTTAAATCGGAGTGTGTTGGAGTGTTCTAAATTATTTATCCAAAAGTACCATCTCTTTTTTTCTTTTTTCGACTCTCTGCCGTGTACCTTCCTTTTCCCTAATTGGATATATTTGTTTTTTTTTTTTAACCTATTTATGAAATCTATGAAAACACATGATAAAACTAAACTTTCAAGTGTAAGCTTAAATACCCCAAAATCCATAATCAGAACACTCCAAAGCATATACCACCAAAACAAGTATTTTAAAAACACTCCAAAACACTTTACTTTTGACATCTAAGAGTGGAGTCAAAAGTGTGTATGGATAAGTACTGATGCGACACCAAAAACCCCTTTTTTACTGAATAATCTTCCTTGTAATGATAAACAGTGCTAAAATAAAATAAATGAATGAATCTCACCTGCAACTCACATGGATTCATTCACCCAATAATAAACACATCTACAGACTACAGTGGAGCAAAAATTCGATACGCAATGCCAAAGAGTAGGAGTACACGTTCATAACAAGGCCAGCTGTTGCATAATAAACTTTCAGATAGTGAGTTACTATATTTAAAGTTCAAAAATTTCCTTCTCTACCAAAGGAGGTGCCACACTCTCTAACTTTGATTGCTATAATGATCATGCTGGAAAATAATAATGAGCAATATTTCATACATAACAACGGGCAGAGATTCCAAATTACCTGCTATAAAACCATCTTACATGTTCTTCTTTCTAAAAATTTATGCAAGAGAGCTTGTACATCAAGTCAATTTCAAAATAAAAAAAACTCATTAGTGTTCATCATTAAGCACCAATGGACATTCCCTGCAACTTAGAGAAGTT
The DNA here is from genome assembly GCA_036321105.1 of Dracaena cambodiana. Classification (NCBI taxonomy): domain Eukaryota; kingdom Viridiplantae; phylum Streptophyta; class Magnoliopsida; order Asparagales; family Asparagaceae; genus Dracaena; species Dracaena cambodiana. Next base: position 66,668,355 of record JAYEPQ010000002.1, read on the forward strand.
GCAAGGTCTAAACATTAACGCGTTCACTAGCTAATTACAAGTCTGTTATATTTAAATTTTTGAATTAAAATATTTTTAACGGTCAATTCCCATTCCCCATTTCTTGACACTAAGCCCTTGATAGCCCGCTCAAGCCCGACGCCTCTCATCGGATCAACCTTTCTGCAACATCAATCCGTTTTCGAGGTCGGATCCTCACTAGCCTGACCCACTTTCTCGCTGCTTGGAAGTTCCACTCAAAAATCCGAATCAAGCGCCAACTTCCTCGTCAACCCTTTCCTACAAGCTATTGTTCACGAGAGACATCGCCTTCATGGAGAAAGGCACGAGAGAGTTCGAGGTCATAAGCAATTTAAATCTTGAGTTCTTGCTGAGGGATATAATGAAGTTGGAAATCGAACGCTGACGAAATGCAACACTTTTTTTTTTTGGATTTATTAGTAATAGACCTTGCTTATTTCAGTTGAGGATAAATTAGACGTTTCAATCTACAGTCATTGCGCACGTGGTGTTGAATTTGACTATGTATTAACTCCATTTACGATTCAGATGGTCTAACTGTGAAAAAAATTCATAGAAAGATATTAATTATACATAGGGAAATTCTAAATGCGCACTATACTTTTCTTAGTGAGCTCCAATTTCATAGTGAGCACCACATGTTTTTGAAACATAGCCTTTTTTTTTAGTGAGCACTATCCCATTTTCATTTTTACCCCCAATAACTACCTAGCGAACTCGGGAAATTCTACCTACACCCGGCATTTTACTCTTGAAGCACGATTTTGAAACTTATAAATAAGTATAAGTTTGTCATTATTTTTTGGACTAACTTACCCTTATAATTCCAAACTAAAACTTCTTAAAATTTGGAACTATGACTCATCGTCTTTCTCTTCTATTTTCTCTCTAAAACCCTAAATAATTTTATTATGGTATTTAATAAAAACATGTCTCCTATAAAATCATCAATTTAATTTCTTGATCCCTTAAAATTTTTTATATTAACGTTCCTGAAAAGATTAAAAGAATTTTAAATTCTTTGATTTCACCATGACAAGTAAAATTTGGATTTGGAATTTGAGTTTTCTTATGCAAATGGAAAATTCCAATATGTAATTGGTGTCAGAGAACAAATCTAAGATATGATTTGAATTTATTTTTTAGGTTTTATGCATATTTATTTAAAATTTATCGTTAATTAGTTTTTTTTTATGGGGGAGACTTCACTTGCTGGTCGGGTTTTAATACCCGACCAGCACGTTTCTTGGTCGGGTATTAATACCCGATCAAAATATTTGAGGAGGGATATTTTAGAAAAAAAATTTGGGCGCAGAGAGTAAAATGATAATATTTCAAAATAGGAGTTTGGTATAAAAAGTATCCAGGACGTCAAGAGTAAAATGCAGTGCGCAAATAGAATTTCCCAGTGAACTCATCTTATCTTTCTCCCTTAAATTTCCAGAAAACTCCCACTCCGCAACTCTTTCTCCCTTCAAATCCCTCATTGCCAAAGTTCCGCCCTCCTTATTGTTCCACCTGTGAAGAACAAGCGATGACAAACCCCATACAGCCCTCGGAAAACACCTTGTCGCTCTGCCCGAGCCCTCAAGATTCAAGGTTTTCGCCCTTTCTTTGAAGCCAGTGCCGGGCTAGCAACCCTGGCTAGTGGTCTTACTGGACGGGGCAAGCACCCTGACCAGTTTAGGACCAGTCCGGGGTTGCAACCCCGGACTGTGTCCTCAAATTGATCTTTTTCCTTAGCCGGGACTACAACCCCGATTAGTCTATAGACTGGACAGGCTGTCAGTTCCGGCTAGTGGCTCTACTGTCCAGTGTTACCGGTCCAAACAGTTGAGCCACGTTTGCTATATTTTTGTCAGGATGCGATCGAATATTAAATTAAAAACCCACAAATTTTTATTGATAATTGATGGATCAAATTATACTTCAAATTGAATTAAAAAGATGTTTATGCATACCTCTAAATATGGAGATTCATCCATTTTTATCAATTTTGTGTTCTTGTACTCCATCCTCATCAATTTCTCCTCAACCAACAATAGATTTTCCTTTTCAGATTTGCAAAAAAAAACAAAAAAAAATACCTTAAACAAACCGTAAAGAGTAATGCAACTGATGAGACTCAAAATTTTCAAGGGGATTTAGAATTTTCAAGAATAGAATTTCTTCCTTTTTTTTGTATTTAGGTTCGTGGGAGATAAACGTTTGGATTTGAGAGAGAAAGTTGAAAGGGATGGTGCTCACTAAGAAAAAAGAAGAGATGCAATAGAGAGAATGGTGCTCACTAAGAATAGAGATAAGGGTTTTTTTTGTCAAAAAAAAATTAGGATAAACTTGTAATTATTTTGGAAAATTCTATTTATGCACGACAAATTATTTTTGACGCATATGTTACTCTTTACACCAACCTCTCATTTTGAAATATCACAAATTTATTCTTTACGTTCAATTTTTTTTCCAAATACAACCCTATTTTTTTTCCAAATACAACCCTCCCTCCCTCTTCTACTTTCGTTTATTGTAATTGAGTCTTAAAATTTCCAAACTCTCCTCCAAGCCCTGCTTTACTGTCCGCCTGCCTCCAGCGTCACCTTCCGCCTCCAGCCTCAACCCTTTATTCTGACTAGTAACTGACCGTTGCGCCAAAAAAAATTAGGAACAATTAATTGCAAAAAAACGCATAAAAAACTAAGAATAATTTTAGTCCGTATATGAGATTTGTCCTCCAATACCAATTGCATGTTAGATTTTCTCATTTATTTCAAAAAACTCAAACTCTAAACCCTAATTTTGCTTGCCACAGTGAATTCGAAGAATTTAAAATTCTTTCTAACTTTTTGAGGAACTTACATGTAAATATTTTAGAGAGTCAGAAAATAGATAAATTTGTGGGAGATGTGTATTTTTTAAGATTTAAATAGCAAATAATTTTTTTTGGATTTTGATGAAAGAACAGAGGAGGAAGACAATAACAATATTTTAAATTTTTAAGAAGTTTTATAGATTTTTGAATTTAAAAGGGTAACTTAATCAATTTTTTTTAACAAACTTGTAATTATTTACAATTTTCAAATCTGTGCATCAAGAGTAATTTGTCGTGTGCATAAATAGAATTTCTCAATTATTTTTTGGTGACATCATGTGCTACTAAACAAAATATGGTGCGCATTTAGAATTTCTCTAGTACATAACCTCGCAATACAAGGATGGTTATTAAAGTTAGCCCAATTCATTAGGAACAAGAAAACCACGAGAAATTCTAAATGCGCACCACATTTTTCTTAGTGAGCACCATGGCTAAGCTTTGAATTATTTGTGAGTTTGCCAATTTTTTTTTGACAAGAAAGGGTATGAGTTTTTTCTTAGTGAGCATCATGACCCTTTCCATCTCCTTGTTCACCACCGAGCTCTGTTTTCCTCCCGCGCGATGTGAGTACAAAAAAAATTACAAACCCTAATCCCTTAGATTTCTTGATCCCTCATTGGTTTTTAGTTAGTTCTACTGTAACTTTGGAGTTATTTTAGCTCAAAAATGAAGAAGAAAAATCTATTTTCTGTGGATGAGTGAAGTTGAAGAAGATGGAGAGAGCCAATAGAAATTTTGTTTCTTCAGATAATTCTCCTTGTTTAGAGATATGCAATAATTTTTTTTGAATTAAATCGACATAATTTGTGAGTGTTTAAATTTAATTTCACATTTATAAAGTATTTTTTTCAAAAATAAGAGAAGCCATGGTTTCATATGGGCTTAATGGGTCGAAGCAGCTGGTCAGGAAGGGGACCTTGACCTGATTATGTATTATTCGGGTGTGCCAACCCAGACAAGTAACATATTTGGTCAGGATTCCAACCCCGAATAGTGAGGCTAATACTTTTGAGTTTAGATAACTGTCTGAACTGTACATCCCGGACAGTTCCACACTTGTCCTGGGTATACTCGGACAATACTATATTTTGAACATGGCCTCAACCCCGAACAACAGTTTTTTGGTGTTGGATTTCGATTTTTTTTTAAAAAAAAACAATGAAGTAGGAACACCAAAAATTTATATATAAACAAGATAAACTTAAATTTTCATCAAAATATAGAATTATATACACACACGACATATATAAAAATTTAATTAGTAAATTATAGTACTACAAACGTACACCAAAATGTGTAGAATTTATTTCTTAATAAAAACTTTAAATATACATTATCAAGTTTAACTGTTTAAACATACATAACAAAACAATACAAATAATACATAGAGTAACACGTCAACATCGACATATCTTTCTATCCTAATAGGGTACGTGGTTGTCTCGTTGGTTGTCGGCGATAAAGGAGACCCTAGCAGTGATTTTTTTGGTGCGGTTTATGTACCGCAATAGATCTCACTCCTGTAATAAAAGTAAAGTCATAAGAAATTAAAGCAATAATAAATTAGTCATAATCAGAATAAATCTTCCTTTTGTTCGATGCCATAGACGAACTTGTGATGACTGAGACTGATCCATCTAAGAAATAATAAAATGATAGTTAACGTGTCTATAGTTAATTCACTATAAACTAGACAACAACTTGAGGAAATAATTGTTGCATAATTGATAAAAACAGCCACATGCATTTAAAAAAAATATGATCATAAATAATATAATATGGAAGCTAATTGGTGCAATAATTTTTCTAATGTAAACAACATGCCTAGTTAGTTAATAAATAAATCACATAATTATTTAAATTGATGCAATTAACAATTTCAAAGTATTCAAACCTCTAAATAGCAAGAAAACATCTACCAAAAAATTGAAGAAATGGAATTACATACATATAAAGCGACACAAATCTCTCAAAATTGTTAACTTCATATACTACAATATCAAAATAATAGAAGATAATAATTTCTCTTCACTATATTACATTCAAATCTGTACATACTGAAATCCAAATGATTAGAGATTTAAATTATTTTTAAAAAATATAAAAATTATTTGCTTGTCTTGTTTGCTGCCAACCTAGTTGAAGAAGATGGGGATTGCAACTGCAGATCAAGGCGAGGGCAGGCTGCGTTTGCGGCGGTCGAGCAAGGCAGTCGTCGTCGAGAGAGGAGGGTATCGGTTAGAGGCTCTGATTTAGGCTTGGTGGTCACCAGGAAGAATGGTTTTTGGGTGAAGAAATGGTTAAGAGAGAGACAAGTTAATTCGGAAAATTGGGTGGTGCTTACTAAGAAAAAAAAAAAAAACCAGATTTTTAAGTTACCCGGTGCTAACTAAGAAATGGGAGGCTCACTAGGAAAAATATGGTGCACATTTGGAATTTCCCGAAACCACCCTTCCTTTGTTTTGACATAGTCCCCAGACTCGGCCAAATTCCCAACTCCAAGAGAAGGGAGAGAACCCCTCATTTTCCCGCCCAAGCCCAAAACATCATCATCCCTGAATCCGTTCCAGAGAGATTCATGGCTTCGGGCTCGGGTTCGGGTCTGTGGAGCCAAGAAGAGGAGGAGAGGGCGGCAGCGATCGCGGCGACGACGGACGTGGAGCTCTTGAAGCGGGCATGGCGGAACGAGAAGGCCGCCCCCGAGATCCTCCACTTCGAATCCCAACTGATCCAGAGATCAAGAGAGCAGATCCAATTACTCGTAAGCAAAAGAAACCCTAAACCCTAATCTCTTCCATCTCTAGAAAAATTTGACTTCCTGTTCGATCATCTTCTCGATGAATCCACCAAGAATAATCCATCCTTGCTTTTCTACTTCATTAATTTACGTCGATCCCAATTGATTTGTTCTTTTAATTTTTCATTTCTTAATTAGTGTAAGACTCAGTGGGCCGATGAAATTACTCGTTAAAAGCTTAAACTTTATCCTATTGATTGTTATCACCTGGACCTGAAGATAATTTTTAGGGATAGGGTCTCAAGGGTTTTCAGTATTGGCGTTAATTTGATTTCAGACGATAAAGAATAAAAGGTGTTCTGGAAAATAAGACCCGGAGTAAAAATTAAGAAAATAAGGTATATATTGACAACCTTGTTGACCATGAAAGAGGCACTGATGCCTTATTCGCTGGGGGAAGTGTCATTCTACCAAGGGGTCCAATGTCTTCTACGGTAGAGGTCAGCTATGGACCAAGCACATCCCAATTGCAGCTTGTTATCTGAAAATTCTGTTAAGCACGTGGACTTCTGTGCCACATCTGCAATGACTTGGGGGAATGACCCTGGTAAGCCGTGGCTTAAGTCAAGGGTCCTTTTTTTTGTGTGAGAATGGCCCTGATAAGTCGACTATGGTTTCACATTTAAGGACAAATTCTTCTCTGAGACTGTTCATGTATAAAACTGGTGGTCCGAGAGAATCTCTTTAACCTTTTTGAAGGTTGATAATGACTTTGGAACTCCATCAAAAGGCTGTCGTCTTCAAGAGTGTGTTTAGAGGCTGTGTGGCTTTATGTCAGTATCCTGAGAGCATTGGTTTTGAAGGAATCAACAGGCTAGCTACAACCTTGATCCTCTTAGGTTATGTAGATACATCTTGGTAAGAGATGTGAGGATCAAGATAATCAACTTTAGACAATAACAAACCAATAGTTTTAATGAAGTACCAATTGTGATGCACCACCAAAACTTTCTGCATGTGTGCTAATTATTTATGACACTTGCTACTGCAAACTAAGGTGACTTCAAATAAAACCAACAAGAATTGGCACATATATGATCTTGAGACCTGTGCATTGAAGACTGAAAGATTAGTTTTCAAGGGCGCTTTGATTGGCAACTCAGTTGTTTATATTAAAACTCAACTATGATGGGCCTTCCCCACCATAGTGATGGCACCAACATGGACTTGAACTAGAATAGTTTACACTTTTGAATAACATCTTTCAGTCATTTTTCAGTAGGGATGAACAAACGGTCAAAGGTTTGGTACCCAAAGATTTCTGACTAGCTCTTCGCAAAGAACATCATCAAACTTCTATGGATGTACAAAATCTGACTGAATTCTAACTAATTTCGGATCGGTTGAAGGTAGTTGGATTACGACGGAGTTGGTAGGACTAGAGAGGTTGACTACACTAATTAGGGGAATGAGGGGTTGGCTGAGGGAAGAGATGAGGGGCCGGAACTTTGCGACTGGTCGTGTTGTGTTTTTATTTTGGGGGAGATATTGTATTGGATTTGGGGAGGGGAGAGGAAATTTGAGAGATGGGTTTGAACACAGCGAGAGAATGAGTCCAGGGCCTTGAGAACGTTTTTGAATGGATTTTCTGACATTTTTTAATTTTATTTTGGGAGAAGAGAACTGAAAAGATAGGTTTTTGAGAAAAAGAGCTCACAGGAGAACGGAGAAGGATTCTCGGTATCTGACTTGTAAGAGATGAAATTTTCTTAAGCGGAAATTAATGGAAAATAGTCAGAGTCAGAATTCAACTACCTTCGTGGACATTCCAATCGCTTCCCGTCGCTGATCCCTTATACATGACTCCTTCTGAATTCAGTATTCGAACTCCGACAAAACTTCGATCGATTTCGATTGGAGTCGATCGAGTTGGTCGAAGACGGGATGGATTGTTCATCCCTACTTTTCAGGTTCATCCTTCGTACTATTGATCTTCATAGATCTCTCAATAGTTTAGTAGTTTTGTTCTTACTTTAGTATAGATGGAACAAATACATACCAACCTTTTAAATTTGAAGATTATGAATAATCACTTTTTTGTTTTCTTGTTAGTTGATATGACATATACAAAAGAAAGCCTTATCCAAAGGGTTAGTCCAATTAGACTTTCTTTTCAATGTGCTATTGGTAGCATGAAGGATGACAAACTGACAATCACACATATCCTCCTGATTCACTAAGCCAAACCTTTGAAAGAGGGTTGAACTTTTTGCTGAATAAGGAGTGATTTAAATTTCTGTTTTCTTTTTCTATTCTTTTAGATGTAATTGTTTCTTTTGTCTGACTGTGCAAGGATGACCCATTTTCTAATAAAATCCTGAAGCCTGATATATGTTGTCTCTTTCATGTTTCTCTATTAACTGCTTATGGAAATAAAATTATTCATAATTGGTTATTTCTTTGTAAAGTTTGCGATTTTTTTCTTTTATAGTTTTGATCTTCTCCATGTCATCACATATGAAACTCAAACTAAACCAACATATGGGGTTTTCTAGGAGTCCTTATTTTATTGCTTTTCTTTAGCATATAATTCTTTTCTTTAGCATATAATTCTTTTCCAATATGTATTGCATTTATCTTCCATTGAATCATTTAGATGCTTATGGGCCTAGATAACCTTTGAACCCTTATCGTTGAGCTTTCAAATTTTTGGTGGTTTATAGAATCATAAGTTTACCCTCCTTGAAACTAATACATGTGAAATCGAAGAAAACTTTTTATGTGATCATACCTTGTCTTTTAGTTATTAAAAGTCTATTTAGAATTCCAATCCCGGTCATAAAATTTTGCTAGTTAAAGGTGGTTTAAAGTATTTATTTCTGTGGGGTTTTCAAATGTTTTTTTTATTGTTTTCCTTTGACTGCATCTGACCTGTTTGCATTAGAAATGAAAATGTTATGATGTTGCTCCTGCATCTTTTTTCTTCCTGTGTGTATGCACATGGAGTGTGTCTTTATATAGTGCAATGATACGTAAAACTGATTGGCCATAAATTGTTCTTGTTTCCCATGTGTCTTGGTGTGAAGAAGACAGAACCATCAATCAATTTTTGGACTAATCTTGTTATGAAAAGTTCTGATTTTAGGTCAAAGCACATTGTTCGGAGGATAGAATGACTGCATATCAGATCTAAAAGAACTCCGGCACTGTAGTTTCAAAAAATGATCAATCCAAACCCAAGAAAACAAGGCCAGTCAAGCGTATGATTTACAAACATGTTCAGGCCCATGAAGAGCCACATAAGGACAATCCAGTCCAAAACCTGAATTCAAATATTACAAGCTTCTCATGTGAATTACTAGTTGAAGTTCATTACAACTTTAACTCTCATGGAACGAGACTTTCTTCTCAACATGCACAACGAAACCTCAAGACTTCAAAGTTCATCATGATAGTAATCTTTACTGACAACAACAGATCTATAAAAACCCTCTTCCTCTATAAGGAAAGGGATTGAATTGGCAAAATTCTATTGAGATTTGCAATCAGATAGATGATTTTTTTTTTTCGAAAAATCATGTTTCTCCCGTTAATATAAAGATCCAATCGATCCATCAACGTTTTCTCCGAGGATTTAGGCATGAGATCCGTCTCAGCCGAATCTCGTTATATTTGTGCATACTCTCTTTGATCTCTGGCTTATTTTGCAGCGTCTTGTGCTTTCACATCGTCTACTCCTTGGATCGGGTTCTGCTCGAGTCCAAATCACCTGTTTTAATTCAAGAATTGATTCGACTAATTAGTTAATAATTAGTAGATAATTTTTGGAATCAACGGACAACAATTGCAAAATTACTATGACAACCTGAGTGGAGGGGTGATTAAGATTTTAAAAAATAATTAGATGCCAACGCAATCTTGAATTGGTACTATAAGCAATATGAACAATACACAAACAGCAAAGTAACATGTAAATGAAAGAGATCATAGAGGTGACATGGAGATGTACAGTGGTTCACGAACGCATAGGCTAGTCCACTACTTGATATGCTTCCCTCCTTTAGAATTTTCAAATCTCTCTTCTATTTGCTTGTATTCTAGGTCAAAACTAGACTTATTTCACAATGCCCATTCATGTTCAAAGATGAGATTTTTACAAACATCTTCTTAATTCTAGTGAAGTGATCAGATTTTGCGAGAATAAAATGGAAATTACTATTCTTTAAAATATGTGAATGCAATATTCCCTTGAGCTTATATTTCATTAATTATAAAAGGCAATATTTGGTCCAATTTATGAAATTTGGAGCCACATATCTAAATATTGAGATTTCGAGGTATGTTTGTAAATAGTTGAGATTCTGTGGTATGTAACAAAAAACCCTAAAAATACTCGTTTACAGTTTACTTCCAAAAATATTATTGTCCAATTTAGAAGATTTTTTTTAATCTATATTATATAACATGCGTGTTTTTCTATTTTATTCTAATTGATAGCATATGCTGCGAATAGAGAGGGGTGAGGACAAGTAAGCAGAGAAGAAGGGAGTGTCGATACTGAACCTCACTGAGTATGATTTGATGATTGATTTCCTTGCTCAATACATGTACACAACAGAAAGAGAAGCCTACAATTTTCCTTCTCTAAAACCTAAAGCTAATGCTGCTAATGGTGCTGTAAGACACCTTATCTCTTAGCCAACATCACCAGTACAACAAAATCTAAATAGTCCGTCAAAGGATGGAATAATGACTATAAACATTTTTGTTGGTGTGGTTACCATGGGGATCAATTTGGCAATGTAAATGGCCAAGATACTCCACTCTTCCTTCCATGCCATCATGAGTAATGGTGATAACATATGATGGACAAGAAGGCTACAAAAACATAGAAGATGCCGAAATGAAAAGTAGAGGATGCAATCTTCCTTATTAGTACAAGAAATGAGGAAAAAGCAGAGAACATGAATTTATAATCGGTGGAATAAAATAAAACTCAATGGACAATAATCAAAAGAAGAGAAGGATCAAGCTGACAACTTTCCAAAATGAAGGAGAAACAAATGGATTATTAGAAGAGTTTTAATGACATCAATACAGGACCCCTTATATCTCCACACATAATTTACAACAATAACATCAATCATGTAATTCTTGAAGGGTTGTTATCTGCATACTTAAACTTGACATGTGGCACACAAGTCTTCTCCTCCTTTCTCTTCTTTACTTTTAATTTAGCTTTTGGATTTCAATGTCTCGGGGTTTCTTCTAACTCATCAAGGGAAGAGTTGTTACCGTTATTGAGACTATCCGAGAGAAAAATCTGTGCAAAAATTAGTGAGGATTCAAGCGTTCAAAACAATATTTTTTTAATTATGAAATTTTATCAAAGCTCTCATTTATTCAATTCTTTGAGAATCTCTCTCCCTAGGACTAAGCTTATATTTAGTTAATTTGTCTTCTAGGAGTCTTAGATCTAAAATTTATATCATCTTTTCAACTAGTGTCAATTATGTTGTTATTAATGGAGATGCCTATGCCGAGGCCTTTCCTTGCCCCAATATGAGTAAAGGCGTTGAATTAGGTGCTAAAGAAGAAGAAAAGTTAATTCTCTCACATCATTGTACTTGTGCCTCCACATCGTTGTTGCCCTCCCGAATGCCTCTTTTGTCATTGTTAGAGTTCGCTGTAGTGATCGCTTGCTATAGGGGGAGATAAGAGAGATAAGGGGATTTGGGCGTGATCCCCTTTTTCTTAATGAAAAGAAGGTCAGATGTCCTGTTTCTTTGCTTAAATCCTCAAGATCCACATTGTTCTTGCAGTTTGTTGCAGTTGTTAGTTAGAAAGTATATAACCTGTCCCCTTAACGAGATGTGGGACAAACATCTTTCCCCTTTTTAGGGATATTTTCTATTTTCTTTCTTAAATTGTTTAATGTTTGAGATATTCTCCTTTTATTTAACATAATTAAATTAAACACCATGCATAGGTTTAGAACATAATTATTGATGTTAATTAGAGTTAGGGTTAGGGTTAAGAGGCTAATTGAAAATTAGAAAGATGGATTACCAATCTAATCTCCTTTATTAATATTTAGACAGTTCTTTTTACACAAAAATTCTCTTTACAATGCTTTATTATATAATACTCTCTCAAATTGGAGTATGTATCATACTTACCTAACTTCCAACATGAACTACACCCAAGACCTTCAAAGAGGCTTAGTCAATAAATCAACAAGTTGGATGGTAGAGACACATGTTTGGGCTCAATCATACCAGTAGCATATTTTTTCCATAACTACATGACAATCTACTTTAATATATTTTGTTCTTTTATGAAACATAGGCTTTGTACAATGTAAAAAGCCGACCGATTATCACAGTATAATCTCATTGGAGCCTTAAGCACAAAACTCATCTAAGTCAGAATATCATGTATCCATATGAGCTCACACATAATGTTAGCTATAGCCCTATTCTGACCCTGCACTTGATTTAGAAATAATAGTTTGTTTCTTACTCTTTTATAACACAAAATTTCCTCCAAAAAGATACAGTACATGTAGTAGACTTCCTGTCTATTAGGTAGCTTGCCCAATTTGCATCCGAGAAACCAACAATGGGGTTATGGGTGCAATCTGAATACAAAATCCTCTTCATAGAGCACTCTTCAGATATGACAATATCCTATCTATAACATCTCAGTGACTCGTTATGGAGTTGACATGAACTGGCTTACTACATTAATAGGATACACAATATTTGGTCGAGCTATTATCAAATAGTTTAGCTTCCCAACTAATCTTCTATATCTTCTTGGATCCTCCAAAAGTTTCCATTGATCAGGTAACAACTTTAAGTTTAGATCAATTGGTGTATCAGCAACTTTATACCTAAGTATACTAGCTTCTGACAGTATATCCACTATATATTTTTGCTGAGACAAGGATAATTCCTTCTTAGGTCTATCCAGCTCAATCCCCCAAGAAATGTTGTAATGGCTCTAGATCTTTGGTCTGGAAATTCTACTGCAAATATAATTTTAAGTCACTAATCCCCTGAACATTGTATCCTATATTAATAATATCATCAACATAGAATGCTAAGAGAATATGTTTTCCCATCAAGCTTTCACGCTTTTGTATGGATAAAACAATATTATTAAGTTTTCCCACCAAGAAACTTTGTATGGGTCGGGGTGGGGTTTGGCTTTCGGGCTTGCCTTAGTGAGAATAGTCGAGAAAACAATATTCATGCTACTTCCACTATCAATGATGACCTTGTAGTTTTTGTCACCAATCTCAACATAGAGTGGAAGATTGTCGTACGATGCAAATCATTATTCACCTATAGTGGAGAGACGTACTGAGCAATGGTATGTCTAACAACTTCGGGAGTTTGTGTACCTATCATGTCAATAGTGTGTTCTCATGGGTAGGTACCCCTTATCAGGTTGATCTCTTCTCCACCACTCGAGCATTCACCATCTCCAGTTTTTCCAATTTTCGGTTCATAAACTTCATCATTAGAACCATCTTGATCATAACTAATATATTCTTCTATCACTAAGGCTATGCTTGGATGTCAAAGACAAAGTGTTTTGGAGTGTTTTTAAAGTGTGTTTCGGTAGTACGTATTTTGGGGTGTTCTTATGGGTTTTTGGGGTGTTCAAGTATCTGCTTGCGAGTTTAGTTTCTCATGGATTTTCATTGGTTTCATAAACATATAAAAGTCAAAAATACCCTTCTACACAAATTATGTTTAAATTAATATAATTTTATTTGAAACAAAATTTCGTCCTTTTGTTACATTATGAATATTACTAAGTTTATTAGAGAATTGCATCATAATTTTTGAGATTTTGATTGAATAAATAAAAATAACAATGATATGTTAATTTGAAGAATTTAATAGAAAATTAAAAATAGAAAGGTTATAAATCATACTCACCTGAATTGAGAAGAAAATCCCAATTTCTCCAATAGAAGAAGAAATCAGATTGGAATCGAGTTGCACTGTAAAATTCTAAACTTTCTCTTTAAAGAAAATAAAAGACGGGTTTTTTTTCTTTTTGCGCAAATAAATAGTGACTCCTTTTGGAAGAGAAGGTAATGTGAAAAGAAATGGGAAAAGATAAGGCCGCAGAAGAGGTTCGGATAGGAGGCAACGTGAAAAAAAATTGGAAAAAGAAAAAACGCGAGAGATAGTTGGAATAAGGGTAATTTTGGATAAAAATTCTAAATACTCCAAAACATCCTGATTTGGAATGTTCTGAAAAATACTTCAAAATATCTATCCAAGTGTGTTGGAGTGTTTTGAGAACACCCCAAAATTCTTATCCAAAAACTCACAAGAATTCTTTAGAATATCTCATAACACATCACTTCAAAACACCCCAAAACACTTCATAACTAACCTCCCGAGCATAGCCTAAAGTTTTAGTAGCGCAGTCTCCCGGACAAGTGCCCATAACCTTTATACTTGTAACACTTAGTCCTAGCATCTACAATGGCCTTAGCCTTTTTGGTCTTGGCATGACTAGATTGGCTTGACTCGGCATTATGCTGGGATGGAGTAGGGTGTGTCTTTCTCGATGTAGTGTATGACTTCCGTGGAGACGTCTTAGAGTCATTAATGTTTGGTGAATGTGGGCCTAATGAAACTATCTAAATCGTTGGTCAATTGGTAGGCATGCTTTAGGATAGTGACATTATGGGCATATAGTTTCCTTTTAGCCTAAATCTAGACAGTATAGAGGCAACATCCTCATTCACTTGACAACGCATCATGTGCTCATTAAATTTGGCAATATACTCCTTCATGGGTCTATCGCCTTGGTACTTGAGACGTTGCTAGGAGAGAGGAATATATTTTTCCTTGAGCTTTTCCTTTGTCTTGTCCCATAAGGTATGTATAGTTGTTTATTGATTACTAACAACCGTTCTATGGTTAACTAGTAATGACGCGGTGCTCCTATCAATTTCATCTTGGCAATCGTATCCTGCTTCATTAGACATTTCATACCAGTTAAAGTATTACTCTATTGTATCTAACTAATCAATTAGAACTTTAGGATCTAATTGACCGTCTATCAGATTCAGGTTCAATAATGAGTTGATCCAACGAGGTTGAGGTTATGTAGAATTGATCCTAAACTTGAGATCACAGCCATACGAATAAATGTAGATATTAACGACTTCATTACTATATCTTTTGATTCAATTTTTCCTTATCTTTTTCAGTATGATGACACAAAATAACGGATCTATATCGAACTCAAATGCTAGCTTGATTAATACCGAAGAGATGTTGGGACTACTTTGTGGAATGGAGGCACAACAACAAACTCAGATGATGCATATTGGAATGATGGTAATAATGGAACAAATCAATGCACCTCGACCACAACAGGCTGGGAGCATTTATGATTTTCATTGTCTTCATCCTGCAACTTTCTCTGGATTTACAGCTTGAAACTGAATACTGGTTGGCCGAGATGGAGGATCTTCTTAGAGCTGTATGGATTCCTAAGGAGAACAAGGTCGACGCTATGAAAATCCAACTGACGGATGTAGCCAGAAACTGGTGGCAAGCTGAAGGACACTGACTGGAACAAGCCATCGTGCAGAAAGATTTCACTAAGAGTTTCTACACGAGTTTCTTTCTAAAAGCAGTTCGAAGGGAGATGGAACAATATTTTATCAACCTGAAATAAGGATGAAAGTATGTAAATGAGTATGCAGTTGAATTTGTTCGTTTGAGCCGATTTGCTCCATACATGGTTGTTTATGAAGAAGATCGAGTTTATCAATTCTAGTAAGGTTTAAGGTTGGACATCCAGAAGTATTTGGTATTTTCCAAACTTGAGACTTAATCTAATATGATTGATGCTGTGAGGGGCATACAACAAGTTATTAACAAGGAAAAGCGAGTTCAGGCAGTATCGAAGAGGTCTTTCAAACAAGTATCTAGAGGATCTATTTCCATAACATATTCTATCGAGAAGCGTTCTTTCGTCTCTCATTCTCAAAAGCTCGTCTACAGCTTTTGTTAGAAGCCTAGTCATTTCAAGAAGAAATGCAAAGCTGCTAATAGATTGTGTCTGGCCTGTGGATTGGTTGAACATACTTTGATAAATTGTCCGAATAAGAGAATTAATAGAGAAGTGTCTCGACCTGCTATTCGCACATAATAGAGGAGTCCAGGACTCAATCAAGGCAGAGCACCTCTCACTCCAAAGAAGATGTTCCAGCAAGCTCCGAAGAATAAGTGAATCATGGTTAGGGCCAAGCTTTCAATTTCACTGTCGAACAGGCCGAAAACTTCAGTGATGTGGGGACATGTGCAATTTTAGTAAATGGTGCACCAACTTTTATACTATTTGATTATCAAGCTTCACATTGTTTCATTTAGTCTGCATTCTTATCTCTTCATGATATTCCGTGTGATACTTTCTCATCTAGTTGGAACATCAATACGAGTAACGGAGCTATAATATCTAGTAGAGCGTGACTATGTCCTATTAGTGTGTAGGAGGGAGCTCTATGCCAATTTGCTTATCATCAAATCTTGTGGATTCGATGTCATATTTGGAATGGTCTGGCTTAGTACTTTCTTGTCATAATTGATTGTCGAAAGATTAGTGTCATTTTTTGGGTTCCCAATCACCCGGAATTTGAATTTTTCATAGGTAGTAAGACATTGGAGTCAGCAGAATTCTGACCCCGATCA
The DNA here is from genome assembly GCA_036321105.1 of Dracaena cambodiana. Lineage (NCBI taxonomy): Eukaryota > Viridiplantae > Streptophyta > Magnoliopsida > Asparagales > Asparagaceae > Dracaena > Dracaena cambodiana. The sequence goes on from JAYEPQ010000002.1 coordinate 66,684,715, forward strand.
AAAAGTAAAATCTTCCCTATGGTGGACAAAAGAGATGAAGATATTCCAGTGGTGTCAGAATATCTTTGATGTATTCACAGATAAGTTTACTGGATTACTTCCTGAGAGAGAAATATAATTTTCTATTAATCTTATGTCCGGTACGATGCCTATATCTAAAGCACCGTACCGAATGGGACTAGCAAAATTGGCAAAAGTGAAGTATCAACTGAAGGAACTTGAAGATCAATGATTCATGAGACCTGTACTTCGCCATGGGGAGTGCCAATCTTACTCACGAAAAAGAAAGATGGGAGTAAGACTTTGTATCGACTACCGAGGATTGACTCAAATCACGATCAAGAACAAACATCCTTTGCTAGAATCAATGATTTGTTCAATCAACTCGGGGGAGCTAAAGCTTTATCTAAGTTGGATCTCAAGTTAGGGTATCATCAAGTAAGAGTCAAGAAGGAAAATATACAGAAGACTGCTTTCCGAACTCGATATGATCATTATGAATTTCTAGTAATGCCATTTGGAGTGACTAATGCATCGGTTATATTTATGAATTTAATGAACCAAATGTTTGCTCTATACCTTGACAAATTCGTATTCGTGTTCATCATGATATTTTGGTGTACTCTAGGAACGAGGAAGAACATGCCGAATATTTGAGAATTGTGTCAAAGACTCTTTGAAAAGAGAAACTCTACAACAAACTTAGTAAGTGCGAGTTTTGGCTGAAAATTGTATCTTTTTTGAGATATATTATCTCCAAAGAAGGAATCATGGTTGACCTGCATAAGATCAAAGTAGTGAAAGACTGGCCTATCTCGAAAAATGTGTCCGAAGTTGGGTGCTTTCTTGGATTGGCTGGTTACTATCGGAAGTTTGATAAAAATTTCTTGAAGATTGCATGACCCTTGACCAAGTTGATGAAAAAGGACGGAAAATTCGTGTGGTCAAGTGAATGCAATGCAATTTTCGAAGAGTTGAAGAATTGACGTACTTTTGCACCAGTTTTGGCAATTCCAGATGGAACAGGTGGAATGATTGTATTCAGTGACACATCTGAAAGAGGATTGGGATGTGTGCTAATGCAACATGGACGAGTGATTGCTTATACGTCTCGTCAATTGACGCTTCATGAGAAGAGTTACTCAACGCATAATTTGGAGTTAGCAACGGTGATTGTTGCCTTAAATTTGGAGATACTATTTACTTGAAGATCGTGTGAATATCTATACCGATCCTAAGAGCCTTAAGTATGTCTTCACTCAGAAGGAGCTTAACATGTGGTAAAGAAGATTGTTGGAACTGATGGTGGACTACGACATCAGTTTACAATACTATCTCGATAAGATTAACGTAGTTCCTGACGCTTTGAGTAGCAAGCTAATGCCGATGTTCCTTACCCAACAGAAGGAGTTGCTCTAAGAGATAAGGAGGCTAGACTTGGAAGTTATTTTGTTCGGATCAGAAGTGCAATTGATGACTTTGCAACTCCAATCATCATTAATTGAGAATATCAAAGAAGGCCAGAAGGATGATCCCAAGCTAATAAAATTTCGAAGTTGAATTTGGACGGATGTCATACTTAAACATTCATGCTGATAGATCGTTTTGATTTAAGAATAGACTGTGTGTGCCAAAGGGAGATGTTCGAGAAAAGTTCTTTCAAAATCTCACAATTCAGCGTATTCAGTACATTTCGGAGGCACGAAGATATATCAAGATTTACAGCTATATTTTTGGTGGGCACGAAATGAAGAGAGAAATTGCTCTATTCATGTCCAAGTGTTTGGTGTGCCAACAAGTAAAGGCGGAACATCAGAAATTGTTGTGACTTTTGCAACCGTTGCCAATATCCAAATGAAATTGGAACGAAATTACTATGCATTTTGTTATCATCTTGCTGCGAAGTCCTAAGGGTAATAATGCCATATGAGTTATTGTGGATCGTCTCACGAAATCGGCTCATTTTATCCCATTTCATGTTTGACAGTCTACGGAAGCATTGTGGGAGAAATACGTGCATATGATTGTATGACTACATGATATTCCAATCAATATTATATCAGATAGAGATACTAGATTTAGATATCACTTTTGAAATAGTTTGCAAGAAAGTTTGGGATTTAAACTTAAATTCAGTAGTGTTTATCATCCCCAGACCGACAGACAATTAGAGATGGCTATCCTGACCTTAGAGGATATATTTAGAGTATGTATGTTAGATTTTAGTAGGTTTTAGGAAGATTACCTTTATCTTGTTGAATTTTCTTACACCAATAGGTATCAAGCAAGTATCAAGATGGCGCTGTTCGAAGTATTATATGGGATAAAATGTCGATCACCATTTTATCAGGACGATATTGGAGAATGGACACACTTGGGACCAGAGATTATTACTCAAACAGTGAATAAGGTCAATTTGATTCGTACGCACTTGAAGGTCACTCAAGATAGGCAGAAGAAATGAGCGGATACTCATCGAAAATTTTTGGAATTTCAAGTTGGAGATTCAATTTTCTTGAAGATATCACCATCTGGAGGTATTATCCGATTCGGTTATCAAGGAAAATTTAGTCCAAGATTTATTGGTCCTTGTGATATTTTGGAGAGAGTTGGAAAAGTCTCATATAGTTTAGCACTTCCCCATCGTTGGAAGGTGCTCACGATGTGTTTCACATATCTCAACTCAAACGCTATGTTCGGGACGAGAGTCATGTACAAGATAGTTCAGAGTTGGAGTTTAGGCCAGATCTCTCCTATTACGCACAATCAGTAGCTATAATCGATCGACAAGAGAGTTTTGAAGAAAAAATCATTCCTTTTGTTTTACTTTGGTGGAATCATCAATCACATAGAGAAGTAACATGGGAATGGAAGACAATATCTGTGAGTGGTATTCACACCTTTTTGACTAGGACATCAGGTATTGTTCTATCCTTTATTTAATTTCAAGGACAAAATTGTTTTTCTGAGGGGGTAGAATGTAATAATCCTTAATTTTTATTAGTCGTAAGTAAATAAATAAACAAATAAACATGATAATAAATTTGACTATTAATCTTCTATAACCTCCAAACTCATTCATTTCTCCAATCTTCAACCTTTTATCTTCTCCATGAATTAATCATATGAAACCTCCAATTTAATTCCTTATTTTAATTTTTAAAAAATATATTTCCATATCCTCTTTAATTTCCTCCATCCTTCATATTCTATAATTCCTTAAACCTTTCATATTCTGTAACTCCTAAATCTAATACTATATAAACCCAACTTCTTTTTTCAATTCAATTATGCACTCATTTTCTAAAACTTCTCTTTCCCTCTCACCTCGTTTGAGCATCTCATCGGACCGCTGCCATTAGGGCAGCCCTGAGCCGCCATTTCTCGTCGGAGTTTTGCTGGGAGAACCTCTATCTTCTTCTTTTTTTTACATCTCTGTTAATTGAGATTGGTAAAACTATCTGCTTTAATTCCCATTAGATTTATCTTATTAGACCGTAAGATTGCTCACCTACCACAAACGACCCTAATAACTTAAAAAACAACATCCACCATCTTATAGATTTAATAAAATGAATCCAAACCCGTTTATTAATTCCAGACCCGCTAATACTAACCTTAAAATCAATTCTGAGTACTTTATGAATATTAGAAAATCCTTAAAAATCAATTAAATTCATGTTAAACAATTTTTAACAAATATATTATAATTCTATGTGTAAATTTCTTTGCGTGATTACTAATTGGTAGAGCATCACGAAACGAGATGGGTTCATTTTTTAGACTCACTAATCATGCTATTATACTTAACTATTTATTTCTATAATGGTTTGTTATTTCATGTGTACTCATCAATTACTTATTATTGTTCATGTTATCGAAATTCTGTAATTTTTATTATGTACTTGTCATTAAATTTGTTAAATCTCATATAAAATGGCTCGGCGGTATGTTAACGAATTGGTCCTAGTATAACTAGATGTTAGAATAATCGATATATACAATATTTGATAAATCACATAAAAACTATAATCGTGAAAAATACTGTTTGTGTTATCATTTTTTGTTGGTGTCTAAGCGAGTAATTTTGTATGCTGGTTATCTAATTAAGAAACATGCATAACACGGAAAACCTTTCAGCATTCATATACTTATTTGGACGATATCTTTATGATGTTTCAAATTAATAAATATTTGATTTAGCCAATTATGATATATTCAATAAAGTATAAATCAAATGAACTCCTTGAATCATGTTGTCAACAAGCTAATAAAACAGAATTGGAATATTGCACATGATATGATATATAAACTATGAAAACTAGAACTAGACCTAACATAACTATACTTAAATAATAATGGGTTGGGGGAAAAACTAAGTGATGGAAAAATACTCTATTTCGGTTTTAAACTTATTAAGTTGTATAACTGAATGTTTTGCACACTATGGGTGCGTGGTGATTTGCTGGATCACACCTGATTATTTTTGTTTTCCTGATGGCATGTTCGATTCAATACCGGACAATTCATGTGACTATTTTCTGGGTCTGTATAGGAAACAATCGAAACAGTTATATCCTATCAGTTAGTTTTTTCAATTACATGACATTCTAAGTAAAAATACACCAGTTATAAATGTGACTACACTAAAAGACATTACGTTTAACTTATATCACTTGATATCATTGTTAGATATGAATTTAATATTTTCTAAGACATTTGTAATCAGTGTTCTAAATATCGGATACCGGTCTCGTACCGGTCAGCAAATTACATACCGGTTACCGGATACCGGGCGGGATATCGCGATATGACCCTAAATACCGGAGTGTCATATCGGTGTCATACCAGTTAAAGAATAATCATATAATTGGCTATATAGAACATAATAAAACACATAAAATAAGTTTATAGTACTTACATTGGTTTATTTACATTCAACTTACGAATTTACAGATACCGTTTAGAACGTTCGCATATGCACAAAGCGACATACAATCATAAAATTAAGAAAAATAAGTTTTCAAGATAAAAGAAAAGTGTTTCTACATGTGTATTTACTGTTTCAAAACACTGCAAATATATGTCAGTGTTTACAATACATGCTATGTGATGTCTCATACTCGTCCCGTGTATTTCGCATCAATTTGTGTCATATACAGTTGCAATCTCCCTTCACTTTAATGAACAAAACTAAACTTATATTTTTTCACATAACCAAACCTAAAAGCAGTGAATCTATAATTAAAGAATCTGCAACAATACTAGTGAAAATTGTATAAATAGTAAACCTAAATTACACAAAAAAATCATTGTAGACTACCCGCCGATATACTGTCCTCCCAACATAACAATTCCCCTAAAATTACACAAAAAAAAATCTAACATAAATCGCAATCAATTAAACCTAAATAGCATAATTATAAAAGAAATTGACGAACTTTGTAACTCTAAATCAAATTAACATTAAAAAAACAAACTAAACTTACCTGGCCGGCGGCGACTGCCCTACTGGAGAACGGCGAGCAACTTTCGAAGACTCTCAGAGTAGGAGAAGAGCTATCGGAGAGCGGAAAAGAAAGATAAAGAGAACACGAGAGAGATTTTTGGATGGATTGGGAAATTAGGGTTAGGGTTCGGGCCGTTCGGCTCGATCGGCCGACGAACGCGGGGAGAGAACGAGAGAGAGAGTCAGAGAGTGGAAGAAGAAGAATCGGAGAGAGATTTAGGGCTGATTTGAGAAAATTTGGGGTTAGGATTTTTTGTCGCGGGGAGGGAAAGCTCGGATCGCCGGGAGAGAGAGAAAACGCAAAAAAAAATGAATTTTTTCTCCCTTCCGACCCGTTTTATTTCTTAACGGGTCGGATCTTATCGGGTTAACGGGTTTAACCCGTAACCAAAATCCAAAACCCAATAACCGATATTATCCAATACCGGCCGGTATTAGACATCTCGATACCGGCCGATATATCGCCACGTGGCCGATATATCGGCCCATACCGGTCCAAAACGATAAACGGTAAAAAAATACCCATATCGTCTCGTTTCTTCATAATTACCGATATACCGGTATATCGATCGGTATTTAAAACACTGTTTGTAATCGTGCTGGACATAACTGTTATTGGCTAGTCACAAATACTATTTCTATATATATTGTTTTGATCGCTATCTAACGACTTGGATATGCATGACCAAATCCGAAAATGGACTGTTGATCCTACTGCAGAAAATTTGGAGTATTTTGCTGAAATAGCTGAAGATCAGTAGTTATTTTTGTACTTAATTTATATTACATATCGTTTTTTCTTGTTTTTGAACTTATCATTTCTTAGTGGAAGTTATTTTTAAGTTATCCTATACCATTCTCTTGTTTCTCATAACGTAATTGTTAAAATACAAAATAATTCACCTCAACCCTCACATAACTTCGGAGTTTTGGTGCAGTGGAAGGATCTTTCAACATGGTATCAGAGCAAGCCAGGTTCAATTCCTGTCCGACACGCATTTAATTGCGGATTTTAAAAAAAAATTATACCGCTACGTAAAGTCCAGATTTCTGCCCAAAAATGACCTTCAACCTGGGTGGGCGTGTTAAAATACAAAATAATTTCTTTCAACTCTCACTATAACTTTGGAGTTTTGGCGCAGTGGAAGGGTTTTTCAACAGTAATAAATTTCATAACGTAATGAATGTCAGTTTATTTATTTATGTGTATTTATTCTCTTTGGTTATGATATTGTAATTAGGGTTTAGTATATTCAAACTGAATATGTTGCTGGTACTGGTTGTACGTACTTATATATCGTGTATTGGGAGTGGGGCGTGACCCCGTCAAATGTGGGTGCCTCTACTTTCACGTTCTTCATGGCCTTGTCATTGTGATTATAACGCGTTGAGGTGGCTCTTTAGATCTATCCTAATTGTGACTAGCCTAGGGTAAGTGTTTTCTAGTTGTTCAATCCTTTCTCGATCAACTTGTCCCCTATTGTTAGTGTCGCTAAGCCGTTGTTCGAGGGAACCTAGATGATTATTGATCTGTTGATTCATGGCAGCTATTTGGATATTCAGTTCTCCCATCATTCCTTCTAAATGATTGGGATCCATTTTCGTAGTTGTGAATGGTGGTAGAGGTGGAGGTGGTAGTTGGTACCCTGTTCCACTATGAGTCCTCGTGCAAAACTAATGCAATTGCAATGAGGCAATAAATTTAATGCAATTTTATTTACAAATAAAATTCTAAATACAACTAAATGATGATACTAGCCGGTAGCTCTGATACCAAATTGATACGGAATATGCACGTTTATGTGATGTGTTTATAAGATTAGCAAGTGGTTAAAATAAACAAATTTAAATAAGAAATTTGACAAACCAAATAACAAAGATTTTGAGATTTCACTGTAAACAATTATATGATTAAGAAATTACTACTAGTAGAAGAATGTAAACCTTAACAAAGATCAAACCTAACTCTAGATAGATGATTTTTCAAAGACTAGCGTGTTCAAAATTAATACCAAGAATGTGACATTAGGCATTCAAATGGAAACATATGATCCCAATTTAAGTGGATCGGCCTCTCTTGGTAGTAAACTAAGGATTTAAGATATATGCAAGAATAATCTCAACAAAAAGTTTATCTTGATCAAAAGCACGAAAATTACTCAAGTGGCATTTCGAATGACCTCTTCAAACTGATCTCAAGCTCCCAGACTGTGGCTGGGGCCCACATCTGTTCGCTGCAACGAAGAGAGGAGTGCGGGATCCATATCAAAGGGAGGCTTGTTCATGCAGGGAGGAAGACAATCCCCTTCATTTTGTTGTGGGGTCCACATTGTTACTACTCAAGTGGAATAGAAAATTTGCTACTAATCTAATGGCTAATATGACTCTTGCATTAATAATTCTTTTCAAAACAAACTCTAAACGTTATTAATAAAACTTGAGCCCTTTATAGGCAACTACAAGTTGGAATTTCACCATATAAGTAACGTGAGACTAAACAAAACTAACTAAAATTAAGTTTAAACTTGACTAAGAAATATACTAAAACAAGTCTCAAGTCAATAAAGTAACTAAAATAAGTAACTTGAAATAAATCACATATTGATTGATTGGTTGAAGTCTTTCGAAATCTAGACTGGTGTTGGCATCAAGCTCTATGAGTAATGCTCTACTTATAATATTATTGTGTTCGTTTTATCTTTGTAGTTTGTGGAGTGTATGTGAATATATGCATGGGTAAGTGTTTGACCAGTAATAAAGTCCAATAGTGTTCTGGGAAGATTGTTTGAACATATAAAAAGTGTGTATCAAGTAACTTTTAGTATGAAATATAAGGGAAGGTTGGTTGTGAATAATGTCCATTATAGCTTGATTACATTTGGGGATAGATAATGTTCGTTATTGTGATTAATACTTATTATGAGTTATGTGACTTGGAATTTCGCTATCACTGTCACCTTCTATGATAATTTTGGTAACTTTTCAATAACGGGTTCCTTTTTACAATCCTGGATCAAGTAGGTACTTTTATAGTGAAAAGTTGGTGGTTATGATTGATAATGCCCTAAGCTAAACCACCTTATTTCTAATGGCCGGCAATCATCAATTATACTCATTACACAAGCAATTAATAGATCATTAACTTCTATGACAAAGTATGGATATTACAGTTGTTGTTTTAGAAGGGAATGCCTTTGTGTACCAATGGTTTATTTATTTATTTATTTATTTCCATGAGAAGTCCTTTTGTATCAGTACTCATAAAAGGTAACCTTTCAAGGTAAAGAAGTTACCATGTGTTTGTCATTCTTTTGGTTTTATGTCTTTGGAATTGATTAAAAGATGCAAATAGAAGTTTATCAGTTCATAAGTTCATATGGAGGTCTCAATTTTTGGTATTTTGGTTCTATTGCTTAGTATATTTTAGCCTGTATAATTCTTAAGTTTGCGGTTTAGCATGTATCTATTAACATGTAATTTAAAACTATCTTCACCCAGTTGGTCTTTCAATATTCAGATGGTCTTCTGGTTATTTTGTTATGTTCTAGCACTTGCCTTTTTTGAGTGCATTAATTTTATCATTTATGGATTAAGGAGTAATCTTTTCATAGGAGATTTTCCTCTTATCTTATCAAAAATCATAAGGTGATTCTTGTTATCTTTCTCATGCATCTGAATCATCTGAAGGTGAAATTTAAATAATTTAGGTTTAAAATATTTAAGAAGTAATCCTGAGCACCCTCCAGTGATTGATTTGTTAGATTTGTCTTTACATTCCATTAATACTATTGATTAGGGGCTTTTATGCTTTCTGTACTGTAGAATAGTTTTCTGAGGAATGCAACTGCACGTTAAAGTCAATTTCCTTCTAAGATTTAACGCTTATGCTTTGTACTTCTCTTCAATGTCACATCAGGAATAATGTTATAATGAAATGCTGGTTGTTATACATACTTTGAAAATGTTCAGTTGTTCTTAATAAATAAGGGTGGACGCTCTTTCTTCTTAGTTTCTGCACAACTGGTTTCAATAAGAAATTTCCTCTTGGCCTTTAAATTAGGAAGAGACTGTGGAAGAATTCATGGAGAGTGGCGTCGACGACCTTGTTGTGTCTGTTTACCAAATGGATTTAGATCGATCACTATTCCTTTTGAGATCATATCTTCGGATACGCTTGCAGAAGGTAATTAGCTCGGGATCTCGATCATGATATCAATGTGCATGTACATACATAAATACATGCATACATGAATGGATCTATCAATGTAAATTTGTGCATAACATGCTTGCATGCATGTGCATGTCATGCTCTTGGAGAAGTTTTGTTCTTCTTAAAGATCGCTTAGGATGCTGAATTTCTTTGCAGATTGAGAAATACCTGATTCACATTGCGAAGACTGATCTCTGGAACCGACTCTCTGAACAAGAACAGAGGTTTTGCAACAGGTATAAATTGTCTTAGCATTTAATTTAGAAGATGTAGCTTGCTTAAATATTTTTGAAGTCTATTTGTTGTTGACAGGTGCACCGATATCATGGAAAAACATCTTAAACAATCTGTATTAGATCGTTTGCCTTATGGGTATGGGTCAATCTTGCAACAATCTATCTCCAGCGAAGAAGATGACATGGGTATCATCTCTTATGCTTATTATGATCTTTTATTTGCATTATCGATTGTTTAGTAAATTTGCATCATTAGTGAAAAAGATTACAATATACTTTTATACTTCCTCAAACTTTTTATTTCCTTATAAGTGGATGAATGAGAATTTTCTTTTGTCTTCTCATGCACTAGGAAGAATAGGAGACTGGATTAAGGAGTATTAATGCTTGATTAATGTAATACTACCAAGCACTTGATTTCACTTCTAGTTAAAACCCTGTTTAGAGCCCCTTTGCTAATGTGACAACTTGTGCTTTCAGGAGGCAGTTGTAGTAAGCAGTTGCGAGTTAGCTTACTGCTAAACTCTAGCACTTTCATCACTTTTGAATTTATTTCTTGATGAGAGGAAAAGTGTGGGCTCTTTTTTAGGTTAGTTTTAGGAAACAAATGGCCCTTAGTAAAACCTTCATATTTATGCAAGTTGGGTTTATGACATTTAACTTGTATTATATTTATGCTTTATTTTTAGTATTCCACTTGGTTGTAATCCATTAATATCCAAACCTGTTACTGTCAGTTATCATTTCCATTATGTGATATATGCCACAGTACGAAATAACATGGCTGGTTGTATCCAATCTGACGTGGTCTCTTAATCTGGTCTTCATGTCTAACCTATGCTGGTATTTCTACATGCTCATTAATTATGGAACTAAGTTTGTCGTTGAGACGATATAACTAAGCATGAATTATTTCATCGGATAAGCTCATCAGTCTATTGAATTTCATCTGGTTTTTCAGTGCCAGAGCCTCAGCTTGACACCTTCGTCTTCTGCAAAACCAAGAGCGATGTTGGAGCGTTCCAGTTGGATGACACGTAAATGCTTCAAACACTTGTTATCATTCTCTGTATCCGTCTCTTTTCAAGCACCATCACCCACAAATAGTTTCTTCTTTCTTGAAGGGGTGACGAGATTGTTGACTTGGTTGCTGACGACTTGTATGTCCTTCGCTACAAGTCTATAAAGGGCCTTGTGGAAGGAAACAAGATCGACCTAGTGTAGTGCTACTGTCTTAATTGTAGTGAGCAAACAAACCTGGGTGAGTCTTTCAGAAGTACTTTACATGCTGTGGTGCTGGTTAGTCTTATTCCAAGTTACATATTTCTTTTTTAATATATATCAGTCTAATGGAGTGTAATCAGTTTAATTGGTCTTGTACTGTAATCAGTTTAATTGGTCTTGTAATGTACCGCATAGTTTATGTCCCGAAAGTTTTAGTAATATATCCGATTTATGGGTAAGACATCATCGGCGAGTACTCAAAAGCGGGTGCATGAAACCTTTTATAATAAAGAACCAAGTAATCAGAGTGGACAAAGAAAAATGATCTAATTTTGCTACAATCCACAACTGTACATAACATTCTTCGAAATATAATGCTGGAAAGAAAATGACAAGCAGGAATAATTTACAATAGTGTGGCTTAGTGGAATAGAACACCGATGCCATAGACAAGGAGCACACTTTTTTAGAGTTAGAAGAGAAGGTCGAGTGGAGCGCTTGTAAGCAAAAATAATTATACAACAGAAGGGATGGACTCTTCCTCGTTCTACTGGAGGCCAGGCTACTAACGGAAGTAAGACCTTTGGCTGACCAGTCTTGCTCAAAGTCCTCAATACCTGGACATTTAGAGATAATCCGAGGGTTGGACCCGGCAAAAAATAAATCAAGCACTTGATAAAAATAATAATACGAAAAGAGTAAGGAATATGAAATATATGAAAAGTTGAAATCTATGAATCATAAGAAGTACAAGTGTCAATCATGACAAGCAGAATTCATAATGCTCAGGAATAACAGTAAAAAGGTCAACTGATTATTATTAAGAATTTTTTGGAGACAACATGATCATTGTATTGTAATGCACAATGTTAAAGCATAAAATTGCGGTTAAACTAGGAAAATATAAGTCTGAAATTAATCAAACATATCATGAATTCCTGGGTAAAACTAGAGAAAATCCTTGTCAAGTATAGTGTGGCAATATCAATCTCATTGAGTAATCAGTCTCCATGCGGTATTGAGTTTAACTGCATGCTGGGTGGATTCATTAATTTGGAACTGACCGGTAAATAGATTCACATGTTATTGGAGTACACGGTAAATGTGAGACTACAATCTAACTAAGACAAGAGCTGGGAAACAAGTCATCGGCGAATTTCAGTACTAAAGTTATTGGCATAAAGCTGATATTCCTGTCATTGGCTACAGTTCGGAATAAAAACACAGGAATGTATCAGTTGAACAACCTTTTTAATATATGTTATCCTTAGAAATTTAATTACATTAGCTTATGGACAATGATATGCTGAGGGTCAACATCACGGTAGTGTAACATATAAGTCATGTCTATAGATGAAGCATTACAGGAAAGTAAAAGTCCAATTACATGTCCAGGCAAAGCAAGAAAAATCATACCGGTATACGACATGAATGATATGAGTTAGTGATGGAGATCGGGATTTAATTTGGAAATAGATTTGATTTGATTTGATTAGGATTTGGATTTTATTAGATATTTGATTTGATTAGGAGTTTGAATTTTATTAGGATTCTGTTTGTTAGGGTTTCCCTATATATAGGGGTTGTATGGAGTATTGAGGAGATGAATAATATTTTTGAAATTTTCTTGAGAAATCTCTGGCGTGGAATTCGCTGAATCAAAATCTTTCCTCGTGGATTCGTGGAGAGTGGGCGTAGGCCTGGGTGGATTCCCAAATCCTAAAAGTTTTTTCCAATTTATCATTTCTTCTCCAGTCCCTCTACAAAAATTCTAATTTTCAAAACCCTAACCCTAATTTCGCCTCCGTCCTGCACCAAATTGGTATCAGAGCCTAAATTTATTTTCTCCTCCTCCACCTGACCCAACCACCCTCACCCTCACCCTCCATCAACCAGCAAGAGAGAGAGAGAGAGAGAAAACTCAGATCAGATCTGTAGAGAGAAAAAAAAATCCCTCTTCATCCTCCCGACTTGCTCCCCACCACCGACCAGGAACCCAAACTTTCTCCTCTTCTTCGTTTCTACCCGCACAGCCATCTAGCAACCCAACTAACCTTAAAATTCTCCATAATTCCACCCTCTCCTCTTAACCGCCGCCAACACTCCACCCTATTCTGATCCGATCCCCCAACCTAGCCGCCACCAACAACTCAACCCTTTTCTGCTCCTATCCCCCTAAAATCTCCAACAACTCCACCCTCTCCTCCTAGACGCCGTCCACCGCCGACGCCGCCCAACCCCCATCTCTGCCATCTCGAAACCGCCTCGTAGTCCCTAGACCCGTTTATCGGGCCGGGCGGCCCGTTGGGCATGCCCGGTCCGGCACGTGCCGGGCATCTCGGCTCGGGCTGTGCCCGAGCCGAGGCCGGCCGTGCCGGGCCGTGCCTGGCACGGCCCGGTACGGCCAAAATTTTTTTTTTTTAAAATATAGCCGTTGGGGGTGTTTAGGGAGGGTTTTGCAATTTTTTTTGCAAATAGCCTCCCATTTCTTGCAATTTTAAATTGCAAATTTTTCCTCCAACAGTCAAAATAGCTGTTGGGGGGGTTTTTGTAATTTTTTTTGCAAATTAAAACTTTTTTTTTCTCTATAAATATCTCATTATCTCCTCTTACCATTCATCATTCTTACACACCAAATTCATTCACAAAAATCTTTAATTCTCAAGAAGTCTCAAGCAAAACAAGTAGCAAGTTTCAATCAAGTGATCAAGAAGTCTAAAGCAAGAAAGTCTTCCAAACAAGATCCAAGCAAGTTTTCTCATTGAAGCAAGGTTTTTTTCGCTATTTCGGTTTCCAGCTTCATCTCTCTACCTAGATATTTCACTCTCTCAAATAGTTCACCGGTTAACAGGTATTTATAATTTAAAGTTTTTTTGAGAATTTTAATTTGTTTTTTTCAGGATTTTATTAAAATGGATTCACACTCGTCTGGCGCTTCTTGCTCTCAAGCCACGGGTTTTTTTACTCCATTTTTAACTGATGAAGAATATCAAAATTTATGTCAACCCTTAGAACAACCTCCTCAAGTACCATTTTCTGTATCTGAGGAAGAACCAACTGATACAACCATACCCAAAATACAAACTATCACATCTACTAGGGCTGTTAGATCGGACATATGGAAACATTTTGAAAAAATAATAGAAAACAATGTTAGGAAAGCTGTCACGCCCCGCTCCCGATATATGGTATACAAGCACGTGTAACAGGTACCGGCAACATATTCAGTTTGAATATGCTAAAGCCTCAATAAATTTGCCACAATAATACTTAGTAATTACGATAGAAAAATTCAACAAAAGTTTGACTTTTCATTTATTGAAATGAAGTTTAGATACAATTGAAACAAAATATAATAAAATTAAACAAAAGGAAGAAGGGAATCTCTAATCCGTTATGGAGGTTCAATATGATGTTTAAACTATACCAGATCCTGCGTCAGTTTTGGCGTGTCCATCGGTAAATCTGGGCATGCACACCCAGGTCGTCAGATTGCGACCAAAATAAAAACGCAGAAAGAATATGAAATATAGCAGTTATATCCAAACATAATAATAACACAAGTTTTAGAAAATATAGAATGAGATGTCTGTAATAATGATGTCAATTAATTTAGGTTATTTTAATGTCATTTTAACGAAGTCAACTTTATAACAGAGGTATTTTTGTCTAAGATGTCATGTAATTGGAAAAGCTAATTGATGAGATACCACTGTTTCGATTATTTCCTATACAGACCCAGGAAATGGTCACAGGATTGTCCGGTGCTGAGTCGGACCTGCCGTCAGGCAAACAGGAATTATAGTCAGGTATGATCCAGCAAATCATCACGCACCCATGGTGTGCGAAATATTCAGTTGTACAACTTAACAAGTTTACAACTGAAACAGAGTATATTTCCATCATTCAGTTTCTCCCCCAACCCAGTGTCATTTAGGTATAATACAGTATATTGATTATATCAGATACAATATTTCAATTGGATGTAACAACATGATTTATCGAGTCCATTCAGTTTATGTTTTATTCAATAAATCACAATTAGCTATATTTAAGAGTCACCGATTCGAGACATCATAGAAATATCGGCCAGACAATTATATGGATGCTGGGAGGTTTTCCGTGCGTTGCACGTTCCTTAATTAGAGAACCAGCATACAAGGTAATTTTTTCTAGACACCGATACAAAATGATATCACAAACAATATTTTTCCGTGAATATAACTTTTATGTGATTTATCAAATTTGTATATATGATTATTCTAAAATCTAACTATACTATGTAATTTAAATTTAATGACAATTGATAATAGATTTTTTTGATGACAAGAAACATAATAAGTAATTGATAAATTTCTACAAAATAACAAATCAATTTACACAAAATAAATAACATGATTGAAACAATATGTATATAAAATAGCATGATTAGTGAGTCCAAAAATGAACTCACCTGGATTTTGTTTTCCGATGTCGCTCAATGGAGTAATCTATACATTAAAAATATTCTAAGAATATTAAAAACATATTAATATGAATTTAGATGATTTTTAGAGATTTTTCTAATATTTATAACATACTCAAAATTGATTTTAGTATTAAGCGGGTCTGAAATTAGGAAATAGATTTGGCTTCATTTTATTGGGTTTATAAGATAATGTATGTTTTTTTTAGGTTATTAGGATTATTAAGTAATAGAGGAACTAACCTATAATTCATTTAAAATAATTTAATTCAAGAAGAAAAAGAAACATAATATCTAACATCTTGTCAAAACGTAAGAATCTAAAATGTGGAAAGAGATGAAAGGAGATACCCTTCTCCGGTGAAGTGGTGACAGCTCTGGCGGTGGCTCCTGCGGTGGTTTTGAAGGTGGCTCGGGCGAGATGAAGCTCCTGCGGTGGTTTTGAAGGTGGCTCGGATGAGATGAGAGAGAGATTAGAATGTTAGAGAATGATTTTTTTTAGAATGAGTGAAATGTGTTTTGAGTTAGGGGTTTATATAGGATTGGATTTAGAAGTTACAGAATGTGAAGAGTTTAGAGAGTTATAAAATCTAAAGGGTTTGAGGAGTTATAGAATTAAATTGGAGGTTTAATGTAGATAATTCATGGAGAAGATAAAAGGATGGGAGTTAGAGAAATGAATGAGTAATGAGTTGAGAATATGAAAGATTTTAATTTAATTTAGAGATTTTAATTTTAGAGTTAAGGATAGGAGTTTAGAAGGTGAAAGGCTTGGGAGGTTTAAGAGTTGAAAAGATTGAGAGTTTTAAAAGATGAAAAGTTTATTTAATTAAAAAGTTTAATTTTGAGAATTAAATATGGAGTTTCATGATTTAAATAATGAAGAAGATGAAGAGTTTGGTGTTGGAGAAGATGAAAGTTTTAGGAGGTTAAAGAAAATGAAATGTTATATTTATTATTTGTTTATTTTTTTCTTTAATTATTTTTAGCTATAATAGATAAAGGGTTATTACAAAAGCTAAGTGTAAACACTGTCATAAAATTTATTCGTTTTCTTTAGGTAGCGGAACGGGTTATCTTAAAAGACACATAGAAAAAAATCACTCACCAAATGTACCACATCAAACACAAATAAGCACATTTGGTGGATCATTAGGTATATGTAAATATGATCCAATTAAAATAAGATAACATTTAGCAAGATTTATAATACATGACGAACAATTATTTACTTTTTCGGAAAATCGCAAATTTGAAAGATTTTGTAAATCAGCATTTACTGACGAATATAAAAAAGTTCCACATTCAACATGTACATCCGATATGTTCAAACTATATAAAGAGCAGAGGGACACTTTAATAGCTATTTTTACTTCTTTAATTTTTAGAGTTGCTATAACTGCAAATTATTGGGAAGCTAAAAATATGACTAATTATTTATGCGTAACGCGTAACGGCACACTATATAGATCAAGAATGGTGCACACAGAAAAGAATAATAGGGTTTAGGGTATTTGAATTTCCTCACAATGCACATAATTTATCACAATCCCTTCTAAGTGTTTTTTCAGATTTTGGAATAGATAAAAAAATATTTACCATTTCTTTGGATAATGCTTATGAAAATACGGCCGCAATTAGAATTCTTAAAAGTATGACAAAACCAATTCTAGATGGAAAATTATTCCACGTTAGATGTATTTGCCACATACTAAACTTATGCGTTCAAGATGGATTAAAAATAGTAAATGATTCACTCATGAAACTTAGGTATACATTACTTTTTATTAAAGATAGTGGGCCAAGAAGACAAGTATTTAAACAAATATGTAAAAATATGAAAATATCACCTAGAATTGTACCTATAGATGTTAGAACAAGATGGAATTCTACGTATAAAATGTTAAACATAGCTATTCAGTATAAAAATGTAATAAATACTTTTAATGAAATGGAGTCACCAATGTATAGTTTAGATAATAATGAATGACACCAGTTGCATTGCATTTCTAAGTTTTTAGGCAAATTTGAAAATGCATCTAGAGCACTGTCAGGAACTTATTACCCAACTACACATTACATTATATTATCTAACCGAAATTAGTTCGGTTTTTAATGAATGTAGAAATCACTCTATACTTGAAAGTATTGTTGAACCTATGAAAATTAAATTTAATAAATATTTTAAAGATTTTCCATACTTATTATATTTTGCAACTGTTGTGGATCCCCGTTGTAAGTTAGATGGACTTGAAATATTAATAGATTTATTTTATACAAATATGTCTTATGAAAATAATGTGAGAGATTTAGTTAATGATATTAAAACATGTTTAGATATTATGTATAAAACATATGAAGATATGTATAGTGTGCCAATACAAAGTACAAAAGAACCATCTACTAGGAAAATTCGTAATCCAATAATGTCATCTGTATTTCACAGAAAAAAGCCAAGATAAACTAGTACATATTTTAATGAATTACATTATTATTTAGAGAGAGCTAACTATAAAGGTAATGCATCTCCTGAAAATTATGAATCCTTTAATATTTTGGCATGGTGGAAATCACAGGAAAAAACATATCCCGTGCTTTCCAACATGGCCCGTGATTTACTAACTCCTCCAGTGTCTACTATAGCATCGGAGTCTGCTTTTAGCGCAGGTGATAGAGTGCTCACGGACTTGAGAACGTCAATGGCGTCGGACACATTGGAGATGTGTGTCTGCTTGAAGGATTGGTACGACGCAGAAGATAGAGAACAAGACTTGACTAATGAAGTTATACTAGAGATCTTAGGTTTACCAGAAGAAAATGAAGCTTGATTAAAAGTATTTAAATTTGTAAGGATTTTCATATATTTTTAATTTTTTTTAATTTTTAACTCATAAATCTCTTAGAAAATATATTAAGAACAAGTTGAGGGTGACGGTTAGGGTCCTCTTCCCTCTCTTCGGGTTTTGTATAACTTCTAAATAGATTTATAGAGCAATTATATGAATGTAATGAGATTAAATATAATATAATATTTGTTTTTATTGTTATTACTTCTTGTTAAATCTAGTTAAATGAAGCTATATGTTTCCTCTTTAATTTTTTTTTTGTTTTCTAAAAAACCCGGCCCGGGCATGGCACGGGCCCGCCGTGCCGTGTCGGCGGGCTGAGCCCGAGCCTAGGCCCGGGAAACCGTGCAGGGCACGGGCCGGGCACGGCCCGATAGGCAGCTCTAGTGGTCCCTGTCCACCTTCCACTTCCACTCCGGGCCCCCTTGAATTTCAGCAGCAATTTCAGCAGCAGACCCATTGCAACAGCAATTTCAGCAGCAATTTCAGCGGCAGCAATTTTGCAGCAGCAATTTCAGCAGCAACAACAGAAGCAGCAGCAATTTCAGCAGCAACATCACCAGTTCTTGGCCTCTCGACTCCATCCCCTTCTACTCCGCCCCAAGCACTAGCCCAGGCTCCACTCTCTCGACGACGCTGACCCCAAGCTCCTCCCATTCTTCCGCCGCCTCGGCGCCTCCGCCGCCCTCGTCGTCACGCCGTCGCCCTCGTCGCCCCTCACCGCTCCTTTTTGCCCAAGCAATAGAGACCAATCCAATCTGTTCCCCCCCTCAACTGCAGCGAGAGAAAGGAGAAGAAAGCTATCGGGTTTTGGGTTTGTTTGTTATTGGGTTGATTTGGTTCTGATTTGGATCCACTTATTCAGGCCCATATCCAGAAGAATAGAAAGTTGGATTTATTTTGGGTCCAACCCGCAAGTTTCAGATCTGACCCGCAGCCCCAGATCCATTCCACTTTTTGTTCAGTTCAGTACAGCAGTGCAGACCCATTTACAGTGCAGACCCGTTAAGGAGAAAAGTGGTGATTTGGAGCCCGTTCGGAGTCCAATTCGAGTCATATTCGAAGCATTGTTTTTCTGGATCTGTTTCAAACAATTGTGGCAGGATTTCAGGGCTCTTCAGCGGGCGAACCAACTTCGGAAGACTCCAAGAGACCACTACAAGTGCACGAACTTCTTCGGTATTTGGGTAATCTCTAAACTAGCCCATTTTCTTCAGCAAAAATTTGCAATTATTTTGTGAAGTTCTACAAAAGATTGTTAGTTAGAATTACTAATAATTATTTGCCAACTTATTGCTTGCTGCATACACACATTTTTAGGATCCATTTCCTTTCATTTTAGAAACTAAATCTTAGAAAATTTTATTTGATCATATAGTGCACGCATATAGAATTTGACTGAGTCTAGGAAATTGCATTGCATACGCTTGTTGATTGTATGCTTCTTCGTAACGGTAAAATGACTACCCCATGTTCTAGTAATGTGGATGAAAAGTTAGAAATCATGATGAAATAATTAAAACTATCACTGAACAAATGGAACAGTTTAAAATTGTTAATAAACGATTAGATGTACTAGAACAACAAATGGAAGAACAAAATAATTAAATTTATAAGAATGAATATAACGAAAGGAATTACGATAGAGGATCAAGAGATCGAAATGAAAGGAACAGAGATGAGAGTGTCCCTAGAATTAGACGTGTTAAAGATGACATCACACGTAAGATAAAAATAGAAGTTTCTACATTCAACGACACTCACGATCTTAAAGTTTTTAGTGATTGGCTCACAGATATGGATTACTATTTCGATTGGTATGACATGCCTGAAGAGCGCAAAATACGATTTGCTCGGATGCGATTGACAGGGCCCGCTAGGATATATTGGACATCGGTAGAAAGAGAATGTGATAGGTATCTAGATGCGATAGAGACTTGGAATGACATAAAAGTTAGATATAAAGAGAAGTATTTTCCAGTCACATTTAGGAGTCACCTTTTAGATATGTTACACAGTTTTCGTCAGGGAAGCATGACGGTCCAAGAGTACATGACTCAATTTGATGAATTGACAGTTCGGTGTGATTTGCGAGAGGACCGACATCAGGCGATATCTAGATTTCGTTCTGAACTACGTGCAGACATACAACGAGCTATGCATATCCATTCTCGGAATATAAGTTTCTTTGCTCAAGCTTGTCAATTAGCAGAAAATATAGAACACTCTCTCAAATTTTCTGCTGACCGCAAGTTTACTCCTAGAGTCGGGGAACAGTCCGGACGTTCTTCTGAAGATAACAAGAGACCTAATACCCAATTCAACAAAGACTTTAAGGGTAAAGCCGTGATAAATGAGTCATCTAAACAGGGCACGAAAGGCATAGAGTGTTTTAGGTGTCACGAGTATGGCCACAAAGCTTCACAGTGTCCCACTAGAGCTTTACTCGTAGAAGGAGAATATAATGGTGATGATGATCTTGAGGAAGAAGTATATGAACCAGTAGGAAACGCTAGTGAGTCAGACGAGGAAATAGTCATTTCAAATGTGCGCTTAGGCGTCGTTAGGTGTCTTTACACCAAAACGAAAGATGAAGATTGGCGTAGATCTAGCGTTTTCAGCACATACATCACACACGGAGGAAAGAGTTATCGCGTAATGATTGACGGGGTAGTTGTGTGAATATAATCTCAAGAACAGCTGTTGAGAAAATGGGCCTTAAAGCTGAACCCCATCCACAACCATACAACGTAACATGGGTAGATAAAACTGCTCAATCTATTACCCAGCGTTGTCTAGTGCCTATCCAGATGTCAAGCTATCAGGACCAGTTTTGATGCGATGTGTTAGATATGATCGCCGCACATATCTTGCTTAGTAGGCCATGGTTGTATGATTTAGATGTGACGAGTTTCGGCAAATCAAACACATATACATTCAAATTTAATGGAAAGAAAATTATTTTGAAACCTGCGCCGCCTAAGTCTAGTGATGAGAGCCCAAAGAGCGAAAAAGTTACAGGACAGGTACATAAAAAGTCTCTTTACTTGGTAAGTCGATCAAAGTTGCTCAAGGAGAGTCTAGAGGAGGGACTAGTGTATGCGGTAATTTCTTTAGGAGAGTCTTCTAGTCCACCTGTCATTTACCATCCTGAGATTCATCAGATTCTCACTGATTTTCAAGATATCATGCCCGATGAGTTACCTGATGAACTCCCTCCCCTTCGGGACATTCAGCATGCCATTGTCTTCGTGTCTGGATCCAGTTTGCCCAATTTACCTCATTATAGGATGAATCCTGTTGAGCACGCTGAGTTGAGAAGACAGGTCGATGGGTTATTGCGGAAAGGTTTTATTAGAGAAAATTTAAGTCCTTGTGCAGTTCCCGCTCTACTCACACCTAAAAAGGATGGTAGTTGGAGAATGTGCGTTGATAGTCGCGCCATTAACAAAATTACCGTCAAGTATAGGTTTCCTATTCCTAGACTTAATGACTTATTAGATATGATGGCTGGCTCTCAAATCTTTTCGAAGATAGATTTTCGAAGCGGATATCAGATTCGTATCCGTGAAGGTGATGAATGGAAAACTGCCTTTAAAATTAAGGACGGATTGTATGAATGGTTGGTCATGCTTTTTGGTTTATCTAATGCACCCAGCACATTTATGAGAATTATGATCCAGATATTGCGTCATTTCTTAGGCAAGTTCATTGTTGTCTATTTTGATGACATTCTCGTTTTTAGTCAAACCCAAAAAAAATATCTTTCTCATTTGACACGGGTTTTAGAGACTCTCCGTAAGGAGAAACTGTTTGTCAATTTGAAGAAATGTGCGTTCTTAGCTTTCTCTGTTCACTTTCTTGGGTTTATCGTCTCTAAAAACGGAGTAGCAACAGATCCTGACAAAGTTAAGGCTATAAGAGAATGGTCTACTTCTCGTACGATTCATGAGGCCAGGAGCTTCTATGGTCTAACCACATTTTATAGGAGGTTTATTGGGGGATTTAGTACCACCATGGTTCCGATCACTGATTGTTTTAAGAAAGGGGAGTTTCAATGGACTAAATCTGCTGCTCATGCTTTCGAGGAGATTAAAGAGAAGTTGATTACTGCTCCGATTCTTCATCTTCCAGATTTCTCGAAGGTTTTTGAGGTAGCATGTGACGCATCAGGCGTAGGTATAGGAGGTGTTTTAAGCCAAGAAAATTATCCTATCGCCTTTTTTAGCGAAAAATTGAATGAGACGAAACAACGTTATGATGTTTATGATAGAGAGTTTTATGCAGTAGTGTAATGTTTGCGTCATTGGCGTCACTATTTGCTACCAAAAGAGTTCGTTCTATATTCAGACCATCAAGCTCTACGCTATATCAATTCCCAAAAGAGAGTAGGGTATCGACACATCAAGTTGTTTGAGTTTATTCAGGAGTACAATTTTGTACTCAAATACTGTGCATGAACTGAAAATAAAGCCGCTGATGTATTAAGTAGGAAACTTTGCACTTTACAGATGGTGAGTGCAAAAGTTATCGGATTTGAGCATATCATTCAAGACTATTCTACTTGTTGGGACTATTGTGACATCTATTCATCTCTGACACATGATTCTTCTATTATAGTAAATGCCTTCACCATTATTGATGGGTTTTTTTTCGAGATACCCGTCTATATATTCTTAATACTTTTTGGCGCGATCATCTGATTTGGGAAATGCATGCAGGGGGGATTGCTGGTCATTTCGGTCGAGATCATTCTTGTAGAGGATTGATTTTATTGGCCAAGTATTAAACGTGATGTTGTGCGAGTTGTGTTGCATTGTCGAGTTTGTCAGGTAGCTAAGGGTAGGAAGCAGAACACAGGACTCTACACACCATTACCCATACCCTTTGCACCTTGGGAGCATTTTAGTATGGATTTCATTTTAGGACTCTCTCGCACACTTAGAAAGCATGATGCAATATTAGTCGTGGTTGATAGATTTTTCAAAATGGCACATTTTATTCCTTACCACAAAATTTCGGATGCCTCACATGTTGCACACTTATTCTGTAAAGAGCTAGTTCGTTTGCATGACCTTCCTAAGTCAATTGTTTCTGACAGAGATGTTCGATTCACAAGTCATTTTTGGCGAACTCTCTGGAAGAAAATTGGTACCACGCTTAAGTTCTCCACTGCTTATCATCCGCAGACAGATGGTCAGACAGAAGTTGTCAATCGTAGTTTAGGTGACTTGCTTCGATATTTAGTGGGCGACCATTTAACGACGTGAGATCTTGTTTTGCCTATAGCGTAGTTTGCATATAATAGTTCAGTCAATAGGTCTACTGGGATGAGCCCATTTGAGGTAGTTACATGTTATAAATCTAGAAAACCTATAGACCTTCTTCCACTCCTCATAGGTGATAGGCCTAGTGCCTCAGCTGAGTGTTTTGCACAACATTTGCATGATTTACATGATCATATTCGTCGGCAAATAGTAATTAGTAATAATAACTACAAGTCTGTAGCAGATTCGCACAAAAGATTGCAGGAATTTATAGTTGATGATGAGGTGATGGTTAGAGTGCGTTCAGAGAGGTTCTTGCGAGAAACCTTAAAGAAGTTTTATGCTCGACGTATAGGTCCTTACCGAGTTCTAAAGAGAATTGGTTCTAATGCTTATGAGCTTGCGATCCCCCACAATCTCAGGATCAATCCAGTTTTCAACGTCGAGGACCTGACTCCATACCGTGCTCCATTTGACTATCCAGCAGTTATTCCAGATCTACAATCATCTGCTTCGCCAGGACATCGATATTTTTCCATCCGTACACCGCCTCCTCTTGCTCCACGCAAGTATCATATAGATCAGATTGACGATATTCTGGATGATGAGATTGTATCGACTGCTGATGGTGGATATCAACGTTATTTGTTGCGCTGACGTGGACGTCTAGATTCAGATTGCACTTGGTTGCGCACCGAATAAGTCTAGCAGCTCGATCCGGATTTGCTCGACAATTATCATTTTCGTCATTCACCGGAGGTTCGTGTTTTGAAGCCGGGGAGAATTGATGGAGATCGGGATTTAATTTGGAAATAGATTTGATTTGATTTGATTATGATTTGGATTTTATTAGATATTTGATTTGATTAGGAGTTTGGATTTTATTAGGATTCTGTTTGTTAGGGTTTCCCTATATATAGGGGTTGTATGGAGTATTGAGGAGATGAATAATATTTTTGAAATTTTCTTGAGAAATCTCTGGCGTGGAATTCGCTGAATCAAAATCTTTTCTCGTGGATTCGTGGAGAGTGAGCGTGGGCCTGGTTGGATTTCCAAATCTCAAAAGTTTTTCTCAATTTATCATTTCTTCCCCAATCCCTCTACAAAAACTCTAATTTTCAAAACCGTAACCCTAATTTCGCCTCCGTCCTGCACCAAGTTAGAATGGTAGTTGTCACAGTGCACAATTATATCGCCATTTGGTCAATATAATTTATTGTGCAAGAATTAGTCAATTCATACCGAGTTTAAGTAGGAATATCATAGTTATGGTTACGAGATAGGACATGGTTTCTTGCACAAATGTTACCGGTTAACAAGAGTTCACGTAGTCATGACATGAGTTAATCAGTTCGATTTATAATCAGTTCGATTTATAGTGTTCCTGCAATAAATCAAGGGTTGCTAGAACTAATGCATTAGTATAATATAAATTATATAAGATCAATTTTGTCTAAGCTTGTAAAACATGAATTAAGCAATGACTTATTAATCTAATAATTTAGAATTAAACAACTCAATATATTCAGAGGTGCAAAAGATGCAGGGCTGAGTTCCTACTTGATCCGAGGTTTGATCCGCGACCATGCTAGCCTTCACAGTATCATATAGCATATGAGCCTCATCGTTGCGAGCCTTATGGCTTGAACCTCACTATTAAGTAGTAAAAGCAACTTTGAGCCTATATTTGACAATGATAAAGTTGGAATTCGAAAGTGTAATTAAAAGGAAAGTTGTAGATACTTGAATTATCTTCCTAACAAGGTTAAGATGGGTTTAATCAGAGTCTGGGATTTGCTAAAGCTGGTGTGTGAGCCTTGCGGCTCAATAGTAATATTGAATTCAAACTAGGTTTTGATAAGGATAAAGTGAGAATTAGAGAGAGAGTATAAAAGAGAAGTCGTAGATTTTTGAATTATCTTTCTACCAAGTCCAAAATAAGCTCAATCGTTTGGAATTAGAATATATGACAATTTTTAAAAGGGCTACAGTTCATAGGTGAGCCTCGTAGTCAGGCGAGTCTCACGAGAAAATAACGAGTCTTGCAAGGAAATGTCAAGTCTCATAAGGAAATAGCGCACCACATGATAAAATGGCATGTCTCGCAAGTAAAACAGTGAGTCTTGCTGTGGGCCAGTCTTGCATATGGCAAGCCTAGCAGTTGCACATAGCATCAACTTGGAGCCTGATTTTGGGAGGTTAGACTTTGAATTAGAAAAGAGTGGTAAAACGTGAAAATGATAGGTATGGTAAAACGTGAAAGTGATAGGTAATTGAATTATCTTGCACTCAAGATGAAAATCAATTTAATTGGAGTTTTGGATAAAAAATTATGGTAAAACACTGGGATAGTGCACAGGCGACGACACCCTTGTGACTATGCAAATTAGCTACTTCAAGTTAAGTTTTAATAGGGTTATAGTTGAAATTAGTAAAAACAATATTAAGAAGAATTGTAGGGATTTCAACTAGACGAGCAAAAATTAACTTAATCAGAGTTGTGGTTAAGAAGTTATGGCCGTTCTAATGAGCGATGCAGTGCGAGACAATGGAGTTCTTGTGATTTCTTGTGAAGGTGAGGTATTAAGTGATTTTTTGTGAACATGAAGTGATTTCTTGCTTGTACAATCAAAAGAAGCTTTTGGTTTTGATAACTAGGTTTAAGTTAGGAAAATCTAAACTCTTGCGGGCTAAGTTTTTGGTTTTGATAGCTAGGTTTGAGTTAGAGAAATCTAAACTCTTGCGGGCTAAAGAGCCAAGCTCTGATTAAAGCCTTGGTAGGCTAAAAGAGATGTGGGCATTTAAAGGATAGCAAAGTCTTGAAGGGGATGGGACTTGAGAGGATTTTGCCTAAGAAGAGCTCTCTTGGAGCTAAAACTTAAAGCTTGACAATGAAGAAAAGAAAAAAGATGAGTAAGAACATGAATTTTGCCATATTTAGGCTTACGCAAGAGAGAAGGAGAAGGAATGGTTGGCATGGGGAATCATGAATGAGGCATGGGTGGGATTGTACTTTCCCAACCACTATCTCATGCACATTTACAAGATATCCACTCGTCAATATTTGACCTAGGTAAAGATTTGTCATGAGACAAAATCTAATGGGTTACGGAAAAAACTAGAATGAAACAAGTAAAATATGGAAATGCAGTGTTGGTCTAAAGGTCAACCACCCCGAAAAATCACAAAAAATCATAGAGTTTAGTCGAGTGACTCTTTTCACTCGGAATTCCAAAGCAAGTTATGAAATAAAAGATGAGTCCAATTTACTAACTATCGGATCGATATCTTTGTCCAGACCTTGGATCGATAAGGTTGATACAAAATGAATTGGAAAAAGGAACGTAATGACTAGAGTTTAGGATGACAATGGATGGGTTCAAGAGCCAATTCTAGGTCCGCTCTAAGCAAAATTTTGAATTAAATTTTTTGATTTTTTAAATTCAAAATCTTGAATAGGACGGGCTAAAAATTAACCCTTAGCCCATCAATTCTCATTTCTACTAGTGTTGTTACATGTAAATTTGGTATTTTCTTTGACTAGAAATTGTAACATATTGGTCACAACTTATTCTTTTAATATTTCTGGAATTTATGCTAACTCAATTACCTTAGCTTTTGCTACCTTTTTTAGATATCTTTGTCCGTGTTTTTTTACGTTTCGCTATAGTTTTTTTTGTCATTATTTACATTTCACCTCTATAAGATTATCATCTTAATAATTTTAAAAAAGCTATTTCCAAAAATTATACTGTTGTCTAAATCACAAAAAATCACATAGAATTTAATCGAGTGACTCTTTTCACTCGGAATTCCAAAACAAGTTATGAAATAGAAGATAACTCCAATTTACTCGGTATGGGATTGATATCTTTGTTCAGACCTTGGATTGATACAAAATGAATTGGAAAATGGAATGTAACAACTAGTGTTTATGATGACAATGAACGGGTTCAAGGGCCAATTCTATGTCCGCTCTAATCAAAATTTTGAATTAAAAAAAAAATTATTTTTTAATTCAAAATCTTAAATAGGACGGGCCAAAAATTGACTTTTAGTCCCTCAATTCTCATTTCTACTAGTGTTGGTACATGTAAATTTGGTATTTTCTTTGACTAGTAATCATAACATATTGGCCACAGCTTATTCTTTTAATATTGCTAGAATTTATGCTAACTCAATTACCTTAGCTATTGCTACCTTTTTTAGATATCTTTGTTCGTGTTTTTTTATGTTTCACTATAGTTTTTTATATATAGTTTTTATGTTATAATTAAGGACATGTATGATGGAGTAGTGACCAATATCAGAATACGTGGTGGTCTAATAAGTGATTTTTCTATCACAATTAGATTGTATCAAGAATCTGCATTGGACCCGTTCTTATTTTCTATAGTGATGAATGAACTTACTAGAGCTATTTAGGATGAGATACCTTGGTGTATGCTATTTGCTGATAATATTATTTTAGTTGATGAGACAAGAGCAGGGGTAAATGTCAAGTTAAAGTTATGGAGACACATATTAGAATTTAGAGGTTTTAGATTGAGTAAGTTGAAAAAAGAGTATATGGAGTGTAAATTTAGTAAACGGCGGACCGTAGACTATAATGTTGTAACACTGGACGGGCAAGAGATACAAATGAGCAGTCAGTTTAGGTAATTGGGTTATGTTATTCAAAATGATGGAGAGATTGATAATAATGTTAACCATAGGATACAAGTTGGCTAGTTGAAATGGAGAAGTACAACGGGAGTTTTATGCGATCGTAACATTCTATCAAGACTGAAGGAAATTTTTTATGGACTGCTATTAGGTCAGTTTTATTATATGGCATGGAATGTTAGGTTTTAAAGAAACGTCACTCACATAAAATAAGTGTAAAAGAAATGTGCATGCTTCACTGGATATGTGGCAACATTAGGAGAGATAAAGTGAGAAATAAAGATATTCATGCTAAGATAGGTGTAGCTCCCATCGATGAAAAGATGCGAGAAAATTGCTTACAATGATTTGGTCATGTGCAACGTAGGTAAAAAATGCACCAGTTTGATGAGGGGAGTTTATCAATGTAAGACAAGTTAAAAGAATGAAAGGAAGACTGAAGAAAATATGGATGGAGGTGATACGAAAAGATATGGATTTTAGAGGTCTAATGAGGAGATATACTTGATAGAAATGAATGGAGGACTATCAACGTGATCGATCCAGCGTGATTCTTTTTTGGTTTATGTAGCTTACCCCAAGTACTTAGGATAAAAGGCTTAGTTGTTGTTTTTGTTGTATTTACATTTCATCTCTATAATCTTTTCATCTTTAATAATTTAAAAAAAGCTATTTCCAAAAATTATAGAGTTGTCTGTTTAACTCCTGATTCAACTTTAGTGTAATGTGAAAGTGCATACCAGAAGATTAAGAGTTGAGAATTTTAATGGATATACTTTATTTTGCATAGGGATTTAGATGGGTTGATCTGAGTTTAGATCAGTTCATCATCAATCCTAGTATGAAATCCAAGTCTACGCTTATCTATATACTAAGGCATGTAGAATAGGGTTTCATGGATGAAATATGTTGGCTATTTGTCAACTTTAATCTGGACAAGGAAATCTTGGTGTTAGATGTATACAATAACCGGTTTCTTATAATTAAAGCCCACGAAGCAAGCCCAACGACCGCCAGAGCAAACATGTAAGGCGGATTAACTGTGTCGGAAGAAAGCCTTGGGCGACTACCCTGAGGTTGCCCCATAATTACTTGGAAGTTTAGGATACGATTCAAGCTCGTTTCTTATCCAGGTTACAACTACTCAACTACTTATCCATCGATGAAGGGATTGAATTTTTACAACAGCGGCTGATCTTATCAAAACAACTCTGAACTTTAGTAACCTAAAATCTACTATAAATTTCTTCCTTTCTGAGAAAAAGGGATGAATTTCTTGGCCATGCAAAGAGAATCTATGAGCATGTAACCTTGAGAATTGAAAGAAAGATACATTAAGAGATTGTAATTTTTCTCAATAAAGCTCAAGCTAAACAGTCATCTTTCTACCCAAGAATGTAGGCCTAATATCATCTAATTAAAGCTCGTTAAATTTTTATTTGTCTCTATCAAATTGGTCCTCTTTCTCGAGATATCTTCATAGGTTGCTCGTTTGTGTCCAAGTTGCCTCGAGCAGCTCTAATCGAACCAGGCATCTTTGGCACTAATACTTGATAAATAAAATTTTTAAATGCAGAAAATATTGGAAGGTTTATAGCCTAAAATTTAGGATTCTATTACCACGTCATTGTGATTATTCTTTTTTGGTATATTCTATTTGAAATTTTCTATTTTTCATATTGACCTGTAATAAGATTATTAGAAATCCCTTTGGTTAGCTATGGTGCATAAAATGATGTGGAGGGCTTTGATAATCATGATGAATTGAAAAAAGAAACCCCTAAAATCAATTATCTTATTTTATTTTGATAATAAGGTCGTAGCAAGATTATTTACCCAAATCCTTCGAGTGATAATCACTAGGAATCAAACATAAAACCATCCTATTGGGAGCATGCAATGTTAGGTCTAACCTACTTTCACAACCCCCAAACTATTAAGTTTTATATTCAAGAATGAAGGAGACTGTCAGGGAGACGCTTGATATATAAAATCCAACAGTGAGCTATAAACAGAATTGTTAAAATCCAAGAAAACTGTATGGATGATAGAGGAAGAATCTTCATATTTGAAAAGCTTGCAGACAATGGGTGCAGAGTAAATAATTTCAACTTCTAAGAATCTGCAGAAATTCTGAAACTGGTGACATAAGGCTTTTAGCCTTGCGTTTGGGTATTTTACGCTAAGCTACATGGTTAGCTTTGCGCCTAATGATGATACATGAGGTTACATCCTAGTATCGTGTCTGGAGCTTCCCAGTGAAGCTACTCAAATTTATAAAAAATTTCAAAATACTTAGGACTTTTTGTCTTCTTCGTTGTCAAATTGGAACGAATTCAAACTCTTCTGTTGATATCTGGTAATCTCATGGTTGACTGTTGAATCATCTTTTAAAGATTAAACCAACATTTGTATGAGTAGCCCCCATAGGTGTACTGTTGAATTTCTTGTGAGAACTCTTGCAAAATCCTTTGAGTCCCACTTCAAGTTATTCTGGACTCGAGGATATCCATCGGTTTGACATCTTAAATTTGGATGCGAAGCTATTCTGTAGTTTTGCGTTTCAAGTCTAACACGAAGCTATCAATTAGCTCCGCGTGTCTTTGCATGTTGAAATGGGGCTATCACTTAGCCCAGCGTTTTGTTCGTAGGAGTTTATCTCACATTCTACTTGGGATTCGTGTTTGGAATTCAAATTGTTCATTAAATGGGAGGCGTTCTATTTAAAGATGAAATTTTCATCTTCTACCTCACACCAGAGGTTTTTCCTTCTTCTTCAAGACTCTTCGAGAGAACTCATAAACTCTTTTGAGTACTCTTCCAAGTTTAATTCGGTTTCTTTCATATTTTTTCGAACTTAATGCTCAATGGCGTCCAACGACCATCTTCTAGCCGAGAAACTTCTTCCTCGGGCTCTAGATCACTGGCGGCTGGTGGTCCAAGCTCCGGTAGCACAGTCAGACCCCTAATCGGAGGTAAAGAAGTTTGTTTTTGATTGTTCTTCTGTGTTTCTTTGATCAAACTATGGAGTCGTCCCCATTAATTGTGTCCTCTTTGAGGCAATGACGGTAGTTGCTGTGATTTCAACCCCGCCAAGGAAGTTAGGGTTTAACCCTTTTAACTTCCGATTTTTTGAATATAGATTAACCCGCTTTCACCACCATTGGGCTAACCCACTTTCACAATCCCTAAAGTCTATTAAGTTTTGTATTCAAGAATGAATGAGACTGTCAGGGAGAAGCTTGACATGTAAAATGCAGCAGTGAGCTATAAACAAAATAGTAGCATCAAAGAAAACGGGGTTGGATGATAGAGGGAGTCTTCATATTTGAAAATCTTGCAGACAAAGGGTGCAGAGTAAATGATTTCATCTTCTAGGAATTTGCTGAAATTATGCTACTAAGAACGTCAAGAATACTACTTAGGAGTGTTGTTTTCCGAACTTCAGATTGAATTGCAGAAATAACTTCACTGATCTCGACATATAATTGTTTTGCTAATTGCTATCTTACACTCCAGCACTGAACAAATATAAAGTCACACTGAAATGGATGAATGCTGGCTCTTTGAATGGTCCATTAAGATGTTGTGAAGATGGTGTGCTGTAGAACTATACATAGAGCTCATACCAATTCATAAAAGCCTTGTCATCGCCAGCTCCTTGTAAAAGCTTCCCAAGCCAACTATTCTGGGCTCTTACCAACTTTGGTTGTGCTCTATAGCTGAGCTGCCCTATTTTTTGTCATTGGAAAGTGAATAGTCTCATGAGTTTTCTTTTTGTGTTTATTTGCTCCTTTTTATCTGCAAATTTGTTCGCTATTGATCAATGTGTTTTATACTTATACCAGTGCCACAGGAAACCAACTCGCTTGCCTTTGAAGCCAAGCATGAAGACTGAAGCCTCATTAGTACCGGGTCTTCTTCTTCTTCTAAGAATAGCAAGAATGGCATTTAGATTGCCTCAGTTCTTGC
This sequence comes from Dracaena cambodiana, assembly GCA_036321105.1. Taxonomy (NCBI): domain Eukaryota; kingdom Viridiplantae; phylum Streptophyta; class Magnoliopsida; order Asparagales; family Asparagaceae; genus Dracaena; species Dracaena cambodiana. The sequence continues at coordinate 66,717,109 of JAYEPQ010000002.1, forward strand.
TTCTAGGTGGCATTCTTGCTGTCGAGTGTCAACTTTACTCATGTTTCACGTAGTTTGAGTTGCTAATGCGTGCTGAGAACAAAACTCATGAATGGTTGTCCTTTACACGGCTATTACAATGTCGTTAAGTAGTCATTGTGCGGTATTGTTTGTATGTACTGCCTGCAATTACCGATGAGGTTCTTCTAGTTCTGATTTCTTGCTAGTTTTGTTCGCAGGGATTTGCTGTCTGCTGAGCTAAACAGTTCAATCGGTATGCAAACAATTTGAATTCTGAAGGTGGTTGGATGGGAGTTGATCCTTTGTTTTCATGATCAGGGTAGCAAGTTGTTTCTTTCCCAGTATTATATTGCAAATATCGTTGGTGGTTGCATTGCCACCTTCTCCTTTTTGGTTTCTAGGTAAAATGTGTTCTTCTCAATGCTTACTATGAGTTTGCTTTCTTTGCTCAAGTTCAGGTTATGATCACTGTGTTTTGCTTACAAGATAATCAAAAGAGTTTGAGAAAATTTTCTTCCCTTTTTGGTCACTGAAATAGTGAATTGAGTTCGACTTGCTTTCATGCCCCTAGATAAAAGTTTTCCTTGCCTAAAATGTGCGAAACCTACTCTTTTCTTTCGCTGCAGTCAAACATAGCAACTAGCTCTTAGGCTTTCACGTTGCAGAGCTAGCACTTAAAAATTGTCGTCACATATTTGGTGCCCGGCCTATCCAATTTCATATAGAAATTTGCTAATGCCAATATTTAATTTAATTTTTTCATTGATTTACTTGAGGACCGAAAGGCTGTAATTTTTCTTCTTGTGGGACAAAACCCTTACCCTAGTCCTATACTGTAGATTAGACGTGAGCGCCAATCTGTTCGGTTCCGTTGGAGTTATTTTGCTCCTACTTCTGGAATAAATTTTATTTGAAACATATCTTCTCAAGAAATCTAATTGGTCTTACATTTATTTTATACACAAGCAGAGACATACATACCTATACACACACTAGTATTTTAAATATTGGATATCATTGGTATACTAGTTAGTAATATTATATAGGAGTATTTACAGATTTGTCCCTTATATCTTTATAAATTATAATTTTGTCTCCAATATTTTCATATTTAGGATTTAGTTCTTCCAAATCCTCTAAGTTACTATAATTTAGTTCCCCTTTTTAATTTCCGTTAGTCCAATTTATTTTTTAACTTGATTTTTTCATTTGACCCCTCTTTAATTCCTTTTTCCCTCTTCTTCCTCTTTTCTCCTTCCCTCTTCCTCCTCTCTTCTCCTTCTCTCTTCCTCCTCTCTTCTCCTTTTTTTCATTAAGTTCTACGGCTTTTCTCCTTCTTCTTCTCTTCTATCTCTATTCTTTCATCTTTTTCTTCATAGGAATATTTAAATTATTTTATTATTTTAAAAAAATTTAAATTCTGTCGTTTATTTGGACGGAAAAATTAATGGAGGGACTAAATTGTAGTAACTTAGAGGATTTGAGGGACTAAATCCTAAATATGAAGATTTGAGAGACTAAATCATAATTTATAAAAATGTAAGAGACAAATCTGTAAATATCCCTATTATATATCGGTACTGGATAATATATTGCGATATATGGTGTCACTGGTTAAAGCATATTCATGACAACGCATATATAAAATATATTAAATTATTTAAAATAAGTTTAGGGTTTAAGAGATTATTTGATCAATTTGCGTTGAGTTTAAGAATAATCAATAGTTTTGGATTTCTTATCGTTCTGCTTATTCTTTTTTATATGATACAGACAATATTCAAATATGAGACTACTTATCTTCCATTATTATCATAACTATCTTTTATTTCTGAAATAAATTTGTGATTCTAATGTACTCCTGACTTTAGAGAGTGGATATGCGTGCTAAATTTTGTTTCTTTTTTTTTTTTTTCTCTTTAATCCTTTATGTATATGGACTACATTTCTTGTTCGGAGTTTTTACATATCGATTCCATAATTCTTTAAAAATTGAATATTGATCCCTCAAAACTTCATATTTTGATTTTAGTTCTTCATAACATTTAAGTTATACTATTTTAATTCCTCTGTTACTTATTCCGTCAAAATAAATCTTACATTTTATTTTTTTCATTTTTATATATAAATAAAATGATCTAAATATCTATGAATTAATTAGAAAGGTTAAAGGATGACTTTTAAACATCTCCTTCCACTCTTCATAGCCTTCCTCTCCCTTCCCTCCCTCAAGCTTTCCTACTTCCGCAATCCCACTAACCCTAACTACAATCTAGAAAATCTCAATCCTTTCACCCTTACTCTCTGTAGGGGAATCCAGCCAAGAAGAGAGAAGAGGTAGAGGATGGAGTTGAGAATCTAACCAAGAAGAGAGAGAGGTTGAGGATGGAGAAGGGAACCCAACTAAAAAGAGAGAGAGCTTGAGGATGGAAAGGAGAAACCAATCAATAAAAGAGAGATGTTGAGAGTAGAGAGGGGAATCCAAACAAGAAGAGAGTAAGAGAGAAGGATGGAGAGAGGAATCTAACTAATAAGAGAGGAAAAGAGGAGAATAGAGAGGGGAACCTAATCAAGAAGGGAGAAAGAAATGATGAGGGAAAGAGATAACTGATTTTTTTCTCTCTTTTTCGGGGGTATAATAAGTATAAAGGGCCAAAAAGTTAATTTCGCTAACGGAAGTGACCCAGGGGGATTAAAACGATGTAACTTAAATGTTTTGGAGACTGAAATTAAAATATGAAGTTTTAAGAGATCGATATTCAATTTTTAAAGAATTAAGGGATCGATATATAAAAACCCTTTCGTTTTCACACAAATGGTAGAAAATATAAATTCGTTCACCTATTTGAAGCTTTCGAGCTGCTGGACGTCCATGAAAAAAATATAAATTCATTCACCTATTCACAAGTTTTCTATGCTCCAAATAAGTGATATTTTACAAAATTCAAAAAGAATAAATTAACTAATTAGCCTTGATTCAAGTGGCATCATTCTTCTTCAATATGTGAAAGTTTATGTGTTCGATGTTCGGTGGGAATTAGATTTGGTTAATATTTCTAAAAATATATATATAAATATATATATGTGAGTTCAACTAGCATGAAAAAAAAACTAATGCACTATTTTACTTTTACTTAACATAAGTAAACAACTAGAATGAGCATTTTTTAGAAGGAATAAATGGGTATAAAACCATATAATTAAAACTTTTATTTACTTTATTTATAAATAAAAAAAACATTTATTGAGGACTTAATAATTGTGAAAACCTTTAAAATAACACTTAATTGGTTCAAGATGAATCGATTAATTATTCAAATTAAATTTTCAGATCAATATAGTTCGAAATGAAATATAAAACCTTTTAAGGAGTAAGGATTACTATCGTCGGGATTAACTCACTTCACTCTTTGAAAACGAAGTTTCGTGTATGTTAGCAAAACTTGTTCATACTGAAAAAAATCTTTCCTAAAAATTAAAATAAAAACTATTTGTATTCTCTAGAGATTAAGTGCTATATGTCTGTTTATTTTTTAAAGAAATTTGTTGAAAGGTTGATGTGGTGTTGTCTTGGCTTGGGTTGTCTTTTTGTACCGACTCTCTACAGTATTTTGATGTTTCTTTTCATGCGGTCAACATCTTATCCACTCATATTGTCAAGGTGCTATCAAGGCGCTGAGGTAGCTGTCTCTTGACAATTAACCCCACATTCATCAATAATACAAGTATTAGTCCTATAAACTTTTGGCATATTATATTTAAAATTTAAAATTTAAAAAAAATAAAAAATTGATTTCTTAATTCAAATTTTTGGACTGTTGACTCACCCATTATCATTCCTCGGCACTTAGGACAGTTGTCTCCACTTAGTTAATTAGTTCCAGAGAATTTTTTTAGTCCGGGGAATTTTATTCTTAATTAGCACTTGTCTCAGTTAGTGGTTAACATGACACGTACTTGTGCCCAAAAAAATATTCCGGAAGAACAGGTGCTTTCCAATTTTTTTGGAGGAGTATGAACCCTAGACATTTGGGAGCTAGGGTTCTTTTATGAAGTTTTAATGTCTTTGAAAAGGTACTTTCCATTAAAATTCAAATACATTACACATAATAATGCCTAGTTAAGTTCGTTCATATGATAATCATCTTTCAATTTTCATTTGAACTATACTCTAAATATTTATCTTTACCAGGTCTTATTTTTTATGATTATCCCATGTCAGTAAATGTAGCTTACACTAGTATGGTGATCGATGACTTTTTAAATGGCATGATACGTCTAAGTTATGACCTGTACGACTATAGGCCAGTCCTTACTCCTTCACCCGATTCGATTCATTTGCTGTGTGTGTCTATATATATGAGCTGACATCTCACGTAAGTTATCTAACTAAGAGTTCATTTTCAATATCTCCAATAATTTTTTTATAAAAAGTTCTTATGGATTTGATTTCGACCCCTTATAACTCACTCAAACCCAATTTTTTGTGTTTTAGTTTTGACTTAGTTTTCCGTCAAGTTAACACATAATTAACGGTTTTAAATGAATATAACATTTTATATACACTTGATAAAAGGGTAAATGAATTCTAAAATTTATGAAATTTGATATAAAATAAGTTAATGATGTAGAAATACTAATTCTAAAACAAAATAGAAGAAAAATTATTGGATTACTATGTTTTTGCCGTTAACTCGGGCAAACCAACTTTTTCTGAAGTAAGTCAAGCTCTCTCTCTCTCTCTCACATGCACACACACATATATATATAGAGAAAACGAAAAATTCATCAGCGGTGAAGGGAGTTCCTCCACCACCGCTTAGGTGGCCCAATAAAATTATTACACGTTGTGCCATTCAAGATAACAAATAAAAACTTGCTTAACTACCATTTAAGTTGCACAACGTGTAATAATTTTATTGGGCCACTTAAGTGTCGGTGAAGGGACCGGTGAATTTCCATTTATATATATATATATATATATATATATATATATATGTATATATATATATATATTTCTTACTTGTAACTATCATTTTTTAAACAGAAGTAAGTCACCTATTTAGACAATTGGTGGACAAATGTCCAAATCGAAGACACTTGAAACATTAAGAGAGAGATGCAGATGGATGAGAAGAAAGAGAAATATCTTTTTTATCCTTGAAGCTTGCTTAGAAACAAGATATTAAGATGTACTTACTCTCTACTTAGAAATGTTTACCAAATTTTGCATTTTAACTTCCAAGATCATATTTTGAAAAGTTTTCTTGCTATTGCTAGAGTTAAGGTTTTATCCTTATAGAGTGGTTAACAAAATAATTGATAATTATATCAGGTTGTAGTTGTAATTTATTATGGATGTCACACTTCAATCCTCCAAGCTAGCTTGCTATACGTGGCTCCTCATGTTTGACTAATTTCAAAAAGCATGAGATTATCCACAATGTACTCCTTTATCGATCATGCTTTTTTAGTAATTGTTATAAGGCTTCTTGAAAATATCCTTCAGTATTGTACTCCATACAGAGCTCTTACTTCATTCTCTCCCACATATTCTCTTTGAAGTTTCATGCCTTCCATTATTGTACTCCTTGTAATAAGCTGACTTAAGAAAATGTTGGATTTTATGTTCAAATTTGGAGATATTTGCCTTGAACTCATTAAGCCAATAATGATGATGGAGATATTTGCCTTGATCTCATTAAGCCAATAATGATGATGGCACCGATGGTAAGTTGAAAAAGTGTCACTCTTATCATGGTTTTGATCAGAAAAAAGGTTATACTCTAATCGATGGTGTTTTTTTTTTCTTCTAGTTTTCATGTATTTTTACAGTAGAAATAAACAATTACAACTCAAATATCTGATTTACTTTTATAAAGGAGCAAGAAGACTCTTCTCTCTTTATAATCCTGAGAATACAAGTTTACAAATTTTTGAAAAAGTTGTGCTGATGGAATCTTAACTAGAGTGACTCTTTGGTACGTTGACAATCTACTTAGTTTGTAGTGGAGATTTGAGGAACTCTCTCCAATATTCTTCTTTTGATGTTCTTCTTAAATAACATATGATTACAGTGATAACGTCATCGATATTTTCTAATTTAGGTGGTTTACTTTAAATATATTCAGTCTAGAGGAAGAACTTCCTTTTTCGTGAGATATGAGGGGCATTTATACTATCGGTTGGTTGCAACTGGCTACTTGATTTTAGGATCATGGCAGATCGTGCTTTTGATTTGAGAGACTTGACTAACTGTTTGTGGAGGAGCTGGATTGGCTCTGTCGGTGAGTAACCCTCTGCGTTCCATTAATATATAATTAACGAAATGCCATTAGTACATATACGTGATACAAAATACGTCCTTCCTACGAGATGGCCTTAATTATAGTAGAAAATATAATATATTTATAGAATTTTTTCTCTCCTTAATTTTGGAATATCACAACTTCTTCGATTGCTTTTCTCCTGCTTTTCCAACAATTCACCCTTGTTCCTCTTCATTGGGTGTTCTATCTCTATCTTGGCCCGCCTCTTGATGCTACTGCATGTATGATCGCAAGTTCAATTTTCTTCTGGCTTTTCTTATTGTCAATCTAGACGTTGTGGTCACCTCATCACCTGTAACACCTGTCCATAAATAGATGCGCAGCAATATCACATTTATTTTGCTGCTATTGAAAATATATCTGTTCCTCTCCAACTAAATATTCCATATAACTGTCCTAGAGTATATCTAATAATTGATTTTCGTCTAAGAGAGATGAGTTTTTCTTCGTCGGCGGAGCTGGGACAACTTCGTAGTCTCCTTTGTCGGCGCAGGTAGGATGGTTTCGTCGGCGGAGATGAGTTCTTTTTCATCAGGGGAACTGAGATGGCTTCACCGATAGAGAAGAGTTGTCCTTCGTTGACAGTGTTGGGATGGTATAGAATTTACTATATTTTGAGCATAATGTATCGTGTGTCCGCATCGTAATGTATTTGACATGTACACTTAGACTGCTGCCTGCTGAGCTGGCTGGCAGGTGGGGCCGGAGGCCGTTCAGAGCCCACGTGGATTTGCGCAGGACAAGTTTTACAGGGCAAAGTTAGGAAAGAGGAAAAAAGTCTCTCTCAGCCCCTCTCTCTCATACTCTCTCTCTCTCTCTCTCAGCCCCTCTCTCTCTCTTTCTCATGCTCATATGCTTTATTATCAGCTCCGCTGTCGCAATCATGGGGATGAATGTGAGTTGGAGACAGCTGCCAATGTTAGATTAAATACTAATCTTGTCAGCTGAAGCAGAATGAATGCTATCTTCCCATTTGAGGAGTACTCCTACTTTTTATTAAACTAAATAAATAAACACTAATTACATCACTTATATTATAAATCAAGTAGCTAGACAAGTATATTTATATGCTCCCGTCCTGGCCTGCTAAGGGAAATTTTATTTGTGTACTCTGCTTTGCTCGTAGAGCCCACCATGCTAAAAATTTATAAGTTTTCTTTATGTGATTTTATCTTTTCCTCGTCGGGATTAATCCGTTTGGAAACAAATTCCGAACAGTGTGAAAACTATTTGGTAGTCTAATCCCCTACTTAGAAAATATGGGCTCACCGATCAAAGCGGTGTGCTCAAATAGAATTTTTCGTATGCTAATTTAATCTCTATTTTATTAGGAATCACCGCAATGCCCTTGTCGACTGGCAGGATAGAGAAGTCTATTCTTGCCTATTGTTTTTTGGATTAATTACAATAAGATTTGCTGTACTATATAGGTAATGTAATTTTTATTATCTCTTAACTTAATGTTTTTAGTTTAGATTTTTAACGATACTAGTCAACAGTTTGTTATTTTCACCTTTGCTTAAATTGAATTGCACGTATTTTATGAAAGCCTCAAAATATTCTCTTCTTCTCCCACTTTAAATACTAAGTGAGGGATCAAGATGCTTCCACTCAAGAGGATCATGGCGACGGAGTTTCAAGCAACAGGGTAGCATGGCGGAGATCTCACCCACTAAGGCTATGTTTGGCTCATTCGAAATAGTGGAAGAGAGGAAGAAAACTAAGAAGTTACATTCAAAATGAAAAAATTGAAAGCTTAGGAAGAGAATATTTCTTAAAGTTCTAGTTTTTTTTCTCTTTCCTTTTGAAAAATAAAGAAGTGGTGGAAATATTATTTTATGAATTAAATAAAACAAGATATTATAATTTTATTTGGTTCTTATATTAATAGAAAATATTTTTGATTGTAATTGTCAGAAACTAACAAAGAAATAATATTTACCTAGTTCCTTGAGTTTTAAGAGATCTTCTAACTAAAAAAGAGGAGAAGAAAAAATAGAAAGTAAGCTACTATATAGGATCCGTATTATACTAGTGGAAATAACTTGTAATTTTCTTCTTAACCAAACAAACGAATAAAGTAGTAAAAATATTTCTACTTTCACTAGTTTTATTTTACTTACTTGCAAACAAACACACCCTAAGAGGTGAACTCATTAGTGGATAGTTGGTAGATTGTTTTTGTTTGCATAGAAGTAAATTGGAAATAGTAAAATTAAGTCTACTTTTACTATTTCATTTGTTTGCTTGGCCAAAAAAAAAGTTATTACTTCCACTAGGATGATATGAATTCTATATGGCAACTTTACTTTTGCTTTTCTCTTATTTTCATTTTTGATTGGAAAAGTTCTCGAAACTCAAATAACCATGTAAAATTAATAATAATATTTTATTTATCTCTCACGTTTACTTTTTTAATTATAGTCTAAGTAACAAATAGAATATTATTATAATTATTATTTTATTAGACAATTAAATTATATATTCCTAGTCTATATCTTATTTTCAAAAGTGAGTGCACAATTATTAAAACTTTACTGGAGAAGTCTCTTCGTAAATTTTTATTTTGGAACTTACTTCTATTTTTCTTCCTTATTTTATTTACTTTATCTCTCACGTTTACTTTTTAATTATAGTCTAAGTAACAAATAGAATATTATTATAATTATTATTTTATTAGACAATTAAATTATATATTCCTAGTCTATATCTTATTTTCAAAAGTGAGTGCACAATTATTAAAACTTTACTGGAGAAGTCTCTTCGTAAATTTTTATTTTGGAACTTACTTCTATTTTTCTTCCTTATTTTATTTACTTCCGAGAGCCAAACAGGACTTTAGAAGTTCACCATTACGTGCTACTGTATTTCTCTCTGAACTTTTTCCATATATCATCTATTGTGCTTGTAGTTATATTGGTTTATAGTCTGTTATGGTCTTTTATTTTCTTTGTTTTTCTTGTTATTGTAGATGGAACTTGGATGTTTCATTAGTTCCTCATCAGGGAGATTATGTGGGTAAATTTACTTCACCGTTTTCCTATAAAAAAATAGTATTGGGCCATGCATGTAATAATCAATAACCATCAACTTAAGACATGTTTGGATGTTGGAAGTATAAGGAGCAAGGAAGAAAAATAGAATTAGTTTCCAATATGAAAGTTTAGAAAGAACTATCTTTCGATAGAATTCTAGTGTTTGTATGATAAATTTTGAAAGTAAAAAAGTAGATTATGAAGTAATAATAATGTTTTTTTTATTTAATAAAATACTGTAATAATAATAGTATTCTATTTGTTTTATGCCGCAATTATGAGAGTTGAATAGAATATATTATTTTGTCTTATTCCTAGAGCTTTATTAGCTCTTCTCCTAAAAAATGAGGTGAAGAGAAAAATGGAAGTAGTGTTGTCATATAAAATTTACAACATTATAATGAAAGTAACTTTTAATTTTCTTCTTGGTTAAACAAACAAGTGAAGTAGTGAAAGTAGACTTACTTTCACTACTTTTATTTTAGTTCTATGCAAACAAACACACCAAACAAACACTGCCAATTAAGTTGAGGAAGTTGAATTAGTTAAATTCTTCCTAAAAGTCGTACTAATAGAATAAAAATTAAAGTGGTTAATTATTAGGCATCACCTTGTTGCATTTTGTGAGGGGGAGAGAGAGAGAGAAGAAGAAAGAGAGGGCAATGTCATGCTCCTACTATTGACTGAGAGAGAGAGAGAGAGAGAGCGAGAGAGAGAGAGAGAGAGAGAGAGGGCAATGTCATACTCCTTCTATTGATTGCTCAGTTTTTTGCCGACTTGATGGTCATAGTCCGATAAAGAGGCGGGCTAAATGACTTTTGAAGTTGAGAAGTCGGAATAAATGGTACCACGTGATGATTAATTCCACGTCAGAGGATGTAAGAGCGGAATAGAAAATAAGCGGGAATGGAAACAGATTGGATGGACACACTCTCTTTCTCTCTCTCATAGACACCTAATCTTTAGTCAGAGTTATCGGATTTCAGATTTTAGAGTAATTGGTCATATTCTAATCAGGTAAAGGAGAAAAAATTCCTATCAGTATACTTGGTCAAAACCAACCGAACTCCGACTCACCCTTTATCGGTTGGTCGGATACAATCGGAGTCTGTTGGATTCAGACGAATTTAGATTTTTTTCTTCAATTTATCTTCTAAACTGTTCCAATTTATTATTTTTACTCATTTTCTAAAAACAAAATAAATTTTGAACACCAATTTAATTCAAAAGAATTGCATGCAGCTTTTTTAGACAAGCAACAAGCATCATTAATTTATCCTCTTTCAAATTTTTCAAGTTAAAATTTAATTTTATACAACATTAATTTCTTCTCTTTCAAATTTTCCAAGTCAAAATTTAATTTTTGCTCTATGCATGTTCCATACCCAAATTTAATTTGCCTTCTTTGCATGTAGTCATATGTAATATTAATTTGTTCTTTTAATTAGAGAATCAAATTCTGTCGGAGTCGAACTTCCACTGACTTCGATGATATTCCGAACGCATCCGACCGATTACCATTTCTCTTATAAAACTCCGATCATACAAGGTACCCGAACTCTGCTCGAACTGCGATCGGACTCAGTCAATTTGATTGAAGTTGGACTAATCTGTTTATCCCAGCTCCTCTCTCTCTCTCTCTCTCGCGGACACCCTCCCTCCCTCCCTCTCTCTCTCTCTCTCTTTCTGATGGACACCCTCTCTCTCACACGCATACCAGACGGGAAGAAGGAAAGTGCCTTCCATTCTTTATGGGGAAATTCTTAATGCCCCTAATCCTTTTGCTAAGTGAGCCCATACACAAAACCTTTAGGTAATTACAAATTTGCTATTTTTCTTTACTAAGTTACTCTTATCTTCCTCCCAAGAACAACCATATTAACCCAATAAAAGTCCAAAAAATCATAAATCTAACCTGAAATCCCTCTTTATTTTCTTATTTTCTCAATCCTACCTAGAGAATCAGAAGATTCGACTTATTTGGAAGTATGAACTAACATTTCCTCTAACTCTTTAAAATAAATTTTTGCTATTTTTAATGAAAAATTTTCGTAAGGAATTTTGTAGAGATAAGATTTTGTTCGGATATTAATACCCAAACTACCGTTGCACCATCAATGATTAATATCGAACGAGTATAATATCGTCTGGATATTAACGACCGACAAACATGAGACAGTTTTGGACTCAATTATGTAAGGACATGGTAGAAATATGGGTGGCTCACTTAGTGAAACACTCTCTTTTCAAAGTAAGGGTGGGCATAATTAACAAGGGGGCTCGTGCTCATTTAGAATTTCCCCCTTGTAAGGGGAAGATGTTGTACAGTCTCTCATGCGTCTGAACTTCTTCTATATTATTCCTCACCAGTTCAATTTGTCTCCCTCACATATACAAATTAATGTTTGTTTCAAAACACACAGAGGCCAGGCTGCAGCTAGCATTACGTAAGCTTGACGATGAGGATATTGACTGTATCATGGCTGATAGCTTCACATTACGTTGGTTTGACGACGAGGAGTTGTATCATGGCCGATAGCTTCATAGCACGTAGGGGTTTATTTAGCCTTGATTGTGGTGTTTCACGTCAAGTACCGCTTTTATGTGGCATAGGGTTACTTGCGTGGTGGTTGGTCGAGAACGTGTTTTGGTTGGTGTTTAGTTTGTGGCGTACGTTGTTGGTCGATCTTCTTATTATTATTTTATCGTGGTTCTGCTAAATGCCAGCTAGGGATCGAGTCCATTGACCTATTATTTTGATATATTTTTCGATTACATATGTTTATGATCTGGTCAATCCCAGTATAATTATTGACTCGTTGTAACTAAGGTGACGCCACACACACACACACACACACACACACACATATATATATATATATATATATATATATATATATATATATATATATATATATATATTGCTCATATGGGGAAATGGAAAATTTATCGGCGGTGAAGGAAATTCCTTCACTAGCGCTTAGGTGGTCCAATAATTGTATTATATATGCCGCTACTCAGAATAACAAACAAAAGAATTTCCTTAACCGCCCTTTGAGTGGCGCCACGTGTAATACAATTATTGGATCACCTAAGGGCTAGTGAAGGAATTCCCTTCACCGCCGGTGAATTTCCCATTTCCTCATATGAGCAATATATATATATATATATATATATATATATATATATATATATATATATATATATATATATATATATATATATATATATATATATATATATATATATATATATATATATATGGAAAAAGTGTACTTAGAGGGATGCTATAGGGGAGTTGCCTATGGAAGCATCTTAAATATCAATATAAATAGTATTTGTGGAAAATATATCAACGTTAAAAATGATGGTATACAAAATCCGTGCATTTTAGATACATTTTGACTGTATATTTGATATGTACAAAATGATGGTTTTTCAACAATATAACAAATAAGGGGTTTTCACATTTCTGTCCCTTAATCTTTAAAAACTAGAATTTAGTCCCTCAAATCTTCATATTTATAATTTAGTCTCTCAAATCCTTTAAGTTACCACAATTTAGTTACCCAGCCATTTTTTTTGTCCGAATTTTCAGTTATACCTCTGATTTACTTCACTTTTGGCCCGAAGTTGAGAGGAGGAAGAGGGAAGTGGGAACCCAGTAAGAAGGGGGAAGAGAGAGAGAAATGGAAGAATAATGAAGAGGGAAACTCAATAAGAAGAGGAAGAGAGAAGGAAGAAGTAAGGGAACACTAAAGTGAAGTAACTCAAGAGTATAACAGTAAATTCGGGCCAAAAATATGATTGGGGGATTAAATTATCGTAACTTAAAGAATTTGGGGAACTAAATTATAAATATGAAGATTTGGGGGACTAAATTCTAGTTTTTAAATATTTAAAAGAGAGATATGTAAAAACCCCAACAAATAAAGTCACTTAATTGATGATAAAAAAAGTGTCTAAATCACATGATTTTTTATATACCACCTATTTAAAGCATGGAAATTACAATCAAAAATTCAGATCGTTCACATACACTCTCTATATTGAGATTTATAGTACTTCTATGGGCAACTCCTCTAAGGGAATGATGTAGCTAAGGCGACGCTATAGGAGAGTTAATTTGGCCTAGACCATGGTCTTGACCTTTGATTTTTGATCCAATACGACCACAGGGCCCATTTCTAGTTAGTTGATGTAACTCGGTTTTATTGTGTGTAAACATATTATCTGTGCTTAATGTATGATAAACTTTATGTAGTTAGATAAAATAATAATAATAATAATAATAATAATAAGAGCAACAAATTTCTTACATATTTGTTGCATGTATCCGATCTTTATATTCAGGAGACAAGAAGTCAAATTCGGAGACAACATCTATTGTATATTTTTATGTACTTAAGTTATGAAGAAAGACTCTTGGGGGGAAAAAAATATTGACATCCATGCAACAATAAACACAACAGATGTTTTATTAAACTATTGGGTTTGTATCTCGCAAAAGTTGAATATCCAAATATGGTTGGGAATCACAAGGAGTCACAATTGAATTTGGATTAGAAGACCTGCTTTCTAATTAAATTGGAACATTAATTAGACAATGATAATCTCATATGTTGTATGTGATATGAGAGGGATGAGCAATTGATTGAGAGAGACGTTTATATTATTATGAGAGATGAAAGAGATATAGAGATAATTGGATATCTTCTTGTAACCTTTGCTTCTCATTATAAATATTTTTTTTCTTTGTTTCCATAGATGTAAATCAAACTTGATCGACCAAACCATATTAGTTCTTGTGTTCTTCTTGTGTTTATTTTATGTTTCTTATCTAGATGATCTCCACACCATTAACCAGGATTTAACGAAACGTATATAGGTAGTATATATATCAATCTACTAGTTTCTCTTGTGCAAGAGGGATTAATAAATACAGAATGATTATTACTGCGAAAGTAACATGTGACTCTGCTTCCAGCTACATTTGAGCATGCATACCCTAATCATCCTTATGTAGAGTCAGGTACAAAATCAGAACAAAGTAACATAAGTACGAATTATATACAAAAGTGTCTAAATATCACTGACAGAAATAGAAAGCAAGATATTTATGCATATACAGGACGAAATAATAAATACATAGAAGAGATGAAAGCGAGCTACTGGCATTCGGTCTGCTCCTGGAAGTATGGATCCTTCTCCTCGGGTAATGCTGTCGCGACTAAGAATACAAGGCCAAGTTCATGCCTGTGCTCCCTCGACCAAAGCTTGATAAATTAATGAATCTTAATTTATGAAATTCAATGTGGATACACCTATTATAGTAATATGTATAGCTCTTCATTTCACATACAATACAAACAGAAGGTCCAGCAAATTAAAAAAGAAAGTGTAGACACATGATGTCTTTTACAAAAGCAAAGCAAAGCCAAAGCCAAAGCCAAAGCAAAGCAAAGCAAAGCATCAAGCTACATTGGGATCAAGTGGTTATCATCCTCCCCTGCTGCTGGCAACTGTTTTCTGTGATGTGTCTGTTTGTTTCCAAGGAATCTCCTGCTCTCAAAGGGCACTTTCTTTTTTCTTTTTTTTTTTTTTTTTAAAACTAACTAGACTAACTGTTGTATGGTTGTCTTTGTGCAACAAGACAAACCGTCCAACAACAGCACAACTGAACGTGGGCAGAGAAATTCAATTTGGATCCACGTTTTCACAAATCCCAACTCATCGTCAAAACTTGAATCTTTGACCGTCAGGACCGAGAAAAGCAGCCAGCCCAGGAATTCTTGTCACCTTGAGGTTGGTGCAAACGAAGAAAGACAACAAATGAAGAAATTGGGAGCATCTAGCTCATATGGTTAGCAAATTAAAGATGGGGTTTTTACAAATTCATCGCTTACATCTTTAAAAATTAGAATTTAGTCTTCCGAATCTTCATATTTATAATTTAGTCTTCCAAATCTTTTAAATTACCACAATTTAGTCTCCAGTCATATTTTTGGTCCGAATTTTCCGTTATACCCCTGAGTTATTTCATTTTAGTCATTAGTTTTCTCTTTCTCCTCTCTTCCTCTCCTTATTGGATTCCCCTCTCCATTCTTCTCTTATCTCAACCAAATAAGAAGAGAGACGAGAGAGACAGAGAGGAGAAGAATGAAGAGGGGAATCAATAAAAAGAGGAAGATAGGAGAAAGAGGGAATAAATGGCTAAAGTGAAGTAACTCAGAGATATAATGGAAAATTCATGACAAAAATATGATTGGGAAACTTAATTATAATAACTTAAAGGATTTGGGAGACTAAATTATAAATATAAAGATTTTGGGGACTAAATTCTAAATTATAAAGATGTAAGGGACAGATTTGTGAAAACCCCATTAAAGATGCACAAATTCTCATTCTAAATAGGAGGATCTATATATGGGTATGATGCAAAAACCTCGTACCGAGAGATGGTAATGGACGGGTTTACTGTTCAAATTTTGATTATCTCTATACAAAATTTTAAATTAGAGAAATAAATTTTTTATTTTTAATTCAAAATTTTGTATTGGATGGACCAAAAATTGATCCATGGATGCGTCCAATACCATTCCTTGTTTCAACTGATATGTTTTTTTTTTCACCTTTTCAACTCCTATATATTATGTAGTGTTATTAGAGACTCAGGCCAGTGGGACTCAGATGTTTCAGTTATTAATATCTTTATTTCTCGAGTACTTTGATATGTTTTTTTAAAGAAAAAAAGAATTTAATGAAAAATAAAGAAAAAGCTCAAAAGTTGTCTATTGCAGTTCTAAGGCTGTGTTTGGATGTCAAAAATAAAGTGTTTTGAGGCATTTTTAAAGTGTATGTGTTTTGGAGTATTTCGGTGGTACATATTTTGGGATGTTCTTGCTATAGATTTTGAGGTCTTTAAGTATCTGTTTGCAAGTTTAGTTTCTCATGGATTTTCATGCGTTCCATAAATATATAAAAGACAAAAATACCCTTCTATACAAATTATGTTTAAATTAATATAATTTTACCTGAAAAAAATATCGTCCTTTTGGACTGTTAATATGTCTCATTATATTATCCATTGTTTGTTCATTCCGCAATCGAATTAATTTTTTTCCCCTCAACATATAAAAACTATTCTTCAGAATATTACTAAATTTATTGGAAATTTGCATCATAACTTTTTGAGATTTTGATTGAAAAATTAAATAAACAAAAAGAATAATGATAGGATAATTTAATAGAAAAATTAAAAATAAAAAGGTAATAAATCATACTCATCTGAAAAATCCTAATTTCTCCAATAGAAGAAGAGATCAGATTGGAATCGAGTTGCACTGTAAAATCCTAAACTTTCTCTTTGAAGAAAATAAAAGATGATTTTTTTTCTTTTTGGGCAAATAAATATTTTTGAAGAGAAGGCAACGTGAAAAGAAGTGGAAAAAGACAAGATCATGAGAGAGGTTCGGATAGGAGGCAACGTAAAAATAAAAATAAAAAAGTAGAAAAAGAAAAAAAAATGTAGGAGACAGTTAGAATAAGGATAGTTTTGGATAAAAAAATTCTAAACACTTCAAAACACCTCGATTTGGAGTGATTTGAAAAAAAATTATAATACATATCTAAGTGTTTTGGGGTGTTCTGAAAACACCCCCAAAACACTTATCCAAAACACTTCATAATTAATCTTTCAAGCATAGCCTAAATGTCTAAAAGCTCAAGATCTAAACATATCCTTTAAATATCTAAAATTGTGCAAGTTATACGTTACAGGAAATCTTTCATTTGGATATAATAAAAAATTAAAGATCATTATAAATCAAGTAGGAGATCAAGCATCTAAATGAATATCAAGTTCAAGATTGTGGAGAATCAACTTGTTACAAAGAACATCTTAACAAATTAACTAGTCGAATGCAAATTAAGTCAAAAATCTTATCAAATCTAGTTGTTATGTCATAAATATCTTAACGTTTGTATCAAATCAATAATTATGGCAAAAATCTGACGAGATACTCGATTACCAATATTTCACCAATAAAAAATAATGAGAATTTAAACTCATTATATTTTATATAAAATTTTGTAGAAATTCTTAGTTTCTTGTGGCAGGTGTTTTTGTTGTTCTTGTTCAAATTCAATAAGTTGCTTTAATTCTAATAAAAAGTTCTTTTTGTTTAATTCCTCATATTGAGTTTCATATTTTCTTTTTCATGCAATTATCTTAGTTCTTTAATGAATAAATGAACTTTTCATGTTTAGGTGTAGATAAAGTTAAAACCTACTATTTAAATAAACAATCACTCATGTTCTTTATTTCAACATCAAGATAATAAAAATCAAGTGAGTATTTAATTTGTAGATTTATAATATAATTTTGATAGATTATATATATTATCCATAACAATTTATATTTAAGAGTTAAGATATATAATTATCATTTGAGTAGATTTAATTATCAATGGTTTCATATTCTCTTATTAATTAAAACTGAAATTGATTTTTGTAACTTATTGTAAATATCATGTGATTTATATTTTCTAGTTATTAATTTATTTATATAAGTAATACTTACGAGAGATTTTTTTGGTTAACATATTACCTTTATTAGTGAATTCGTACCTAGTTGTTTTGTTTCTATTTGGTGACCTCCTTTAGTTAGTCAATCAAACAACCTCTTTTATCATTTTCTTATTTAATTCATCTAATAAAGATTAATAACTAAAACCATGTGGATTGACCTAAATAGTACTACAATTCGACACTATTCACATCATTTCATCCTAAATGTTACTCTATTTAGGATGATTAATAATCATGAGTGGAAATTCACGATGCATCCATTCTACTTCAACTTGGAGAAGATCTCATAGAGACTCTATTTCCCAGAATATTTAGTCTTTTAAGCACACTCAAAATAATCTCCATGAAGAAAATATTTATACACAATCTTGAATTTAACTAATTGATGGATAAAGCTTCATGATCATAGTAGATTTAGACTCAACTAGCAAGAATCATCTACATGCGGATCAAAATCCTAATCCTGGAGAAATCCTATACGTGCTTGAGCCTAGTTGAACTTGAGTCCATCTTGCTATGTGGTCATTGCCTAAATGTGTCACTAGTGGATGCCCCAATATCTTGTCAGTCTGCAAGTCTAATTCAATTGTGGCACTAGTAGGTCAGACCTAGATCTGTATGATGCCCAAAATTACACTGGTGAGTCCGAGTGTGTGTCCCATTAATGTGTAGGATGTCACCGGCGGGCACTATCAATACCAGAGTATACGAGGCTATTTTTTTCTTTTTTAAACAAATACAAATAAGAGATATGAAAGCGTAAAAATATGAGATATATCCCACATGTTTGAATATATCTCCACAATATCACAGGCATAAATATAGCAATATCCATACGCAAATATATGGAAATGATAAGTAATATATACATCAAAAGATTGTTCATGTAGAGTCAAGTACAGTATCAGAATAGAGCAACGTAATACTGAATATATACAAGAGTGTCTGGATAGCATGGACAAAACTAGGATGCATGATACATATACACATACAAACCAAGATGATATATACGCAAAAGAAACAAAGATCCCATGAGAAGCAGGCTATAGGTGCTTGGCCTGCTCCTAGAAATAGGAATCTTCGATAAGTGGGTCCTCCTCCTCAGGCACCATGGGTACGCTACTGGACCTGGAGTGTGATAATCTCGGTGTGTCAGAACCAAACAAGAATACAAAGCAAAACTCGTGCAACTCTATAGGAACCATAAAAGAATGTTTATGTAGCATATTAGTAAAAAACAATATAAAAAAATATATGCCTATGAATGTTTAAGTATGCCAAATATAACATGAATCAAGATGGACATGATATATATAGTGTAACGTAATCAAGTAACAAGATATGTTAATTATAATAAGAATCACATAGTATATGGTGTGCATGATATAACGTGATCAATAACAAGGTATGCTAAATATAATAAGAGAGGAAGAAGTTTGATTTTTTAAAAAAAATTTCATATTACTCTCAGGCTAACTATTTAGCGATTTATTTGAAAAAAATGAAGAGCAAATTAGGTTGGAGTTCTAAACAAAAAATGAAGAGAAACAAGTGAGGAAGAAGTTTGATTTTTTTAAAGATTTTTATAAATTTATTTCGGGGGTCAAACAGCTGCTAGAATGTGCATGGTTACTCTGCCTTGTTAAAATTCCTTAAACTTTATCTTAATTACAACATTACCATTGGGTCAACTCATATTCAAATTTGGTCAAGGATGAGTGCCGGGCCTTTGGAGATAAATTTAAAGTTGGAAGAAGATTAAAATTTGGATTCTTATTTTAAATTAATTATTTTAATTAGATATTTTCCTGAAAATCGACCGACTTATAATAATTCAAGAAAAATATAAAAAATCCAAAATAATAAGATAAGAGGTCATTGCTCAGCGAAATTTAAAATTGAAGACTAGTTTGAAAGATATAATTCAATTTACTCAGTATCCGAGTCGATATGGATGATACAGAATAAACTGATACAAAGGTTTAAGAATTATGGTTGTTACAATATGCTAATAACCAAATTCTTACCTTTATTATGTGTTACTTCATATGTTCGGTGGATACGTAGTTTTGAAATAGTGTGTATGTGTGTGTGTGTTTATATAAATATCGAATTACTGTAAAAGAGCCGCCAGCTTAGTTAAGTTATTTGAATCAATAATGAAAAATAAATAATCCCATTATTTTTATTAACAATTTTTTGAAATTATGATCTCCACCTCAATATCTTCTTAATGATCAAAATTTATATACTTTGGAGTTCATTTACTACTCCATCAAGTGAATACAAAATATCATAGTCAATGAAAATAATTAATTTTGTATATATTTGATAGAAGGGCAAATCAAAACTAAAATCCAAGAAATTGAAAATAAATAAACCATAGAGGGTTGAAATAATAATACAGAAAAATATTTTGAAAAAGATTACCAGAGAAAGAGAGTGCACATGGACTGCAGTTCAGATAACTTATGTGAGCTGTCAGCTAATTTTTACACACACACACACACACACACACACACACACACACACACATATATATATATATATATATATATATATATATATATATATATATATTTGATTGCTGTAGGTGAGCCGCCATCAGGAAAAATTACTTGAACTAGCGGTAAAAATATAATATACGAATAATTTTTCTTCATTTTTTTTAGAATTATAGTCTCTACCTCCTTAACTTTAATAAAATTAAATTTCATAAATTTTGGATTCCATTTTCACTTTCATCTAGTGGATACAAAATGTAATGTTTATTTATTTGAAATCATTAAAATTTGTGTCAACTTATTGAATGACTAAATCTCAATTAAAAGCCAAAAAATTTGGTATGAGTGAATCCTAAAGAGTTCGAGATCATAATCCAAAAGAAATTATATGTATGTATATGTATGTATGTATGTATGTGTGTGTGTGTGTGTGTGTGTGTGTGTGTGTGTGTGTGTGTGTGTGTGTATATATATATATATATATATATATATATATATATATATATATATATATATATATATGAGAAAAATGGAAATGAGCTCACAGTTCACGCAAGTTACCTGAGCTGCAGTTCATTCCTACTATCTATAATAATTTTTTTAAAAAAGTTTCTTTTGGATTATGATCTCGACCCTCTAGGGTTCACTCATACCCAATTTCTTGGGTTTTAGTTCTGATTTAGTCCTCAATCAAGTTAATACAAAATTAACGGTTTGCAATGAATAAGACATTTTGTATGCATTCGATGAAAGGGTAAATGAAAGAAGTTTAATCTGAAAGAAATATATATAATCTTCTACTACTTGGTAGTACTCGTGATTCACTCCACTTACATTATTCACCCTGACAATCTCTTTCACTTTGCAATACTCAGCAATTCTCACCACTTACAGTATTTGCCCCGACGATCTTCTGCTAATTGGCTATACTCGGTAATTCTTGTAACTTATGGTATTCGGTCTGATAATCTCCACATTATGAAAACCTGACATTCACCCAACAAATCATCAAAGAGTGTTGATGGTACCATTGCAATGGGCACCATTACTTCTAGCAGACATATATCTATTGCTTCACCAATTTTGCCATGAATCTTCTGCTACTTGGCAGTATGAGATAATAAAGAAAGTTTTGTGACTCACTAGGCGATCACAGTCAGATGCAAGTATGATATGTCGTTGTTAGCGTGCGAGCACCAAACGTTAGACAATTTCACCACAAAACTTTCTGCGCCACCTATTACTTATTCTGGCAATAATAGAAAGTTCTGTAGGGACTCGATTATTACAAAACTCCACTTTAGAATGCTATGATGGCAATACTGTGGCAGATCAATTTGAGCCTAGCGGGCATGTAACTCATATTATAGTGGAACTACAACGAGTCGACTTGCTTCTTGCGAATTGATTCCAAATCTTAATGGTTGGGAACAAAAGACACCACACCTCTATGTAAATTACAGGTACAAAAGATGCCATACCCAAGGTGCAGTACTGCGGTGTAAAGATGGTTCACCGCTGTGATCTCAACATGCATCAAAGCGGGTGAATATCCAGCACCCAGGGAATCAACACTACTCGTCACAATAAATAAGTGTTTGATTTTATCAGTCGATTCTCACTAGCAAAACTCTTTTTTCATATGCTAGTAGTCTTCTAACAGAAAGTTAGCAAGAGTACAAAAGCAAACAAGACAAACTAGAAACAGAACTTGGCATCACACCTATAAAGTATTCAGTAATTCCAATATTTGCGAGGTGAGTTGCTATCAGAATGTTTAGCGGCTCAACAGAAGTAGATAATGATCAAGAGAAAGCCATCTTTTCATTCATTCATTCAAATACAAGACACTAGTTTATTACAAAATCAAAAACGAGTACAATCACTCCAGTTCAACTCTTCTAATCGGTTGAAGATTTGTTTGGCATTCCTAAAATGCTCATTCAACTGAAGTGGATTAACCCATTCATTAAGGCTAAGTCTTCTAAATAGGAGTCTTTTCACTCCATATTATTGGTGTCATATAAAGTACTTGGAGCTTCGAAGAGCCCTCAAGCTCCTATCATCAATGCTAAACTAGGGCTTTGGAGAGACTTTCATATCCTAGAAGCCCCCTACAAGAGCCGAATATTATAAAACAATGTTGCTAAAAAAAAGAGGAGCTACAAAGCTACTAATCTGAGGTGCATCGTCTCAACAACAATACTCTACTGAGTTTTTTTTGTTCTCTTGAAGAAATGAAAGATAGTTAAGAATCATGAAAATTATGATAAATCTTTCGAAAAACCCTATAAAGAGTTTGTCTTCCAATCCATTCTAAATTAAGAGTTGATATCCACTCATCAGCTTTACCGCCACCCCTAATGATGGACGACAATAGCTATCGCAGTTGGCTGATTCAAGATTAAAATTTTGCTCTATGGTTAAAAATACAAAGCCTTCCCTATTAGTTTATAAAGCTCCAATATGGGGCTGAACCTGCAAGAGGCGACAAAATGAATATGATAGTTCATCTCCTCCAATCAAATCTAGCCAATTTAAAAATGGATCCAAAAAAAACTTGATCACCTGTACAAGGCATATGGGCCCTTGGGGGGAAGCACAAGGCAATCTTAGAGAGCCATTTACTCAGATCTCTTGCAGCCATCATCATAATTCATCGATAATGAGCTTAGGAGTAGGGGCTATTGTTAATTTGTGAATTAATCAGTCCAGGCCCATAGAAGAAAATGCCCACTAGGAAAGGATTCACAAAACTTATGGGCCACGAGATTCATGAATCCTTCACTAACCAGAATCACTTTGAGATAAAGAAATTAAGTTCGGCCACAATAAGGAAACATCCATCTACAAGATAACATAATTTCTCTCATACCTAAAAACTATATTATAATTTAACTTTGATTTTTATCAGCAAATAACTATAAATACTCCTCTCCGGAGAGGACATCTGACATCTTTACACTCACTATCATCTCCATCTTAATCTCAACTTTAGAGGATCTCAACTTATTTTCCTTTTCTTCCTCTTCCACCACCTCATTTTAGTTGTGAGAGAAGAGAGAGATTAAGAGACTGAACTCTGATACTTAAATAAAATATATGCCAAACAGCTACCATCTACCAAGGTTGTAGTTAGGCCCGAGAAACCCTTCTTGGCTAAACCTTATTATATCTTTGTAATACGTGTCTTCATCTATGCACTTTCCCTTATTTTTCTCTGCATGTTTTTCGAAGTCAGAAGTTGATGGATGGATCAGACTTAGCTCAGGATCAAATTATGAGCCAAATCTATTTCTGATGCTTGAATTTAACTTGGTAATCTTTTAGCTAAACATAATTGGTGTCAATAATATCCATTAAGTTAAATCAAATCTAATTTTAACCCACTCAATCCTAACCAATATGTTAAAAGGATATGATTTTATGATACAAATCTCACAAACAAAAACTTACGTTGCATTCAAATTAGGTTGCATTCAGTTCTTACATATGCCACTAAAATTTTATTTCTATCCAAAACAAAATGAAATTATGCTTGACTAACTATACTTGGATTGGTGACATTGCCCCATCTCAAATGTAAAATCATCAATCTGAATCTTCTTTTTGTACGGTAAAAACAATCAATAAAAATGATAGTAAAGTCATCAATCTGAATATTTACAAGTGGCTAAGCTAGATCTATGTAAATCAATAGGCATAGTCTGTGATGGATGGTAATAGATACGTCTGTTGGTTAATTTTTGGTCCACCCTATAAAATTTTTTTTTAATTAAAAAAGAAAAAATTTATTTTTCTAATTCAAAATTTTGTATATGAAGAGTTAAAATTTGGTCCATAAATGTATTTATTACTATCTCAATCTGTGACTGCCTACATAATCCCCAGAAAAAGCCAATTTAGTTTTAAATTTAGTTCTAATTTTCTAGGATTCTTATTAGTGTTGTTGTCTTTTTATTTTGAAGGATTGTTTCATAATCTTATGTTATAATAGTTTTTAGAAATCCTAAGCTATTTAATCTCATTTGTAGCCTCTTGAAAAGGTAGACATTTATTCAACAAAAGTAATCTTCTTCAATATCCATAAATCTAGTGGCAGACTATATATTTCTTGTGAATTCTCAGAGTACAATTAACAACTCTAATGCGAATTAATAATTAGATATTATATTCTTCATCATTTGATAAGCAAACTAAAGTTGTACTAGAATTATTCTGGCGGGTCACTCTCTCTCTCTCTCTCTTACTAGAATTATGAAGGGTATTTACAGGTTTGTCCCTTAAATCTTTATAAATTATAATTTAGTCCTCCAAATCTTCATATTTAGGATTTAATCCCCAAATCCTCTAAGTTACTACAATTTAGTCCCTTCGTTAGTTTTTTCGTCCAAATAAATGGCATAATTTAATTTTTATTTTTTTAAATAATGAAATGACTTAAATACCCTTGCAAAGAAAAAGAGAAAAGAATAAAGAGATAGAAGAGAAGAAGAAGGGGGAAACCAATGAACCCAATGAAAAAAAGGAAAAGAGAGGAGGAAGAGAGGAGGGAGAATGAAGAAAAGGAGGAGAGAAGAGGAAGAGGGAAGGAGAAGAGAAGAGGAGGAGAGAATAAGGAATTAAGAAGGAATAAAATGGGAAAATCAGATCAAAAGCTAACGGAAGTTAGGGAGGGGACTAAATTGTAGTAACTTAAAAAATTTGGGGACTAAATCCTAAATATGAAGATTGGGGGACTAAATCATAATTTATAAAGATGTAAAGCACAAATCTGTAAATACCTCAATTATAAATTATGCAGGCTTCTCTCTCTTAAGTACATAGGAAATGTAGCTACAACTCTAATTTCTTAGTTCGGTTAGCTGCTGCAATATTCTAATAAAAACTATATAATGCAACATTTGCTATAAAATTAAACAACAAGATTGTAACATTTGTTGTGACTAAATCAGATGCAATGTTTGTTTTAATATTTTGGTGCAGTTTTAAAGCAAATGTTGCTTTTTTATAGTTTTTATTGCAGTAATACCCAGCTTAAATATTTCTATATCGAAAATGAGATAAGAATTAGTGCGATTTATAATGATTCTTATAAATCTATAAATATATCCTAGCTAGCCTTATTGAAATAGAAATTATAAACTATTCCATGACTAATTATAAATTAATATCATATTTTTCTTTAATGATCAATTAAAAAATATATTAAATAGCATTCCAAGCTTTCTAAATACCTGATTTAGTATATTTTATTAAAAATATATATTATTATAAAATGATCGAAAAGTGAATATTTGATGCATTGTATGAAATTTGAGACTCCGTGCGTAACATAAAAATATTTACTAATTTAACACAAGTTGCGTGAGACCTTCCGACTCCGAGCCTCCGGTAACCTTACCTAGCGGTGCTCACATCCTGTCCGGCTTTTTCCTCGAGAAAAGCACATGCAATGGGCTCCCCAAATCTCTGACACAGACGGAGCTTTTCCAGAAGCCAGTCTCCAGCGCCCCCCAAATCCCGTTGCCTCCCTTCTCCGTTCCGTTTTTGCCATTTCCACCACCATCAATCATTCCCGGGAGTCTAGCAAATTGTTCAACTCATTATGGGCACACCAGTCATTTTCTAATTGCATTATCTTGATCTTTTGAAATTTCGACACACCACCGGACAGCCCTAATGAATAAAAGGACCAACACCAACAACAGTAATGATATATAAATTAATCAAAATGATAATGCAACAACAAAACAATTGTCATTGCAGATATAAATATGACTCAACTCTCTCTCCTCTCTCTCTCTCTCTCTACCGCTTTCCCACCTGCAGCTTTTCTTCCCTTCTCCACTCTCTCTCCTCTTCTCTCCTCTTCTCCCTCTTCAATTCCTGCCCAACAATTAAATTGCAACATACAAATATAGATACACATCAATTTTCCTTGGCCTTTTGATCAATCAAAACCAGAGTTAGTATAGAGAGAGAGAGAGAGAGGGATCATCGTTGTCAATTACTCATCAAATCGAATCAAAGAAGAGAGGAAAAGGATCATGAGCCCAGCGGCAGCAGCAGCAAACATGGCAGGTCAATTTGGGGACACAACCTACACCAAGGTGTTTGTAGGGGGTCTGGCCTGGGAGACCCAGAAGGAGACCATGAGGAAATACTTTGAGCAGTTTGGAGACATCTTGGAGGCTGTGGTCATCACTGACAAGAACACGGGCAGATCCAAAGGATATGGATTTGTAAGCCCCCTTCCATCTTGATATTTTGAAATTTTGCCTTTTAAAGTAATTTCCTCTTTTTTTTTTTTGGTTTTATTAATTATTATTATTATTATTTTATGTATGTGTTCTTGATGATCTATCATCATTGTAAAGCTAGATCTAGCATGGGATATATGTATACTCTGACTTTTTCCTTTTAATCGCTGTAGTTTTGAAATATTTGAGGAATTTAGGGTTTAGATTTTCTTTTTTCTTCCTACTGTTATTGCATATTACAGGTGACCTTTGCTGAGCCGGAGGCGGCGATGCGGGCCTGCGTAGATCCCGCCCCGGTGATCGATGGGAGGAGGGCAAACTGCAATCTTGCTTCTTTAGGGGTTCAAAGATCCACACCTACAACACCTCGAAGTGGTATAATTAGATGTTTTAATATTACTTCTCATTAAATGGAATTTGTCAGATTTAGTGCATTATATTTTATGTGGTAAAGTTACTTTATATGTTAATTAATTTTTTGTTTTTCTGAGAAAATTTAATCAAGCATAGTTGATGAATTTTGAACTAGATTATATTGAATTACAGTAATTAGACATGAAAAGTTGCTAGTTACTTGGGCTAGCTAATTATGTGGAAAATGTTGTATGACTAGTTAAGGAGACATCAAAAGGATATGGTACAAAATATTACCCATATCCTTAGAAAATTATACCATTGTGTATATGCATTTTGTACAGATCATATGTTTTCAACTGCAAATGGTGCATGCCTTGTAAAAGCATTTTTTTTTTTTTCTAATATAAGTTCTCAACGACTACATATTTTAACATATAAAACTTATAAATATTTTTTAGTGCAATCTCTTCATCAAATTTGGCTCATTACAGGTTTAAGACCGGATCACAGATATTGTTCAGATATGAAAAAAAATTATGTCATCGATCGTTTGTGCTAATCTTTTTTTTTTTTTTTTTGGTTTTGAGTAATTAATAGAGTTTTTTTAAAAAATTTTTTGGGGAATTTTAGGAGGCAACAGGAGTTTTAGGGTTATGAAGTCCTTCCCCAGTGCAGGAGCTGCAGGGTTTCAAGGTGGAGTGGGAGCAGCTTTTCCGACCACAACTCCAGCTGTCGCTGCAGGAGCAGCTACAGGCCTCCCTCATTATACCATCCACCAAGGGATACCCTACAATGTGTATGGGTAAGAAAAGACTATTCTCGCTCTCTTCCCCCGACCCCCCTCTCTTTCCCCCTTTCTTTCTCTCTCTAGCTTTTAATGGAAATTTCTCTTGAACTTTAAGCTTGGGTGACATCTATGAAGAATAGTCACATGCAATGCTCGTGGGGAGGTACACTTTGAGTTGAGTCTTTGATCTCATGGAGGTCAAGGGAGCTAAGACAGTGGCCTCCATCGTTTTGCTAGCTAGCTAGCATGCTATTATAGGACACCCACATGATCGAACAGCTGTATATGCTCCTGAACTAGCAAGATAGGAGGGCATCACACACATTGCATGATGATTGATGATTAGGGTGCTCTCTCTCTCTCTCTCTCTCTCTCTCTCTCTCGGGAGTTGCCATAGGAGCACACCATTTGTCCTCGTGAGCCCACTTTCCAACTAAAATCCCCAACATTCAAGAACTAACTAGTGGGCTCACTAGGAAGAGTGGGGTGCTCCTTTGGAAACTCCCCTATCTCTCTTTCTCTCCCTCTCTCTCTCTGTCTCTCTCACTTCGTTCATGGTTACTGCATTTGTGGTATGTATATCATGGAAGACCCTATTATACATACTGCAGCTAGCATGTGAATGAATGATATCTCTCTCTCTCTCTCTCTCCCTCTTATGGCAAAAGCTGCCATGTGTGGGTGCACATGCATTCATCATGCTTTCATTCTTGCCTCTATTTTTCTCAACTTTCACAATGCACACCTTTCTTTCTCTGATACCCCTCTCACACACACACAGGCATGCACACAAAGTAGGCAAGCATGTGCATGAGCTTTTGTGCTAGTTAGCTGTACATAAATTTATGTCACTGGTCTCATACATATGATAATCTTTAAATGATCATTCATGAAGGATAATCCTCCAATCCACCCCCTCGCTCACACGAGCACATGCACACACATGCTTTTTGAAAGTAAAGTGCGCATGCATGCATGCATGCATGCATGAGTTTTTATGCTAGCTAGCTATATATATACATGCATACATACATACATATATACATATACATGTGTGTGTATGTATGTATATATGTATATATGTATGTATGCATGTATATATATAGCATTTGGTATGCATATGTACAATGTCTACGACCATTCATGAAACAAAATTCCCAAACCCACTCACACAGATTTCTAGTATCGAGTGAGCAATCGTGATTTCATGACCAATATACAAGGATATCTCATGTTAATATTTGTTTGTCAATTCTGTTACAATAATATAGCTCATAAGGTATTATTGGATGTTCATATTAGTTAAGTTTTAACATCATTTTTTATTTTTCCTCTCAAATTTTAGGTACCCTCCATATTCTGCAGACTACAACTATCCTACGGTACTTTTCCTTACTTTCCTTTTATTTTTCTACAAAATGAAGCTAAATGAGCCTTGTCCCGATGTTGCTAGTTAGCTTTCTTTCCGGTTTTTTGCCCGACAATAAACTTATGTCTTCTCCATATATTCTATATATACATGTGAAAGTTCAAGCTTAATCTTTTTCCGATAAGTAAATTGATTTTCTCTTGGCCGTTACTTTCTTCTGGAAATATATCCTAGCAGTATGCATGATAATTTGTCGAGTGTATTAATTTGATCAAAAAAGCTTGCACCCTCCTAGGT
Source organism: Dracaena cambodiana (assembly GCA_036321105.1). Lineage (NCBI taxonomy): Eukaryota > Viridiplantae > Streptophyta > Magnoliopsida > Asparagales > Asparagaceae > Dracaena > Dracaena cambodiana. The sequence continues at coordinate 66,746,639 of JAYEPQ010000002.1, forward strand.
TTGCGATTGAGAGACAATTTGTTGATAATTTAAAATGTATTTAAACTGGTCATTATTTAATGATACATATTTGTTCATGAAAATTTTTATGTACATAATACAGACTAAACTAAACATCAATATCAATCGTTCATTTACGTGAATAGTTAGTGAGAGCACTCTATTAATCGTGGTATTTGGTAACAGAGATGAAATGTAGAATAGTTATCTTTATAGATCAATGTATAAGCTATTTAATGAAAAACTATGCATCCAACTCAAGTCAGAAGTAAACCTATTATCAAGTTTAGATGTTGCATGAGTGTATAATGTATATAGCTTTGGTTAATCTTAATGGGCTTATTCAGCCTTTGTCTCCATGAGTTCTCAAAGGGTGTGGCTAATCTTGTACGGATGCACATGGGCTGGGACCAGCATTGTCTCAAGTGTCAACCCAGTCTAGCTGTTGATCTGACCACCGGCCCATGTTGCCCATTAGGGTTTAACTGCACATGGGCTGGGTCCAGTCTTTTCCAATAACAGACTGGATTGGACACATAAAGCGGGCTCAATTAGGGGAAAAAAAAGGGACTTTCCATTTTCTTGCTATGCATCTGTATTGTCTTGTATAACCACTAAAATTTATGTTTTGTTGTTTTTCTGGAAACAGTAATAATTTCAGTTAATCCGTTTAATTCGACATTATGTTATGAAATATTTTGTGAGATTTGTGAAGATGTTCTATCTCCAAAGAGAACAAATATTAATGCTTATCATAGTTTTATGTTTTGTATAATATTATTTTGTTGGGACAGCTGGGCATCTCAGCGTGTGTTCATCAAAAGTACCCTAAGAAATAGGACACATGATAAAGGATCTTGAAAATAAAGTGAAGGGCATAAATGCAAAATATTTTGATAAGATGGCAGTATTTTGTCTTAGTTTGTTGAGAAAATTTTTTAAGTTAACTGCAGCGAGTATAATGATGCTACTATATGCTAATGTTTTGAAACTATATATTGTCGAACCTCATGGAAGCTCTAATGTCTTAGGTGGGGGGCTAAATGGTGAAGAGACTACTTAATTACACAACAAGAAAGGCAAAACATCCAAAAATAAATATTGAATACATAAAAGCTATGATTAGCTCATATAATTGTGCTGACCCAGAATTATAATTATCATTCAATTGTCAAATAATTTGCAACATTATAAAACAATCATCATGTACATTCACATTGATTTTTGCCGTTACTGTTGTTCATTCATGTACTAATTTTTATATGAAGCCTTTTATTTTCTATTTGGAACCGAATTTTCTTTTTTTGTCACTTCAGCAAATTTCTCGTATTTCGTCCTAATTAAACTCTCTTTTCTGTCAACCTTTTACAGTGGAATTTACTATTTCTTCTATTCCTAATCTCAACTTTCTCGCGGAAATGTACTCAGTGGCATTTACTTTTTCTTTTCTTTTTTCCCTGTAAACTCCTTTTTCATGTTGAACTTGATTATGGAGCTTACCAATTTTGCTAATGAACTTTTCTTCTTGGTTGAATCGTCAGAACTATTACAATATCTATGGAGGGGCTGCAGCCCAGTATCCATTATATGGAGGGGCAGCTGGAGCCTATTATCCATACTTTCAGTTCAGGCAGGGTGCATCCTACGGGCATGCTCAAGGCTATGGCATGCAGTACCCTCAGATGTTCCAGTACTCGGCTCTGGCCTCATCTACTGCAGTGACGGGGTTCACTCAACACTATGGCGGACCCATGTCCTTTGCACCAAGTCCTCAGGCACAAGCAGGTCTGCACATAAACTTATATTGAAAGACTTATGATTTCTCTAGAGAAGCATAATATGGATAGTAACACTTCAAGCTCGTAAACCATTCACATGTTTTTGATTTTACTGGATATATAAGAAGAGTGGATTAATTTCACAAAGTAACTCATAAAACAATGACCTTACGAGCTCACCATATATGGAGAATGACTTTTGTTGAAAGATAAAAGCACGTATCTTTTAGATCGAGAGAAGTATAGCATTCTAGGACTTAGCATTTGTATTCTATATTGATAAGTTAGTTTCAATGGATTATTTATCAAAAGTGCTCATGCTATGCATTGTATCAGCAAAGATTGAAGTAGGTTATTGATGCTAAAAATAGAATGCGTAGATTTTCTTTATTGATGCTAAAAATAGAATGCGTAGATTTTCTTTCTCAATTCAATGGGAAGATTATTTGTTAGCATGGCTCTAATGTATATCACTTATATATACACCTTGCCTTTTTTTTCCTCTTCCACATATATATAATCATGGCCGTATGTAATTTAGAGCGATAATGGCCGAGGAATAGAATGTGCTGATTCCCAAGTTTTATGGAGTTTCCTATTGTTCTAATGAACTTTGTAAACAAGATCTATTCATCGATAACACTTAGATTTTATGAAATAGAGCTGTGAGGCAAGAAAATAGTATCATATCACCTGGACATAACAACAAAAATATAAGATCACTATGCTGAGTATATTTTGTTTAATATATCATCATTATCCTCAAGTTTAACTTCATGAATTTCTACAAAATTTTTATCGTTATTCTCAGCTGAGCCATGAGTTATGTGATATGCTTATCTGAATATGATATTGCTTGTAGATCATCATCATGCTTAGTGCCTACAAACTAAAAATAAATTTCTATTGTTTATTGAATTTTTCCACGTCTTACATTTCGTTTTCTATTTTATTGACCAACTCCTAGTTCCTGTACTGATATCTTTCTTTAACAGTGTGCTTTGCCATAAAACAGGCATGACCGTGGATCTCACAGCTCCGACACTGCCAACTCCAGCAGCAGCTCACCATTACGGACTCCTTCCTGTTCATTTCACTCCATCGACAGCACCCAACCAACCTTTGGCTTAACCATGGTTTTCCTTTTCTCTCCCCCTTGCTCCGACATCCCCTCCAAGTGTCTTTCTATCCATCCATCTTGGTGTCTCTAACACAAAGACCTCAGCGTCTTCTCTCCAAGTTCTAGTCCTACATACGGGCTAGAAAACGAGTCCATCTCATGTTTGCGTGGAGTCAAGTGTTCCGAATCCCACTTGTTCAGGTGGTGAAAGGGACTCTCCCCGTCTGCTTTATCCCTAGGATGGGGTGAAAGCATGCATCCATACCCCATGGCGGGGTACTGCTTCAGTAGCGTCGGCCTTTGATGAGCCGAATGTGAGAACTCTTCTAACCCCTAGCCCGAAAAAGGACTTTCGGGACGAAACAAATGATGTATCATATCTTGGACTTGAACCCTAGCCTAAGGAGGCCTTGGGCTAACACAACCCTAATTTGAAATTGGAAACCCTAGCCCCAGGAGGGCTTGATCTAAAAAATGTAACCTGAACTTAGACCTGCATAACACTAGCTAACACTAGTTCATGATCTAATACTAATTCACCCTTGGATGGGTGTAACTAACTCTCAAACCAACCAACCAACCAACAAGCCTAGGCAAAGGTAAGATGTTGTAACTAACAAACCCTTGTTTTATCTTCGTGTACATTTCATGTGGCTAGGGCTCTAAGGGGAGCTTTAGCCCCATGTAAGTTTACTTAGAGAAGGGCTAATGCTTTATTTTTGGCATTTTAGCCCCATCTAATTGATGTCTCTCTTAACTTCCCATTGACTCCTTAGATGGCTTTGGAGTTGCTAACTCCCACTTCATTTCAACCTTTTGGTCTCTTGGGTCCCACCTCCATCTGGAACTTTCCCACCACAACCACCACTTCCATGGTTAAAGCTCAAGGGTTTCCCCTCTCTCTCTCTCTCTCTCTCTCTCTCTTATGTTTTAGTATGTATTGTTGTTTATAAGACATGGATTGTAATAATGAGCAAGTACTCCACTTAGGACCTGCACGCTGATACTATTTGTTCTAATCAAGCTCTATGACTGTGTATTTGGTTGTTGATGTAGTTTGAAGTTTTAATTTCATGGTGACATGAACAGCTTAATTTTGTAAGCCTTTTATCTCAAATGGAAGGAGGAGGAAAAACTATATATCCTTGTTACTTAATTATGATGATGATTGATCCACAAACATTGTTTGTTCTCGCTAGAAAATGTTGTATTGGTGTGTGGCTTCAATAGTCTTACATCGGTTGGGAACTAAGGAAAGACAATCTGTAAAAAAGATTTTGGGTTTTTAGTTTTAAGTATTCCAAAAATAATTAGCTTTTTTTTTGTTTTAAAAAATTATTTTGAGAAAATAGATTTTATTTTGAGAAGTTTTTCAATTTGAAAAATTGTCATTAGTCGTTATAATTGAAAACTTGGTGATAATAGATTAATTGTTGGTGTCCGATTACGTAGGTAAAATTTACTGAACTTCGTTAAATTTTATATCTTCTCTTTATTTGCATTAGTTTCTCTACCATTAGCTCATATTTGGTATTCTGTTTGTTATTATGTAGCTCTGCATATTTATATTAGTAAGATATCCGTTCATCAATTCCTCTATATTCTAATTAAAGTGTAGTCTCGCCCTTTTGAAATTTTGGCACAAAAAAGAACTTTCGTAAGCTATTACCATTGTGCAAAAGGGATATCACCTTTATATGATTCTTTTAGGGATTAAATTTTTTTAGTTTTATTTTTTATAATTGGCATTTTTAAAGTTCTTCCTTCCTTTCTTTCTTTCTTACTTTTTGTTTTTCTTTCTTTCTTTTAAAACCATTGCATTCTTATCAAATTATGAATGAATCAATTCACTTTGTGTTCGTAAGCTTTAAAATCCTAAAAAATGCATATAACCACTCCAAAATCAATTGATGATTATAAATAAGCCATTAATTCTCAAGCCCGATCTATAAGGAGGAGGTTAGGGAATGTTTTGAGGTGATAAACAATAACAACAACTAAGCTTTTTATTCCAAGTATTTGGGTAGGCTACATGAACAAAAAAAAGAAGGGGTACTCACTGGTTTGTCTCTCAAATACTTATATATTATGATTTTGTCCCCCAAGTCTTCATATTTAGGATTTTGTCCCCCAAATCTCATAAGTTACAACAATTTAGTCATCTTCTCTAATTTTCCCTAAGACAATTAAATATTTGACCATTTTACCCTTCTTTTCCTCTTCTATTTTCCTCCTCTCTTCTTCTTCTCTCTTCCTCCTCTCTTCTTCTTCTCTCTTCCTCATCTTTTCATCTTTTCTTCATTATTTCTCCTCTCTTCCTCCTCTCTTCTCCTTCTCTTTTCCTCCTCTCTTCTCCTTTTGTAACTTAAGAGATGAGGAAGAGAGGAGAAATAATGAAGGAAAGGAGAAGAGAGGAGGAAGAGAGAAGAAGAAGAGAGAAGGAAAATAGAAGAGGAAAAGAGGGGTAAAATGACCAAATATTTAACTGTGTTAGGGAAAGTCAGAGAGGGGGACTAAATTGTTGTAATTTATGAGATTTGGGGGACAAAATCCTAAATATGAAGATTTAGGGGACAAAATCATAATATATAAAGATTTGAGAGACAAACCAGTAAATACCCCAAAAAAGAATCACATCGGATCGATCACTTTGATATTCCTTCTCCATTCATTTCTATCAAGTAATATCTCCTTATTTAAATCTCTAGACTCTATATCTTTGCGTATCAACTCCATCCATATTTTTTTCGATTTTTCCTTCGTTCTTTTAACTTGTACTCCATTGATAAACTCCCATTTTTGAACTGGTGCACTTGCAGGTCTACGTTGCATATGACCAAAACATCGTAAGCGATTTTCTCGCATTTTCTCATCGAATGTTATGAGGTGATAAAAAAAAACCATAAACCTCCTTTCTTCCAAAAAGATTTTTTTCTCTTATTCTTTGCAAAGTTCTCCTTCTTGTTGGGTAACAAGAATTATATTTGGATAATAACACGACTGTTTGTGCCACCATCGAGAGAATGATATCTCGGTGGTTTCTATAGGAGCCGGAAGGTTTAGATATTTGTACAAGAGACGATTTCTAACTTTTTTTTTTTAGTCTATATTCTAAAGGCTGGCTATTTTACTGCTTGTAGTTTAATTCTTAAAATTAATTTTTTAAATAATATTAAAATATTTTATGAATTAATTGTGTTCAACATTAAATATTATTAAATTAAATTGGATTTTTTTTTTATTAATTATGAGATCTTAGAGCTAACAATCTAAAGTGTTATGGAACTTATCATATTTTATGTGTTAAATTTTAATTGCTAACTAATTTTAAATTTTCAAATAAAAATTATTATAGTAGTTATTACTTTAGAATTTAAATTCTAATTCTTAATTTTGCAATTAGTTATAATTATTTACTGAATCAATTCAATTTGACGTTAACTACTCATTTAAATTTTAAAATTTCTTCATGCATCCATCACAACTTTTAAATTTTAATCTAAAATAATTTGGTCCCATCAGCTAGAGCTTGAAGAATCCCCAATGGACCAGCATATTCAGGCCCAATATGTTGTTATATTATTGTAGATATTTTTCTTTCTAACCACACAATTACTAGGACCCCTATTGTGTTTTCTAATAGAAGGATGAAAATGAGAACAAAGATCCTTGTGAGTTCATAAACTTCTTTTAGGATTCCCAATTAAAAAAGAATTGATAATTTATACTTCTGCTTCTGTGTATCAATTATTATTTCAACGATCAATTTCTTCCATAATGATATCTACACTACCTAGTATTGTCATGATATCGGCCAATTTCATTCTTTTAACTAATTGAGGGAGAATTTGCAAATGAATCAATAATTTTTGGTCAAGCTCCTTTATATACTATTCCTATATACCAACCCAACATAAATTAGGCTTCTAGCAAGAACAGAACAAATTATATATGTTCAAGAGTATCTTCATTCTTACAGAAAATGGTGGATGTAAGAATCCACAACGAATTATGTCTTTCAAGTCACACGTTGCTTTCTACCACATCGTTTCAAATGAAGTTTTATCATAACATTTCTCTAATTAGATTTCGAACCGGATTGGAGTTGATTCAATAGAGAATCATGAGTAGTTATTGGCTCAAATAAAACAGATTTCTAAAAAAGATGAATAAACGCATTTACTTAAGTCTTATTTAATTTTCAACAGATTGCTCGGGATGATGAATCATAAAATAAAGGATCATCTCCCTTTTTTTTTTTGGAACACATAAATTAAAAAGTAAATGCCTTTACTTAATAGAGTTATCCAATAAATTTTCAATTTCGGATAAATTTTCAATTCTGGAACAAAATCAGTTATTAACTAAATGTAAACTATTTCGATGATTCGAAAAGGTTGGAAGTCTCTTTATAATATAGATTTTTCACACTTATTCAAGTATCAAGTGCTCACAGAAATGAGGATTCAAATCATTTTTGGTCTTTGTGAGTATGAAATATAAGAGGTTTCGTGTAAGATAAAAATCGTTATTCTTTCTTTTATGTTACTTCAAAATTTTAAATAATAATTATTACTATAATTATACCTTAGTTTTCAAATTCAAATTTAAATTCCTAATTATGCTATTATGAATTAGTTGTTGCATCAATATATTTAACATTAATTGCTCATTTATGTATTGAGTTTTATTTTTGCATTAATTACTTGTTCTGAAATTTTAAATTAAGAATTAATTTTCTTATTAATTAATAAATAAATATTAGGAATTATCATTTCCCAAAGAGAACCAAGTTTTAAATTTTTTGGCTCAGTTTGGCATATAAAAAAAGTAGTCCAGTGGTAAATGTCCAAATATAGGTTGTTATATAATCAAGAAACATTAAAGAACACAGAAAATCTTCTAAGTATTTATACTTTTGTAATACCCCCCAATTTCTTAATGTTTATATTTATTACAATGCATCGATCGGGTTCAAAATCCTAATTCTGCTATATTAATAGCCAGTTTGACCTCCTACTAATTCATGTATAACCCAAAATGAAATTCCAACGCTCTCTATAGGCCTATTACCTAGACTTTTCGCAGCCATCACATAACATGTACAAAATTACCGATGCGATGATTAATAAGATCATTAATGATTCTGAACCAGTTAAACTCTTGGCATACAACTCACCCGAAGTACAGGTCTTCCTAAGACAACTGAAGCTCACAAATCTACTCGGAAAATATTTCATGAGTTTATTGGAAAAAAACTCGTGAGTATGGGCTATTGTTTGTTTATAAATTAACCAGTCCAGATCTGCACAAGAAATGACCCACTAAGTGAGAGTTGATGAAACTTATAAGACTCAGGAGACTCAAGAATCCTTTATCGGTTATAATCCCTCTAAAAAAGAAAACTGACTTCGGTTACAATAAAAAAACCTCTTTATATAAGTCAATTGAATCTCTCTCATATCTAGATATAGTATTCCACTTCAATTATGACATCAGAAAAACACTATGTATACATCCCTTCTTGCGGGCATGAGCATTTAGTACTATAGATCCCTCTTCTAACTCCCTATCATCTAAACATGACGGATCATAATATCTTATTGAGAGGATTTTCTCTATGTTTCCCTAATCTCTTATATATATATATATATATATATATATATATATATATATATATATATACAGAGAGAGAGAGATTGTATTCTATGTTAGAATGGCTACTTTCCTCAAGAATGTATGTCCGAACCCCTTCGTGGTAGAACTTTGTTATATCTCTATATACGCATTCTGCCTATGCACTTTTCTTTTATTATCTAACTACTTCTTTGTAGGTTATTCGAGATTAAAAGTCGCCCTACAAACCTAACCTAATTTAGGATTCAAATCCGAGCCCGATTTTTGTTTGTGTTCGAATTTGGCTCTGTGATCTTAGTTGATCAAAATTGACATTGACATCTACTGTTTGAAATCAAAATATTAAATTAAATATAAGAATAGAAATTTAAAAATTTTAAAATTACCTGATTAAAAAAAAACCCAAGTTAAGATTTTTGTTCTAGTGCTGTGGAGGAGGAGAGGGGAAATTATATCCACATACACTACTTTGTTCAAGACTACCATCTTTCTCTCTATGCCTACTTTTAATTTTGAATTATCCTATATTTAATCAATAGACCGGCTTTTTTTTCCAACTCTAGCCCTCTCTTTTCTTTTTCATCCCATTTCTTCCTGGTCGGATATTACTATCCAAACCAAATGAAACTTGGTCCGATAGTAATACCTGATCAGTATTCAATTAAATTCGACATTAAGACCGAACCAACAGATGTGAAAGGGCAACTTAGTCCAAAAATGATGGTGAACTTTTTATTTTTTTGAAAGTTTCAAAGGTGGACATCTTGAGCAAAGTGGCGTGCGTGAATAGAATTTCCCGGAGGAGAAAGGGACTAGAGAGAAACGAGGGATGATGACTTTGTTTTCTTCTCGCACAGACAAAATAATAATAAAAAAAAAGGGACCCTTACTCTTTCTCCACTTTCAGCTGGATTTAGCGCATCATCTATTCCTTAACTTTCCATGGCATGTAGAAAAGTGAGAACTTTGCAGTATCCTATTTGAGGAACATTAACTATTTCGAATTTTTAAAAGTTACTTTTCATGAATCAATCACTCTCTCTAATTTTCATTTTACTTTTGAGAACACTTTTCATAAATCAATCAGTCTCTTAATTAATAGTTTGACATAAAGTTGTTGGTAGTGAAAATTTCTAAGTAAAAAAAATTTTCTACAACAGAACGCGGAGTTAACTCTGTAGCTCCGCATTTGGCTATTTTAGCCTCGCATTTGAGTAAAACGCGGAGCTAATCCATAACTCTGCGTTCTAGTATTCTAGCTCCGTGTTCTAACGCGATTAGCTCCGCGTGAGCAGATTTCATTAGAATTCCAAATTGATTGTGATTGAAATTTGGGCTTATCCAATACCCAAATTGAGTCCAATCAGAATTCCAAATCAAGAGATTTAAATCAAGACCAAGATATTTAATTGGAATCCTTGATGAACACAAATTCTATTTAAATAGAAACTCTTATATTGGCCCAAAGCTATAAATACCCTCTTGAGGAAGCCTTTGGGGATCTTTTTGGAGCATTAAAGGAGTTCAAGTTACGCGTGAGAGTCTTGAACGAATCAAGATTAGCAGAGAAAGATCAAGTCGGCCGTCATCTTCGTCATGCAAGAAGATCATCTACGTTAGATCGTCCAAAAGGAGCTATTTAGTAGATCCTATCGCTGCGAGAACCCACTCTATATTGTAAAAAAGAGTGATAATTATAAATCCTCTCGTTTGTTCTTTTTTTTATTCACTTTCATTATAATCTAAGTTGTACTCAATGGAAGGAAGCAAAAAGTTTGCTACGAACAAACTGTCGATCACAGTGGGAGAAGTCTCTTTTACCGAGAAAGAGATCGTGGCGCAATCTGACGTCGAGAGGATCGGATCTGACGTTAACATGCTAGTCGTGGAGATCGACCAGCAGAAGTATGAGGAATATCTCTCCTATGAGTCAAGTAATCTGACCGAGACGCGGCGCTATCGTCGCGTGCGCTCCAATACCCGTAAATCGGATAATTAGGAATCCACCGTTAATCGGGGTCCTTTGGAGACCGCGGCCATAGAACCGTCATTTGGGCAGGAAACCCTAGCAGAGGATGACCTCTCTATTGCTTAAGAAAGCCTGGAAACTGGATTGACCAGAACCAAACTCCGCAATCGAAATCAGAAAGCTAGGCGAAAGGCCCTTAAACCCGCGTTAAACGCGAGGCTAATCAGACAACAGAACGCAAGGCTACAGTACCTCGCGAATTGGCTTACGTTAATCGCAAGACCAGTCAGTATTATGTTAAACGCGAAACTGCAACTTGCGTTAATCGCAAGGATGAGCCAGCGTGTGATTTTCCACGCGAGGCAAAAACTGAGCCTAGCGTTAAACGCGAAACTAGTACAACTTGCGTCAGTCGCAAGATACTTGACGCTCGCGTAAATTGCGAGAATAAATTTCTCTTAACACTAGCATGTGATGGTGATTTTCCACGCGAAGCTAGCATTGAGTTTAGTGTAAAACACGAAGCCAGTGAGACTTGCGTTAATCGCAAAAATTCTTACCCTCGCTTAGATCGCGAAGATGATTTTCAGACTTGCGTTGATCGCAAGAATCACGTTAAACGCGAAGATATAACTTGCGTAAATCGCAAGAATAAGCCAGCGTATAAAAATTTTCTTTCACGCGAGGCTAATATTCCAGAAGTTAAACTTCTGCAAAAATGCCAAGCCAGCATAAAACGCGAGGCTAGCATATCAAAATGCGAAGCTATTTCTCAGCTTTATGGATCAAAATGCGAAGCTAGTTCTCAGCTCCGCGTAAATCAACCTGAATACAAAATCAGGGTTGATAATTGCGCTATTAGACCAGAACTTGACACCTGTGATTCCACCAAGAAGCTCCAGTGGGTCCCTAGACCCTCTCAACAGATGAGTGGGCCCCACAATTCTGTATTCAAGGCCACTGACCTCAGAGAATACTTAACTAAGAAAAGAGGCATAAATTAAGTTCAATATGATCCTATTTGTCATTGCGAGCTGCTTATGACAGCAGTATCTGCTATGATAAATAATTATTGCTGCAGCAAGAATAGGGTATCGGTGTTCGACTGATTAACTGAGTCAGACAAAAATCCTGCCAAAAAGACAAAAACTACTCCCCAAGAAAAAGAATGGAGAATTGTAACTTCTAACATGGTCGGAAGGGGGAAGAAAACCATAGAAAGGGATGATGATTCAGAATCAAGTGATGAAGAACCTCATCATTTTACCCGACTTAAGCCAGGCGTTGTCCCAGCTCGAAATTATAAAAAACTTGTAAAAGGATCTTATACGATGACAACAACAATTCGGCCATAACTTCTCCTCATTCTTCGGCGTCATCTAAATTGCAGAAATCAGCATAACATATGATGGATAAATATGACGAAATCGATCAAAGATTTGAGGTCTAAGAATAAATGATTCGAGATCAACAAAAAACGATCGAGGATCTCAAAACAATGCTCTTAAAGGTGGTCGAAAACACCCAGAACATAGTCGAAGACAAAGCCAAAAGTTCTTCAGAATTACCACCAAAGAAAGAAAAGAAAAAGATAAATGAAGAAGATAAAGAAGAACAGGCGTACTTGGCAAATGAGGACGAGGATAAATATTCTTTCCATGACCCTTATGAAGAGAAAAATGAGAAGTTACAAAGCCAACTTGATATCTTGATGCATAACAAGGAATTGAAAGAATCGAGGATTTCGAGACCATACTCGCATGAATGGGATCTGACACCGTACCCTAAAAAGTACAAACCGCTCAAGTTAGAGCCATACGACGGGAAAGGATCTTCCAGTCAGCATATCTACTACTTCTTGTCCCAAGCAGGGCATTTGATGGGCAATGACCCAGTAATGATTAAGCTATTTGCAAGCACTTTACGAGAGCCTGCCTTCACATAGTTTATACAGTTGCCCCCAGATACTATTAACACCTAGTACGACGTTGAGAGACACTTTCTCGCATGTTTCTTTGAGGATGATCCTGGAATATCGGTTCATTCCCTCCTTGCAACAAAGCAAGAGGAGCAGGAAACGGTGTAGAAAGGTTCCGGGAGAAGTCCGTGCACTGCAAATACGAAATGATCCAGGAAACTCTGATGGAAATGTGCCGGCATAATCTCAAGACAACATGCTCTTAAAAATAGGAGCTGTAGAGTTCAAGGCTTGAAAGGATTTACTTAAACAGGGGGAGCAAGCCGAAACTTGATCCGCCGAGTTGAAGAATCCCGTGGAGCAAGGAATCTTGGAAATAATAGGCCACATATGCAAAATAACAATAAGAACAAGAGAAAAGCGGCAATGGCGTCAGATACCGCTCCACAAAAGACAAATCCTCCAAACCCGAAACCCAAAATCAGAAGGGCACGAGACATAATAGGCCCCAACAAGAGATGACCTATACGTTTAAAGCGGAACAGACACCTACACTCTTCCATCTGCTCCTTAGAAAGGGAATGTTGAAGCTTTCAGAAAATAGAAAACTGAAGAACACTGGTAAAACCAACGATCTCAATTATTGTCTATACCACAGGAATGTTAGTCACCCTACCAAGGACTATTATCCTCTGAAGAAAAGAATCCAAGCGTTGATAGAAGCTGGAGTCCTAACACTGAAAGAGGAATAGAAAAAAGTTACTGCTAATATGGCAATCCTAGTAGTAGGAACTCATGAGTTTCCTGCAGGAGTAACCCCGATACCAGAAGGAAAATTGGTCATGAAAAATCATGACCCACATGAAAGAGCACAGAAAGAACTTGCCCCGTAACCACACAAAGAGGGAAAGTCATGTGGGTCTACTCTGATCCATTACATGATGAACAATGGGTCACCTCAGATAGCCAAAAGAGAAAGCGGACTAGTAATACTATTTCCGCAAAAATAAAAGAAGAATATATAGTGACATGAGCATTCACAGATTCTGAAGAGGAGGCCGAAATTATAGCCACTCATCAAGACGAGGCAGGTCCTTCCGACACTCAATCTGGTAAAGCCTATCTCAAAGACTATACCAGAGTAGACCCGAAAAATATATACGGGGAACTCGCGAAGCCTGCAAAACAAAAGGGGCTTTGTTTTTAGAAAAATTCTGTAAAAGACGAAGAGGTCAAGGATGCTCTATTTAAATTTGATATAATAGCTCAACTAGCAAATATCCCAGCTCGAGTTACGCTTTACGAGTTGTTGCGATTGTCAAAATTAACTCGCGGAGCATTAAGAGAGGTTTTGGCAGACTCTGAGTCATTCCTAGCACAGATTGTCGGGCCAGTCGATGAAGAACAGGATTCCTGCTCCCGCTGTCATCAAGTGAGGAGGCAGGTCCCACAGATTATCTTTTGTCCAGAAGACATGCATGTGAGAAATATAAAGCATAATAGGCTTTTATATTTCACCGGATATGTCAGATTCACAAAGGTGGACCACACTCAAATTGATCTGGGGTCTGCATTAAGCGTCATTCTCAGAAGGTTGATGCATCTATTAGGAATTTCGTCCCATCGCCTGACACCAATAAATACTACGATATATGGGTTCAACGCCAATGACAGCTGACCCCTTGGGAAGATCCGACTTTGATGTCAAATTAGATATTTGAGGACAGAAGTCACGTGCTACGTTATAGACGCAGACACATCTTATAACATCCTATTGGGGCAACCATGGATCCATACCTATATGATAGTCCCATCAACTTTTCATCAATGCATGAAGTACTACAATGAATAAGGAGAAGTCTGGATGCTAGTTGCAGATAGGCAGCCATTCAAAGGGCTAGAAAACTACTTCACTGATGTTATGCTCTACAAGCCAGCCCATGAAGTCTCCAATAACAACCGCAAAGAATCTCAAAAACCTGATGACAGCGGAAATGAGGCGGACACTGAATACGAATCTCCAGAAAATGATAATGAGGGTGACTATGAGATAAACCCTTATATAAATTTTAAGGTGAATTTTGATAATAATGTAAGTGATGTAGCAGAGGATAAGTGGATTATTAATAAAAATATAAAGTTAGTCTACGAGCCTGCTGTTACTACAGAGTCTGAGCGTTCTTGTACATCCACCGAGGCAGATAACATGTCCGAACTTGAAGTTCTGGCGGCATATCATTTGCCAATCAGGTCATCCCTCATTTCTCTGTCTTAAATAACCAAGGGACGAGATCACTTCTTCGAACCACGACAGGTGTCTCAAAAGCCAATTGTTTTTGGCAAAGAGATCGTGTCGCCTAACCAAAGACAGAGCAGTGAAAATGATGAACAAACATCACCACAATTTCACCTATACGAGCAGAAATCTTGGCGAATGATGGAAAAGATGGGTTATAATTTTACCCAAAAATCGGAATTAAATTTTTGGAAAGGACGACGAAATCTTATACCCTCATTCAGACCAAGAGAGAAGAGCTCAGATTATTATCAGAAAACTCGAAGGGGGTTAGGCTATGTATCTACTCCTCCTTTACCGCCATACAAATACGAAGAGAGCTCTTCGGCCGATGAAGATTTATATTCGCATGATCATGATTCGGATCTAAGTACTGGCGCTTAATTTCAATCTTTAGCAACAAATATGGTTTCAGCCACACCAGAAAACGATGAGGAACCAATTGATGTTCAAGACGATTCCTGGGCTAAACACATGGATACCCTCTGGGATGTTCGCTTTGAACAGCGTGACCCACCCACAGAAGATAAGCTAGTACAAATTAATATGGGAACAGAAGAGAAACCGAAGCTCATTTTCCTGCGACATGCTAACTCCTTTAGAAAAAGGAGGAACTTATATCCCTAATTAGGGAATATATAGATATATTTGCATGGAGCTATGAAGATATGTCTGGGTTCGATCCTCAGATTGTCATGCACTGGTTGAATATTAGAGAAGACGCCAAGCCAGTTAAACAACAGCAAAGGCGTTTCTGACAAGAATTAATGAAAGCGATAGTTGCTGAGGTTAACAAACTTATAAAATCAGGATTTATTCATGAAGAGTAACATCCTGATTGGGTGGCTAATATAGTGCCAGTTCGTAAGAAGAACGGCAAGATCCGGATATGCATTGATTTTCGAGATCTAAACGCTACATGCCCTAAGGATGAGTTCCCACTCCCGATTATCGATGTAATGATCGACAATACCTGCGGTTACGAGAGGATGTCTTTTATGGATGGCTTCTCAGGCTACAATCAGATCAAAATGCACCAAGATGATGAAAAGTACATGGCTTTCAGAATGCCGCTGGGGGTGTACTGTTATACAGTAATGCCCTTTGGGTTGAAGAATGCCGGTGCCACCTATCAACGTGCAATGAGCATAATATTCAAAGAACATTTGCGCAAAACGGTGGAATGTTATGTCGATGATTTGGCAGTCAATCGCAAAAACAAAGAAGATCATCTTTAGGATCTAAGAACAGTTTTCAATCTTATGTGAAGACATCACTTAAAGATAAATCCCGCTAAGTCCTTCATGGGAGTGTCCAGTGAGAAATTCCTTGGATTTATAGTTACTTCGGAAGGAATTTTTCTTGATTCCGAGAAGGTAAAAGCGATCAAAGAGATGCCACCTCCCCGCAATCTTAAAGAATTGAGGGGGTTACAAGAAAAATTAGCCTATATTCGGCGATTCATTTTCAATCTGTCAGGACGATACCAGCCATTCTCTAGACTCATGAAAAAGGGGGTTTTCTTCATATGGGATGAGGCATGTCAACAGGCGTTTGATGACCTTAAAGAATACCTTATGAAACCTCCCGTTCTCATGGCACCTGTTCCTGGAAGGCCATTCCTTATATATGTAAGGACCATGAATAATGCGTTGGGAGCATTACTCGCTCAGTACAATGAACATGGTCATGAGCATGCCTTTTCCTACTTGAGTCGAACAATGATCGGAGCCGAGCATCGGTATACCCCGGTCGAAAAAGAATGTTTAGATCTAGTGTGCGCCGTCCAGAAAATGCGACACTATCTTTCAGGGCAAATAATCCATGACATATCACAGGTTAATCCCTTGAAAATCCTGATGACAAAATCAGGATCTTTAAATGGCCGATTGGTAAAATGGGCATTACTGCTATCGCCATACGACATCCACTTCGTTCCTCAAAAAGCTATGAAGGGACAAGCGATTGCCGATTTCCAGGCAGACCATCCAAATGGTCCAACTCTAAATCCTCAGCAGATATCTCCAAATAGATGTCAGAAGTCAACGCAATTAGCAAAAGAACAACCATGTAGATGTTCTTTGATGGTGCTGCCAGACGATTAGCTAGTGGAGTGGGGGTTGTGCTGATCTCACATTATAAACACATACTGCCTAACGGTTACTCATTAACAGAACTATGCACAAATAATATGGCAGAATATAATGCGCTCATTATTAGTTTAAAAATGGCTCTACAACTGGGGGTGAACTATCTAGAGGCATATGGAGACTCTAAACTCGTCGTCAACCAGATGACGGGTGAATATGAAGTCAGACATGAAGCCCTCATTCCCTACCATTAACTAGCCATTGAGTTAGAATGATATTTGAACAATTTTATATTTATCATATATCTAGGAACGAGAATGTCTATGCGAACGCTCTTGCCGCATTAACCGTAACATTGGCGATCCCACCAGGTGCAGTTAAAAGTATAACCATTAGAAGTAGAGAACTCCTCCATACGGATATGATTTTTCAAACCAGGCAAGTGTGCCAAGCAGGTTTAACTCTGGAATCCCGTGATTGGCGATTTCCATTCATCGATTATGCTTTGTATGGGATGCTACCAAAGGATCCAAAAGAAGTCGCCTCGATAAAAAGGAAGGCCTTCAGACTTTATATAGAAAATCAAATGACGGTCTCCTACTGCGCTGCATTTTAAGAGCAGAAACTGATGAAGTGCTGAGAGAAATGCATGATGGAGTGTGTGGAGCTCATCAGCCCTGTCCAAAGCTCGGAGACCGCACAAGAAGGCTAGGATACTACTGACCGAAGATAATTACCGATGCAATGGTATACGCTAAACGATGTCATGCATGTATGGTGCATGCCAATTTCATTCATCAACCCCCGAAATACTTGCACAATGTTGTTGCTAGTTGGCCATTTGAGGCATGGGGAATGGATATTATGGGACCAATAACTCCCCCGTTGTCCAAGGGACATTGATTTATACTTGTAATAACCGATTATTTTTCAAAATGGGCCGAAGACGTGCCCATGAGAGAGGTAAAGACAACAGATGTTATTAAATTCATTAAACATCATGTTATTTACCATTTTGGCATTCCTCGAAGAATCATTCATGATAACGGACAACAGTTCATCAGTCAGGGGTTCTTACGTTTCTGTGATAAGTTCAGAATCAAGGATATTACTTCAACGTCATATAACCCCGCGGCAAATGGATTTGCTGAAGCCTTCAATAAAACGATTAACAAACTCCTTCGAAAATTCGTCTCTTCTAACAAACAAGACTGGGATGAAAAACTAGGAGAGTGTTTGTGGGCTTATTGCACTACCGTTCGCACCCCAACCAAAGCTACCCCTTTCTCCTTGGTCTATGGAAGCGAGGTCGTCTTACCTCTCAAGGTCCAAATACCATCATTTAGAGTGGCATTAGCTACAAAGATGACAACAGAAGAACGCCATCAACAAAGGTTACAAGAACTAGAAGCGCTTGATGAAAAGCGTCTTCAGGCTCAGCAATAGATTGAGTTGTATCAAGCCCGAGTCTCACAAGCGTTCAATAAGAACGTTAAGCAAAGAACTTTTAAATAAGGAGACTTGGTTCTGACTGTTAAAAGGCCAATGATTCTGACCCACAAGACTAAGGGTAAATTTGAACTTAAGTGGGAATGACCGTTCATTGTGGAGACGGTATACTCTAATGGAGCTTGTCGCTTAATGAATCAGGATGGTGACAGAATGATAATGCCAATTAACGGCAAATTTTTGAAAAAGTATTATGCATAAAAAAATGTGTATATATATTTATTATTGAAATTATTATTATTTACTGTCACATCTGGTTCGCATCTCTAGGAGTATAACCATCAACTTGTCCAAGTTACGCATAAGAGCATTTGAACTTCTTTATTAAACTAAGGCATGTGCAATTAGGCGCATCTGTCTAAGTCAATAATCTTGATCATTCTGGTGTAGGCAATTAAACGCTCTCACCAAACTATAGTTTGCTCCATTAAAAAGCTTTTATCGTGGTTAATAATTAAAACCCGGTTGGTATCAAGGATCTAAGTTACGCAGATGAGTCTTGGATTGTTTTATCGAAACCATGAACAATTTTATGACAAGTTATTTGCTGTGCAAGAAATATTTGTAGCCAACAGATAAAAGAATCAAAAGGATTATCTTTATTCATGAATCAAAAGAATAAAGTTACAAAAGAATAAAAGAATTTAAATAATGATTGAGTTCTTTATTACAAAGAATAAACAAATATATGTAAGGAAACAGGGGAGTTAAGCCTCTCCCAAAAGCTTCAACTTATTTGTCGTCTCATCAATAACTCGACGACAAGTTTCCTCCATGGAGTGTTGAGCCTGCCGGCATAAACCATCGTCATTTATTGCAAGTTGCTAGGCCAACCGCTGATGAGATTCTTCGATGGAATGGCTTCTCATCATGCCTTCCTGCTCAAGCTGTCCTTATTGAAGGATCAGCTCTTCCCGTTTCTTAACGGACTCCCCTAATAGAGACTCGCTGGCTTCTAAAATAGTCTGAGCTTTGGCGATAGTATCTTTGGCTCTAATGATAGCCACTTGGCTCCCCTCAATTTCAAAATCAGCCATCTCTAGCCCCCTGAGAACTGACTCCTGGCTGGCTTGTAGTTCTGCCAACTCCCGAGACCAGTCTTCCTCTCGGCGCCTCAGCTCCTCCTGACGAGCTGTCAGCTCTGCTCGTAGCCGCGCCAGCTCGATCTCGGTGATTGTTTCCACATCCGCTTGCCGAACGGTGGTTAGCGTTTGCACTTGTTCTTCTAAAGCTTCCAGGCGGGCCTGATAAGGAGCTGCTCGCTCACTCCCTCCTACCCTTTCAATATTGTCCAAATAACTGGACAACATTGGGCATCCAAGCTCGAGGAAATACTTCCCATCTAGGATCATTCCGATACATCTCCTTAGCAACTGCATAAAATCGTTAACACTGTGGTTGAAGAATTTTTCAAGTGGGTCCGCAGTGTCTACATTTAGCGCAGGTAGTACTAAGGAAGATGTAGCCGGGGGAGGAGTGGCTTCCATAGGAGTCGTGAAAGAAGAAGCTCGCCCCTGCAGCAGACTCATAACATGCGGGGCCAGTAAAGCCAATAAAGACTTGGCAGAACTGGAAACTTGAGGCAAAGTATCGCTGGTACTAGCAGGACGAGCAACTCCGCTAACAAGAGTAGATGACGGGGTGTCTCCACCTGAAGCTCCTCCTGTAGCAGAAGTAGCCTCAAATGAGAACTTCAAATGGTCTTCGTCTCTTGTTGGCAAGCGAGGAGGAGCAGGAGAGGCCACTGGTACCTCAACAGCCACAACTGTCGATAATGTAATATCGCTGGCTAAGGAGCAGAGGGTATGCCAACGACGACCGGAAAAGTATATTCAGAACAGACGGCCGGTGTCGGTGATGGTAGGCGTGGAGACAGGGGAGCATCCCTTGACACGGCAGCAATGTCTGTCCTGTCATCACTCCCTAATTTGTCAGTTAGAGGAGTTGATGAGGGAACAGAACACGGGGCCGGTGGGAAGTAGTCTGCGTCAAATTCATTTGCAGAACTATCCAATCCACCCACTGATCCCATAGTTCCAGAGTAGTCCACTAGCTCCTCAGACTCCACCCTGGTAGTCGAATGCATTGGCGAGTGAAGTTGACTATCTGGATCTCAGAAAAGCAAACAGGAGGTGTCACGTATATGTACAAAAGAAAAAGAAGTTAAAATATAAAAATTTAAAGAGTAGAACCATACCAGTGGATACAAGTTCTGTAGTTGGACTGGAAAGAGGAGCCGTCGCCGTCTCTAAAAGCACACCCATCTCCCTACCTAAAGGTTGCGTCGTAGTGCGCTCGGTGGATTCTTGAGTTGGCTGAATTGGAACTTCGACGTTACTGGAGGCTTCAACAGGCCTGCTTTCCTCTGTTGATGCTGATGGCAAAGTTGAAGCAAGCAGATCCTTACAAATTGGACTGCTACCTCGTGGGGGATTACTTGGGTCTCCCCGGCCAGCTTCTTCTTCTTGTGAGCTAGCTCACCCTTAGTAGACCCGTGGCGTTTGACGGTCGGGCTCCAGGAACGAGTAACGATAGGCTGGGGAGCACCTCCAATGTCGCCAGCATCACCATCATTTCTATTATCATCATCACCATCAGAGTCGCCAGCGTCTGATGGATCCGCTGCGGTACCAAGGAATTCGTCCATTCCCCTCACTCGGACCCTCTTTGCCCCTTCACGGCAAGAGTAATAAGCCTCTATCTCTTTACAACAACTGTGCTTGATAGAGAAGTTAGGCACATCAGCGTTGGCGATATTGTACCAGGTGCAAAAGCTCAAAGCCATGCTCAAGTCTGGCACCTTTTGGGGCAACGTAAACTCAGCTCCGGTTCCTCCGGCGACGAAATGGAACCAGTCCCGTGCTCCCGCATACAGATTTCCTTCATATACCAGCCCCTTGTTTGGATTCCCTATATAGAGCTACGTATATCCAAATTGATGAGCAAATCGGCTAGAGATATACGGCTCTATATAGCACATGGTGTCCTGCCTATACACCAAGTGTCCGGGGCGAATATTCAATAGGCACCAGAAGGCCCCCGAAGATAAGCTGGTGAAGTTATCGGCTCCCAGAATATCTTTGAATCTTGATCCATACTCTCCTCCAGGGAAGTCTGGGAAGCAGCGGAAGATCTCGTAGTTCTGGTGATGGTGGAGCGTTTTGCGAATTATCGACATGTAGTTACTTTTCCATGAAGAGCGTTCGTACTTCTCCACAAGGAACGACTTGTCAATTAGGTTATAATCCGCAGCGCTCATCAAGAACGGACAGTGCATGACTAGCCACACCATTAAGTTTGTGTAGGGGATCTCCACCCTGGGGCTCGGTGTCTTCACCATATCAGTCTCTTTTGCTGCTTTACCTTTTGCGGTTTTGCCTTTGTTCTTATCTACCGGGACAAAGCTGTTACAAAGGGTCCGGAGTCCGCTCTGGAGGTTACTAACCATCATTGGCAACAGCCCGAATGGTCGTCCATAGGCCAGTAGAACGGCTGGATAAACAACGTTCTTGGTGATAGCCTCTTTAGGCAATGATGGAACGACGCATCTTTTCAACCAAAGCATCAAAAAGCCCGCAAGCAGACCCCTATCTGAAATTGGGAACTGCGCTTGGAGTGGAAGCTCTGAAAGATAGTATCTAGGCTGAAGCCCCCTTTATTAGATTCGGTAGTGTAGGTTGTGGCTTCCAGCTTAGAGATACGCTCATTTACTTCCTCAATACTAAGGGGAGGACATTTGCGAACCATGGGGAGACTCTTTCAAATTAATGAAGAGGTAGTCTGCCTACTTCTTATGACCGATTCCCTGGTTTCTCACCCCAGCCAAGTCGGCACAGATGTGGTAATGACACATTATCTCCCAATAAGTCTGGTAGATGTGCTCATCCCTTACCTTTAGCATGTTTAACTCCTCGCGCGGTAAAGATGGATTCCTCATAAGGGACCTCGCCCATTGATAACCCTGACACTTCGTACATTTCGTGGAGAGCAAGTCTCAGCTCACCCTCTTGTTGGCAATGAAAATTTCTACATAAACGAGATTTTCCACAACAGGACGCGAAGCTAACTTTGTAGCTCCGCGTTTGGCTATTCTTAGCCCCGCGTTGAACAAAATGCAAAGCTAATCGATAGCTCCGCGTTTTGACGCGATTAGCTCCGTGTGAGCAGATAACTAGAATCACAAATTGATTGTGATTGAGATTTGGGTTTATCCAAATACTCAAATTGAGTCTAATTAGAACTCTAAATCAAGAGATTTAAATCAAAACTAAGATATTTGATTGAAATCCTTGATGAATACAAATTCTATTTAGATGGAAACTCTCATATTGGCTCAAGGTTATAAATACCCCTTTGAGAAAGCCCTAGGGATCTTTTTTTGGAGCATAAAAGAATTTCAAGTTACGCGTGAGAGCCTTAAACGAAGCAAAATCAGAGAAGATCAAGAATAGTCGACTGTCATCTTCAAGAAAGAAGATCATCGTCGTCAGATCGTTAAAAGGAGCTACTTCGATAGATCCTACCGCTATGAGAACCCACTTTTCATTGTAAAAGAGAGCGATAAATATAAATCCTCTTGTTTGTTCTTTTCTTATTCACTTTCGTTGTAATCTAAGTTATATTCAATAGGAGGAGGCAAAAGTTTTGCGACGAACAAACTGGCGACCACATTGGGAGAAATCTCTTTCACCAAAGAAGAGATCGTGGCACAATCTGACATTGAGAAGATTGGATTCGACGTGAACATGCTAGTCGTGGAGATTGACCAGCAGAAGTATGAGGAGTATCTCTCCTCTGAGTCAGATAACCTAGCACTATCGTCGCATGCACTCCAATACCCGATAATCGGGTAATCGAAAATCAACCGTTAATCGGGGACCCATAGAGACCACGGTCATAGAGTCGTCGTTTGGGCAGGAAATCCTAGCAGAGAATGGCATTTTTACTGCCGAGGAAAGCTCGGGAATTGGATTGACCAGAACCCAACTCCGAAATAGAAATCGGAGAGCTAGGCTACAGTCCCTTGCAAACTTCACAACAAAATGCGAGACTATAGTCCCTTGTAAACTGGCTCGCGTTAATTGCAAGTGTAGACACTAAAAATAATTAAATAAATAAATAAATTAAAAAAAAAAAAAAACCTAATTTTGCTAAGTGGGCACACCCGCGGGAGCACCCGCGGGTTGCAACCCGCGGGGGCACCCGCGGGAAGCATCCCGCGGGAGCACCCGCGGGAAGCAACCCGCGGGAGCACCCGCGGGTTGCAACCCGCGGGAACCCCCGCGGGAAGCAACCCGCGGGAGTTCTCCCGCGGGTTGCAACCCGCGGGAGCCCCCGCGGGGGCGATCCCGCGGGTTGCCACCCGCGGGTTGTTTTTCGTT
This sequence comes from Dracaena cambodiana, assembly GCA_036321105.1. NCBI lineage: Eukaryota > Viridiplantae > Streptophyta > Magnoliopsida > Asparagales > Asparagaceae > Dracaena > Dracaena cambodiana. Next base: position 66,770,337 of record JAYEPQ010000002.1, read on the forward strand.
GTTTTCCCGTTGTTTTATTTCCTATTTTATTTTCCTGATAATCCGTGATCGGCTTTTTCAGGAGAGAATTGAGCCGGATTTCGAGCTTCTTCGGTTTATAAAATACAGGAATTTAACGAGAGAGGGGACTTTTGATTTTTGGATTCTTGGACTTTGGAAAGATTTCGGGCGAGCTCGTGAGATCAAAGAAAAGAGCAGAGCCATCTTCTCCTGGTCGGACGGTCAACGGAGGCAGCAACGAGACTCCACCGCCACCCGAACCCACATAAAAAAGGGAATAAACTAATATTCCCGTTCTTGTAATTCCTCGATATTTTTTGTAATCTCAATTTCGTTGTAATTCAAATAATTTTGCAATGGAATCAAAGGTTCAATTTTCGGGCGTACAAGAACTGGCGACCACAGTGGGAGCTCCTCTGTTTACCACAGAGAATTTGGTGGCGCAGTCCGACCGGGTGCCGATTGGCTCAATGGTTGAGATGCTGGTCATAGAAGTTGACCAGCAAAAATATGAGGAATTTCTTTCATCCTCTGATTCGGACCCTAGGCGTCATCGCCGGGTGACGATGAAAAAAGGTGAGGCGTCATCGCCCACTGGAAATCAAAAGGCGTCATCGCCTATGAAAATTTACGAGGCGTCATCGCCCGTTGAAATTTACGAGGCGTTATCGCCCGTTCCAAAGTCAAGCCAAAAGTCAAACCAGTCCCTGACCCGCTCTCAGAAGAGAAACCTGAGGCGTAAGGCACAGCGGGCCCGCCTCAACAGTGCCTCTGGAAAATTGCGCTCAGAAAATCCAGATCAGGAAACATCGGAAAGAAAAAATTCCAAAAATAAAAATTCCAAAAATAAAAATCCGCAGGCAGAAGTGCGGGTTGCACCGCACGGGGGCAACCCCGAGGTTGCAACCGCGGGTGGAAACCCGCGGTTCCAACCGCGGGTTGCACCCCGCGGGGACAACCCCGCGGTTGCAACCGCGGGTGGAAACCCGCGGTTCCAACCGCGGGTTGCACCCCGCGGGTGCAACCCCGCGGTTGCAACCGCGGGTTGCAACCGCGGGAGGAAACCCGCGGTTCCAACCGCGGGTTGCACCCCGCGGGTGCAACCCCGCGGTTGCAACCGCGGGTGCAAACCCGCGGTTCCAACCGCGGGTTGCACACCGCAAGTTGCAACCCGTGGGTTGCACTCCGCAGGAAAAATCAAGGGTTGGTTCTGGTGTCTATTCGGGCACACGCGCAGTGAGCACACAGCGCACATCTAACTTTTTGGTTACTCTCTCAGATGTACCATCCCGTTCCTCTACAAATAAATATAAGGATGTGCTCATGAACTCACCTGAGGATAGATCTTCAAATTTCTCTTCGGATGAACATATTCATGATAGAATCCTCCAGATCCCGAAGAACAAGTCAGATGCGTGCGAGGCCCGCACAACTGCGCAGGCCAGCACACACTCCAGAAGAATCCGCAGAAGGGTTGGAGAACAATCTAATGCTGGAAAAGAGCTCAGCCCTGAAATATTACAAACTCTCCAGTATTATGAACCAAATTTGAGACGCAAAATACGTCAAGATGCAAATAGAGAGGAGAAGATATCTCAAGACTTGAGAGAATACCTCAATTGGAAGAACTCTGCACAAAATACTCCTCAATGCCAATGCGAACAGTTAATCTCAGCTGTTCTATCAAACTGCGAGTGCCATCCGAGACAATCCGTTTTTGAGCGGATCACCGAACCTAAAAGAATACGGACGGTGAAAAAGGCATACTCTGGAACCGATCTACCTGCTGCCTCATCAAATATGGTTAATAAAGGCAAAAAGGTGGTCGGAAACAACCTTTCGGATAAAGAAATTACTCCAGGATCAAAAGGAGTTTCTAGCGAACCAGAGGGCGCGCTTCTAGAAGAAGTCTCTGAAAGGCTTGAGAGAGAAGAAAAACGTCTCGAACAGCACGAGGAGACCATAGAAGAAATGAAACAACTTTTGATTGAGTTGCTGGCTCAAACTAGAAAGAACCAATCATCGCCGTCCATTTCTAGTCGGTAGAAAGGAAAACGGCCTGTCCAAATAAATGAAGACAGCGAAGACGAAGATGAAGAAGTGCCTCCTCATTCAAGAGAGGAAGAGGAAGTGAAAGTTATCCTCAATCCTCACGCAGAGAAAATAGAGAAGATGGAGAACCAATTACAAGCTCTTCTTCATCGCAAAAACCTACAAGAGGTGGGGGTAGTCCGTCCCTATCCCGTAGAATGGGAGACCGTACCCTATCCTGTAAAATATAAACCGTTGAATCTTCAATCATTCGACGGTAAAGGTTCGCCGCAGCAACACATCTTCTATTTCCTCTCACAGACAGGACATCTCATGGGGAATGATCCAACTATGACTAGGATATTTGCGAGCACTTTACGGGGGCCCGCATTTACCTGGTTTATGCAACTTCCCCAGGGAACAATTAAATCTTGGGCTGATGTAGAACGTGAGTTCCTAGCCCGATTCTTTGAAGATGATACAGAAGTCTCCATATTATCTTTGCTAGCAGCGAAGCAAGAAGAAGGCGAAACGGTCAAAACTTATATCGAGCGGTTCCGAGAACTTTCCGTTCGATGCCCACATGGCATGACGCAGGATACGCTTGTGGAAACCTGCAGACATAACTTGTTGACCGATATTTTAGACAAGATGGGTTCGGTCGAATCCAAGTCATGGAAGGATCTGCTTAAGCAGGGCGAACAGGCCGAAGAAATACTTCGACGTCTCGAAATGCAACAGGCTGCAACCGGAGACGGTGCAAACGAATCTTCATTCCATTTTTCCCGTTCAAAAGGGAAAGACATAACGGCAATGGCGGTAGAAAGTACACTGAAGCAGAAACTATGGCCAACTACAAGCAACACAGCAAAGTCGCCCAGACTTCAAAAGCAGTATTCGTTCAAGGATGAACATACTGCTACTATGTTCAATCTGCTCACCAAACGCAAAATGCTTAAATTGCCGGAGAGCAAGAGACCTGAAGAAGTAGGGAAAACTAACGATCCGAACTACTGCCTGTACCATCGGATTGTAGGTCACCCCACAAAAAATTATTTTATCTTAAAAGATAAAATTCAAGCGTTGATTGACGCTGGAGCAGTTCAGCTCAAAGCTGAACAAAAAAGGAGTTAGAGCTAATTCCGACACATTTAATGCGTGAGGTCTAAAGGTACCACTTGGGCTCACAACAATTCCCAAAAAATGGGCTCAAGGCGGTTAATTTAAACCCCCATATATATATATATATATATATATATATATATATATATATATAAATAAATATATATATATATATATATATATAAAGAAGAAAAAAGAAAAAACATCAAAAAAAAAAAAAAAAAAAAATGAACCACCCAACGTCGCTAAGGCTACGGGAAGAGAATAAATTTCTCGCCAACCCCAACATACTGGGGGTAAAAAGTATGAATTGCCCAACGCCAATAAGGCTACGGGAAGAGAATAAATTTCTCGCCAACCCCATCATACTGGGGGTAATAAGTATGAATTACCCAACGCCGACAAAGCTACGGGAAGAGAATAAATTTCTCGCCAACCCCATCATACTGGGGGTAATAAGTATGAATTACCCAACGCCGACAAGGCTACGGGAAGGGAATAAATTTCTCGCCAACCCCACCATACTGGGGGTAAAAAGTATGAATTACCCAACGCCGACAAGGCTACGGGGAGAGAATAAATTTCTCGTCAACCCCACCATACTGGGGGTAAAAAGTATGAATTACCCAACGCCGATAAGGCTACGGGGAGAGAATAAATTTCTCGCCAACCCCACCATACTTGGGGTAAAAAGTATGAATTGCCCAACGCCGCTAAAGCTACGGGAAGAGAATAGATTTTTCGCCAACCCCAACATACTGGGGGTAAAAAGTATGAATTGCCCAACGCCAATAAGGCTACGGGAAGAGAATAAATTTCTCGCCAACCCCATCATACTGGGGGTAAAAAAGCATGAATCACCCAACGCCGACAAGGCTACGGGAAGAGAATAAATTTCTCGTCAACCCCACCATACTGGGGGTAAAAGTATGAATTGCCTAACGTCGCTAAGGCAAAGGGAAGAGGAAAAGTTTGGCATTTAAACCCAAACGAAACCCTCGACAACTCACTATGCTGAGGATAATAGCATGGCTAGCCCAACTCAAACGGTAGTTGGTAAAGGCAAAATCAAACCCGTTGATAGCTGGGGGTTTGCTAAAAATCTCACGACAAATCTGTCACAACAGTATTCTTATCCGAATATAAGAATACATCACTGCCCTAAGCTGCTAAGGCAAAGGGAAGAGGAAAAGTTTGGTATTTAAACCCAAACGAAATCCTTGACAACTCACCATGCTGAGGGGAATAGCATGGCTAGCCCGACTCAAACGGTAGTTGGTAAAGGCAAATCAAACCCGTTGATAGCTGGGGGTTTGCTAAAAATCCTAATCAGATAAATCTCCTGTCACGTTAAGATTTCACCTCTGACAGCAAAACTTTTCTTGTCATTTTGCTCTAGCAGAGCAAGCGACACTCCAAAATATTTGTCAAGTTAAAATCATACCTCTGACATCATAATTCAAAATCAAAAGAGATAAAATCCTAATTAAATCGATCCCCTGTCACGTTAAGATTTCACCTCTGACAGAAAAGAAAATTCACACTTCATCAAGTCCAACATTACAACCTCTGATGAACGTGCTTTTGATATCGTTAAGTTGAAAATTACCTCTGACGAAAATCATCTCCCTATCAAGTTAACAGTTACCTCTGATAGTCCGATTCCAAAACTAAATACGTTAACCGTCACCTCTGTTTAGTCAGCTTGACCCTATCACGACCAGATCCTCTGAATAGGTTAAGCTCCAAGACACGTTTAATGTCACCTCTGTCTTTTCCTGATTCGTCATACTAGATGTCACTGAACGATTAGGATTAAAATAAGCAAGTTAATATTATACCTCTGCTTGACCTAAAATAAGCACGTTAACATTATACCTCTGCTTGTCCTCTAATGAGTACGTTAAAATCATACATCTGCTTGTTATGGAATAAATAAATATATTAACAGTTATCCCTATCGACCAAATCTTTTAAAAAGTCTATAACCAAAATTAAAAAATCCAAAGTATTTCGAAATTCAGTACGGTTCAATACAGAACTTCAAAAACTTTGGAGGGGGTTATGTAGACACTAAAAATAATTAAATAAATAAATAAATTTTAAAAAAAAAAAAAACTAATTTTGCTAAGTGGGCACACCCACGGGTTGCACCCGCGGGATGCAACCCGCGGGAGCACCCGCAGGTTGCAACCCGCGGGAACCCCCGCGGGAAGCAACCCGCGGGAGTTCTCCCGCGGGTTGCAACCCGCGGGAGCCCCCGCGGGTTGCCACCCGCGGGAGGATTCCCGCGGGTGGCAACCCGCGGGGGCGATCCCGCGGGTTGCCACCCGCGGGTTGTTTTTCGTTGTTTTCCCGTTGTTTTATTTCCTATTTTATTTTCCTGATAATCCGTGATCCGCTTTTTCAGGAGAGAATTGAGCCGGATTTCGAGCTTCTTCGGTTTATAAAATACAGGAATTTAACGAGAGAGGGGACTTTTGATTTTTGGATTCTTGGACTTTGGGAAGATTTCGGGCGAGCTCGTGAGATCAAAGAAAAGAGCAGAGCCATCTTCTCCTGGTCGGACGGTCAACGGAGGCAGCAACGAGACTCCACCGCCACCCGAACCCACATAAAAAAGGGAATAAACTAATATTCCCGTTCTTGTAATTCCTCGATATTTTTTGTAATCTCAATTTCGTTGTAATTCAAATAATTTTGCAATGGAATCAAATGTTCAATTTTCGGGCGTACAGCAAGACCAGCCAATATTGCGATAAATGCGAAGCTGCAACTTGCATTAATCGCAAGGACAAGCCAGCGTGTGATTCTCCACGTGAGGCTAATACTGAGCTTAGCGATAAATGTGAATCCAGTAGGACTTGTATTAATCGCAAGATTTCTGACACTCGCATTAATCGCAAGGATAAAAATTCCTTAGAGCCAGCGTGTGAAAATTCTCCACGCTAGGCTAATACTGAGCTTAGCAATAAACGCGAAGCTAGTAATACTTGCGTTAATCGCAAAAATCACGCTAAACGCGAAGTTATGACTTGCATTAATCGCAGGAATAAGCCAACGTGCAAAAATTTTCTTCCACGAGAGACTAATATTTCAGAAGTTAAACTTCTACAGAAATATCAAACCAGCGTAAAACGTGAGGCTAGCATATCAAAATGCAAGGCTAGCGTATCAAAACGCAAAGCTAATTTTCAGCTCCGCGTATCAAAATGCGAAGCTACTTCTCAGCTCCGCATATCAAAACGCAAGGCTACTGCTCAGTTCCTCGTAAATCAACCTGAATACAAAATTAGGGTTGATCATTGCACGTTGAACCAGAACTTGACACCAATGGCTCCAAGAAGCTCCAGTGGGCCTCTGGACCCTCTCAATGGATGAGTGAGCCCCACGACTCCATATCGAAGGCTACTGATTTCAGAGAATATCTAACCAAGAAAAGAAGTATAAATCAAATTCAATCTGAACCTACTTGTCACTGCGAGTAGCTTATGACAGCAGTATCTGCTATAGTGGATAGTTGTTGCTGTAGCAAGAACAGGGTATCGGTGTTCGTCCGATTAACTAGGCCGGACAAAAACCCTACTAAAAAGACAGGAACTGCTCCCCGAGAAAAAGAATGGAGAATTGTAACTTCTAATATGGTCGAAAAGGGGAAGAAAATCATATAAAGGAATGATGATTCAGAATCAAGTGATGAAGAATCTCATCATTTTACTCGACTTAAGTCAGGTGCTATTCCGGCTCGAAAATATAAGAAACTTGTAAAGGGATCTTATGACGACGACAGCGACAACTCGGCCATAACTTCTCCTCATTCTTCGACATCATCTAAATTGCAAAAATCAGCATCACATATGATGGATAGATCTTATGATATCGATCAAAAATTTGAGGCCCAAGAATAAATGATCCGAGAGCAGCAAAAGACGATCAAAGATCTTAAAATGATGCTCTCGAAGGTAGTCGAAAATACTCAAAAAATTATCGAAGATAAAGCCAAGACTTCTAAGAAGGAAAAAGAAGTTCCGCTCAAAACAAATGAAGAGGATAAGGAAGAAAAGCCTCACTCGACACATGAGGACGAGAATAAGTACTCTTTTCATGACCTTCATGAAGAAAAAATCGAGAAGTTACAAAGTTAATTGGAGGCGTTGATGCACAAGAAGGAGTTGAAGGAACTAAGGGTTTTAAGACCATACCCGCCTGAATGGGATTTGGCACCATACCCTGAAAAGTATAAACCGCTCAAGTTGGAGCCATACGATGGGAAAGGATTTTCCAGTCAACATATCTACTACTTCTTGTCCCAAGCAGTGCATTTAATGGGCAATGACCCAGTAATGACCAAGATATTTGCAAGTACCTTGCGAGGGTTTGCCTTCACATGGTTTATGCAGTTGCCCCCAGATACTATTAATACCTGGTTTGATATTGAGAAACAATTTCTTGCACATTTCTTCGAGGATGATACTGAAATATCGGTTCATTCCCTCTTTGCAACAAAGAAAGGAGAACAAGAAACGATAAAAGACTTTATAGAAATGTTCCGGGAGAAGTCCATGCATTGTAAACACGGAATGGTCCAGGAAACTCTGGTGGAAACATGCCGGCATAATCTCAAGACCAATGTGCTCCTGAAAATGGGAGCCGTAAAATCCAAGACTTGGAAGGATTTGCTCAAATAAGGAGAACAAGCCGAAGACTTGATCCGCCGAGTCGAAGAATCTCGTAGAGCCAGAAATCTTGGAAACAATAGACCGCACACACAGAACAACAACAAGAATAAGGAAAAAGTGGCAATGGCGTCAGATGTCGCTCCACAAAAGACAAATCCTCCAAATCCAAAGCCCCAAAATCAAAAGGGCACGAGACAGAATAGGCCCCAACAAGAAAGGACCTATACTTTTAAGGCGGAATAGACGCCTACACTCTTCTATTTGCTCCTTAGGAAGGGAATGTTAAAACTTTCGGAAAATAGGAAATCGGAGGACGCTGGTAAAACCAACGACCCCAACTATTGTCTCTACCACAGGAATGTTGGACACCCTACCAGGGACTGTTACCCTCTGAAAAATAGAATCCAAGTATTAATAGAAACTGGAGTCTTGATGCTAAAAGAGGAACAAAAGAAAGTCACTGCCAATATGGCAACCATAGTAGTAGGAACTCATAAGTTCCCTGCAGAGGTGACCCCAATACCAGAGGGGAAACTGGTCAAGAAAAATCATGACCCGCATAAAAAAGTACAGAAAGGACTTGTCCCTGTAGCTACGCAAAGAGGGGAAGTCATGTGGGTCCACCCTGATCTATTACAGGATGAACAATGGACCATCTCAAATAGACAGAGGAGAAAGCGGACTAGTAATACTATTTCCACAAAAATAAAGGAAGAATACATAATCTCAAAAGCCTTCACAGATTCTGAAGAGGAGCCTGAAGCTATGGCCACTCATCAAAATGGGGCGGGCCCTTCCGGCACTCGATCCGGTAAACCGTACCTCAAAGACTACACCAGGGTAGACCCAAAAAACATATACGGGGAACTCGCGAAGCCTGTGAAACAAAAGGGGCTTCGTTTCCAGAAAAATCCTGCAAGAGATGAAGAAGCCAAAGAGGCTGCTTTTAAATTTGATATAATAGCCCAGCTGGCAAATATTCCAGCCCGAGTCACGCTTTATGAGCTGTTGCGATTGTCAAGATCAACTCGCGAAGCATTAAGAGAGGATTTGGAAGATTCTGAATCTTTCTTAGCTCAGATTGTTGAGCCAGCTGATGAAGAACATGACTCTTGCCCCCGCTCTCATCAAGTAAGAAGGTGGGTCCCGCAGATTACTTTCTCTCCAGAGGATATGCAGGTGAGGAATATAAAGCACAATAGGCCTTTATATGTCACCGGATATGTCGAATCCACAAAGATGGACCGTATTCAAATCGATACGGGTTCTGCATTAAGCGTCATTCCCAGAAAACTGATGTAGCTATTGGGGATTTCTCCCCATCGTCTGACACCAACAAATACTACGATATACGGATTTAATGCTAATAATAGCTGTCCCCTCGGGAAGATCCGACTTCGATGTCAAATCGGAGATATGAGAACGGAGGTTACATGTTATGTTATAGACGCAGACACGTCTTATAACATTTTGTTTGGGAGACCATGGATACACGCCTATATGATTGTCCCATCGACTCTCCACCAATGCATGAAGTATTGCAATGAATAAGGAGAAATCCGGACATTAGTTGCAGATAAGCAACTATTCAAAGGAGTAGAAAACTACTTCACGGATGCTATGCTCTACAAGCTAGCCCATAAAGTCTCCAATAATAACTGCAAAAAGCCTCAAGAACCCGACGAAAGCAGCAACGAGGCGGATACTGAGTATGAATCTCCCGAAAAGGATGATGGGGGTGACTATGAGATAAACCCTCACATAGATTTTAAAGTGAATCTAGATAATAATGTAGCCAATGTAGCAGGGGATGAGTGGGTTATTAATGAAAATATAAAATTAGTCTACGAGCCTGCTGTAACTACAGAATCTGAGCCTTCTTGTACTTCCCCCGAAGCGGATGGCCTGTCCGAACTTAAAGTTCCAGCGGCATACCATTTGCCACTCAGGTCATCCCTCCTCTCTTGATCAAAAATAACTAAGGGACGAGATCACTTCTTTGAACTATCTCCGTGACATGTATCGCAAAAATCAATAGTCTTCAGCAGAGTGATCACGTTGCCTAACCAAAGACAAAACAGTGAAAGTGATGAACAAACATCACCTCAATTTCACTTATATGAACAGAAATCCCAGCAAATGATGGAAAAGATGGGTTATAATTTTACCCAAAAACCATGATTGAACTTTGGAATAGGGCGACGAAATCTCATACACTCGTTTAGACCGAGAGGGAAAAACCCAGATTATTATCAAAAAACTAGAAGGGGGTTAGAATATATGTCCACTCCTCCCTCTCGGTCATATAGATACAGAGAGAGCTCTTCAGCCGATGAAGATTTATATCCACTTAACCATGATTCGGATATAAGTATTGGAGCCTGATTTCAATCTTTAACAGTAAATATGGTTTCAGTCGCACAAGAAAGTGACGAGGAACTGATCGACGTTCAAGATGACTCCTGGGCTAAACACATGGATACTCTTTGGGCTGTCTGCTTTGAATAGCGTGACCCGCCTACAGAAGATAGGCTAGTACAAGTTAACATGGGGACGGAAGAGAACCCAAAATCCATTTTCATAAGCGGCACACTAACTCCTTTACTAAAGGAGGAACTTATATCTCTTATCAAGGAGTATATAGACGTGTTCGCATGGAGCTATGAAGACATGCCCGGTCTTGATCCTCAGATTGCCACGCACCACTTAAATATTAAAGAAGACGCCAAACCAGTCAAACAACAGCAAAGGCGATTTCAACCGGAATTGATGGAGGTGATAGTCGCTGAGGATAATAAGCTTATAAAATCGGAATTTATCCGTGAAGAGCAACATCCGGATTGGGTGGCTAATATAGTGCCGGTTCGTAAGAAGAATGGAAAGATCCGGATATGCATCAATTTTCGGTATCTAAATGCTGCATACCCTAAGGATGAATTCCCACTCCCGATTGCCGATGTAATGATTGATAACACCTGCGGTTACGAGAGGATGTCCTTTATGGATGACTTCTCAGGCTATAATCAGATAAAGATGCACCCAGACGATAAAAAACACACGGCTTTTAGTATGCCGCTGGGGGCATACTGTTATATAGTAATGCCTTTTGGACTAAAAATGCTGGTGCCACCTACCAATGTGCAATGAGCATAATATTCAAAGAATATCTGCGCAAAACCTTGGAATGTTACGTCGATGATTTGGCAGCTAAGAGTAAAAACAAAGAAGATAATCTTCAGGATCTAAAAACAGTCTTTAATCTTATGCGAAGATATCACTTGAAGATGAATTTTGTCAAGTCCTTCATGAGTGTGTCCAGCGAGAAATTCCTTGGGTTCATAGTTACCTCGGAAGGAATTTTCCTTAATCCTGAAAAGGTAAAAGCGATCAACGAGATGCCATCTCTCCGCAATCTTAAACAATTAAGGGGGTTATAAGAAAAACTGGCTTATATCCGGCGCTTTATCTCCAACCTATCAGGACGATGCCAGCTGTTTTCCAGACTCATGAAAAAGGAGATTTTCTTTGTATGGGATGAGGCATGTCAACAGGTGTTTGATGACATTAAAAAATACCTTACGAAACCTCCCGTCCTCATGGCACCTGTCCCTGGAAGGCCATTTCTTATATATGTAAGGGCTATGAATAACGCGTTAGGAGCATTACTTGCTCAATATAATGAGCACGACCATGAACACGCCCTTTATTACTTAAGCTGGACAATGATCGGGGCCGAACATCGGTATACTCCAATTGAAAAATAATGTTTAGCCATAGTATTCGCCGTTCAGAAAATTCGACACTATCTTTCAAGGCAAACGATTCATGTTATATCGCGGGTTAATCCCTTGAAAATCCTGATGACGAAACCAGGGTCTTTGAACGCCCGATTGGCGAAATGGACATTATTTCTATAGCCATATGATATATATTTCGTTCCTCAAAAAGCAATGAAGGGACAAGCGATCGCCGATTTCCTAACTGATCATCCAATTTGGTCCAGCTCTAAACAGACGTCAAAGGCTAACACAACTACCAAAGAACAACCATGGCAGATGTTCTTTGATGGTGCCACCAGACGGTCTGCTGCCGGAGTGGGGGTTGTTCTGATCTCCCTACATAAACACATACTGTCTAACGGTTACTCATTAACAGAGCCGTGTACAAACAATGTAGCGGAATACAACGCGCTCATTATTAACTTAAAGATGGCTCTGCAGCTGAGGGTGAACTATCTAGAGGCATATGGAGACTCTAAGCTCATCGTCAACCAGATGACGGGTAAGTATGAAGTCAAACATGAAGCCCTCATCCCCTATCATTATCTAGCCATCGAGTTGGCAGGGTATTTTAAATAATTTTATATCTGTCACATATCTCGGAACGAGAACATTTATGCGGATGTCCTTGCCGCACTAGCTGCAACATTGACAATCCCGCCGGGTGCAGCTAAAAGTATCACTATTGGTAGCATAGAAGTTCTCCATCCGGATACTGTCTTCCAAACCAGAGAAATGTGCCAGACGGGCTTAACTCTAGAACCCTGTGATTGGCGATTTTCATTTGTAGATTATGCCTTATATGGGATGCTGCCAGAGGATCCAAACGAAGTCGCCTCGATAAAGAGGAAGACCCAAGGATTTTATTATGATCATACGCTTCAAACTTTATACAGAAAGTCAAGTGATGGTCTCCTGCTACGCTGCATATCGAAAGCAGAAGTCGATGAAGTGCTGAGAGAAACGCATGATGGAGTGTGTGGAGCTCATCAGCCCGGTCCAATACTCGGGGCCCGCATAAGATGGCTAGAATACTACTGACCGAATATGATTACTGATGCAATGGCATATGCTAAACGATATCATGCATGTCAGGTACATGCTAATTTTATTAATCAACCTCCAGAATACTTGCACAATACCATTGCTAGCTGGCCATTTGAAGCATGAAGAATGGATATTGTGGGGCCAATAACTCTCCCACAATCCAGGGGACATCTGTTTATCCTCGCAATAACCGATTATTTTTCAAGATGGGCCAAAACCGTGCCCATGAAAGAGGTAAAGACAGCAAATGTTATCAAATTCATTAAACATCATGTCATTTACCGCTTTGGTGTCCCCCGAAGAATTATCCACTACAACGGACCGCAATTCATCAGCCAGGGGTTCTCAAGATTTTGTGATAAGTTCAGAATCAAAGATATAGCTTCAACGCCATATAACACTGCGGCAAATGAATTGGCCGAAACTTTCAACAAAATAATTATTAAACTCCTTCGGAACTTTGTCTCCTCCAACAAACGAGACTGGGATGAAAAGTTAGGAGAGTGTTTGTGGGCTTATCGCACCACCATTCACACCCCAACAAAAACTACCCCATTCTCCTTGGTTTATGGAAGTGAGGCCGTCCTGCCTCTTGAAGTCTAGATACCATCACTAAGAGTGGCCTTAGCCACTAAGATGACGACAGAAGAACGCCATCAACAAAGATTGCGAGAACTAGAAGCGTTGGATAAAAAGCGTCTCCGGGCTCAACAACAAATTGAGTTGTATCAAATCCGAGTCTTGCAAACGTTCAATAAGAGCGTTAAACCAAGGACTTTTAAGTAAGGAGACTTGGTTCTAGCTATTAAAAAGCCAATGAATCTAACCCACAAGATTAAGGGTAAATTTGAACCCAAGTGGGAAGGACCGTTCATCGTGGAGGCGGTATTCTAGTGGAGTTTATCGCTTAATGAACCAGAATGGCGATAGAATGATGATACCGATCAACGACAAATTTTTAAAAAATACTATGTGTAAAAAAAGGTCATTTACTATCACATCTGGTTCATATCCGTAGAAGTATGACCATCCACTTGTTCAAATACGCAAGTGAGCACTTGGACTTCTTTATCGAACTAAGGCATGTGCAATTAGGCGTCTTTGTCTAAGTTAATGATCCTGATCCGATCATCCTGGTGTAAGTAGTTAAATGCTTTCACCAAACTATAAATTAGCTCTGTTAAAAGGGCCTTACCGAGGTCAATAATTGTAACCTGGTTGGGTTAACGATCTAAGTTACGTAGATGAGCCTTGGATTGTTTTAACAAATTTTATAACAAGTTATTTGTTGTGCAAGGAAAATTTGTAGCCAACAGATAAAAGAATCAAAAGAATTATCTATATTCATAAATCCAAAAAAATAAAGTTACGAAATGATGAAATAAATAAAAGAATTCAAATAATTGTTGAGTTCTTCTTATTACAAAGAATAAAGAATAAATAAATTAAAGGGAGTTATGGCTCTCCCAAAAGCCTCAACTTATTCATCGTCTCATCAATAACTCGACGACGAGTCTCCTCTACGGAGTATTGAGCTTGCCGGCATAAATCATCGTCATTTATTGCGAGTTGCTGAGTCAACTGCTGACGAGACTCTTCAATAGTGCGTTTCCTTATTATGCCCTCCTACTCGAACTGTCCTTGTTGAAGGACCAGCTTTTTTCGTCTCCTGACGGACTCCCCTACCCGAGACTCGCTGGCTTCTAAAATAGCCTGAGCCTTAGCGATAGTCTCATGGGCTCTTAGAATGGTTGCCTGGCTCCCCTCGATCTCGAAGTCCACCATCTCCAGCCCCCTGAGAACTGACTCCTGGCGGGCTTGTAGCTCTGCTAACTCATGTGACCATCCTTCTTTCTGTCGCCTTAGCTCCTCTTGACGAGCTGTTAGCTCTGCTCGTAGCCGCGCTAGTTCGATCTCGGTAATCGCTTCCACATCCGCTTGGCAAACTGTGTTTAGCGTGTTCACATGCTCTTCTAAAGCTTCTAAGCTGGCCCGATAAGGAGCTGCTCGGTCACGTCCTCCGATCATTTCAATGTTGTCCAAATAACTGGACAACATTGGGCATCCAAGATCGAGAAAATCTCTTTCATCCAGGATCATCCCAATACATCTCCTTAACAGTCGCATGAAATCATTAACACTGTGGTTGAAGAACTCTTCAAGAGAGTCCACAGTGTTTTTAGTACGGACAACATTAAGGAGGATGTAACCAGGGGAGGAGTAGCTTCTGCAAGAGTCGAAGAGGAGGAAGCCCATCCTTGTACCAGATTCATGACATGAGGGGCCAGTAGAGCCAGCAAAGACTTGGCAGAACTAAGAATCCTAGGCGAATTATCGCTAGTACAAGTCATTCGAGCAGCGCCAATAGCAGGGGTAGATGATGGAGTGTCTTCACCCGAAGCTCCTTTTGTGGCAGAAGTGACTTCGAACGAGAACTTCAAATTCTCTTCATCCCCTGTTGGCAGATGAGCTGGAGCGGAAGGAGTCACCAGTGTCTCAACAGCCACAATAGTAGAGGGCGTCAATATCGTTGGCTGAGGAGCAGAGAGCATACCAACGAAAACTGAAAAAGTTTCCTCGGAGCAGACCGTTAGTGTTGGAGATGGCAGGCTTGGAGATGGGGGAGCCTCTCTTGCTGTGGCCGCGACGACCTCTGTCCTATCATCACTCCCGAGTTCGTCAATTGAAGGAGCTGAAGTAGGAACAGAGAGAGGAGCTGGCGTGAAATAGTCCACACCAAACTCCTCCGCCGAACTACCAAGACCACCCACCGAGCCGGTGGTGCCAGAGTAGTCGACCAGCTCCTCAGACTCCACCCTGGTAGTTGAATGCATGGGAGAATGGAGTTGACTACCTACATCTCAGAAAGCAAACAAAGAGTGTTACATATAATATAGAAAATGGAACATAATATTGAATATAAAATCTAAAAGAACCATACCAGGAGATATAAGTCCTGTGGTTGGATTGGAAGGTGGAGTCGTCGTCGTCTCTAAGAGTACACCCGTCTCGCCGCCTAAAAGTTGCGCCGTAGTGTACTCAGCTAATTCTTGAGTCGGCAGGCGAACCGCAGCATCAGGAGCATCAGGAACGTTGGGAGCTTCACCAGGCATACTCTTCTCTACCGGCCCAGATGGCAGAGTTGAGGCCAGCAGGTCCGTGGCAAACTGGACAGCTGCCTCTTGAAGGACTACTAGGGTCCCCGGAGCCAACTTCTTCTTCTTCTTGGCTGGCCCTTCTCTCGGGGGTCCGCGGCGTTTGATGGTCGGACTCCGGGAACAAGTAACTACGTGTTGGGGAGCACCTCCAACATCGTCACCATCATCGTCACCATCATCGTCATCTCCATCAGAGTCGCCAACATCTGATGGATCGGCCGCCGTGCCAAGGAATTCGTCCATTCTCTTTACGCTTATTCTTTTGGCCCCCTTGCGGCTAGAGTAAAAAGCCTCTATCTCCTTGCAACGACTCCGGTTGATGGAGAAGTTGGGCACATCAGCGTTGGCGACACTGTACCACGTGTAGAAGCTAAGGGTCATGCTCAGTTCTGGCGACTTCTGAGGTAAGACAAATTCAGCCCCGGTTTCACCAGCTACAAAGTGGAACCAGCCGCGGGTGCCCTCATACAAATTTTCCTTATAGGCCAGCTTCTTGTTTGGATTATCCACATAGAGTTGAGAGCACCCAAACTAACGAGCGAAGCGGCTCGGGGTGTATGGTTCGATATAACACATGGTGTCTTGACGATACACCAAGTGCTCGGGACGGATATTAAGGAGCCACCAGAATGCTCCTGAGGATAAGATGGTAAAATTGTCTGCTCGAGAGATATCCTTAAATTTGACCCATATTCTTAACCGGGAAAGTTGGGGAAGCACCGAAAGATTTCATAATTTTGGTGATGGCAGAGTGTCTTCCGGATTTGAGACATGTAGTGACTCTTTCATGAGGAGCATTCGTTCAGCTGGGGGTGTTCTTCCGCACTCATTAAAGAGGGCAGTGCATGACAAGCCACGCCATCAAATAAGTATAATGTATCTCCACCCTAGAGTTCGGAGTCTTTGCCTTGGCAGTCTCCTTTGACTTGCCTTTTCCTTTTCTCTTCCCCTTATCGGCAGGAATGAAGCCATTACAGAGCGCTCGTAGTCTACTCTGCAGGTTGCTCACCATGGCGGGGAGAAGCCCGAACGGTCGGCCATATGCAAGTAGAACTGTTGGATACACCACGTTCATTGCAATTGCCTCTTTTGGCAGTGATGGCACGACGCATCTTTTTAATCATAGCATTAGACACCCAGCAATAAGGCCTCTATTAGACACAGGGACCTGAGCCTGCTAGTGAAAGATTTTGAAGATGGTGCTAGGGTTGAATCCACCTTCATTTGATTCGGCGGTATAGAATATGGCACGTGTCTTGGCAATACGGCGATCAATCTCCTTCACATCAACATGAGTGTGTCCGTGAACACTTGCTGAACTCTTTTTAGAGTTCAGGTTTGCAAAAAGGTAATCGGCCTACTTCTTGTGACCGATACCCTGATTACGCACGCCTGCCATGTCGGCGCAGATGCGGTAATAGCACATCATTTCTCAATAAGTGGCGTAGATGCACTCATCCCTCGCCTTTAGCATATTCAGCTTCTCAGTAGTAGGGAAGTACTTGTCGTAAGGGACTTTGCCCATTGACAACCCGGACACTTCAAACATCTCGTGGAGAGCAAGTCCCAGCTCACCCACTGGTGTAAAGAAAGTATCAGCCTCGGGGTTGTACATCTCCAGGAGACTGAAAAAGTGGTAGGAGCTCTCGGGAATCCCAAATTGAACATTTCTGATGGCTCTATATAAATCAATCTCCCTCAAAACTGGTTCATGGGAATCTATCATGTATTGGACGAGGCGGGCCCACCACATGTTGCTGGAAGAATAAATCCAGCCAGACATCCAGAAGTTGTTGGTTGGGTATTGGCCTCCTTATGCCATGAACTCACTTAGGAAAGTTCATGCACGAGTTGGAACTTCCCCTACTGGGTGCACCTTGGTGATTCTACCTGGAAGCAACCCGGTGATGTATCTCATGGGACCATCTTGGTGAGCCCCATGTGCGCCCAACTTGCCCATAGGAATGCAGTCATACTCCTGGCTTAGCCCCAACTCCAACTCACGGTGCATGGCTAGCCTTTGAAGATAGACTAGGGGATAGCTATGCTCCATGCTGGGTAGAAACATCAGCAAGTCGCTAGATTGGTGGAGCCACGTGCACTCTTCTTCAAAAAGGATCTGGTCTGAGTTCCCCATTATATCTCCAAAGAGAAATGCGGGCTTCTCCAACACTTCTCGGTTGGTGGTCTTGAAAGCCGCATCAGTAATGACCTCTCTTGCGGTAGCAGGGTGGTACCTGATCAACTTCTCCCTGCGTTCCCTCAAACCTGGCCTGTAAGCCGGGAGATCAGTAGTGAAGCGAAACTGGACTGTCAGATCCGCACCCCCAGCAAATCCGAAGTAGTGTCTATGAGGGATAGCGTCCATCGAATACCCCACTGCAAAAAAAGAATCAAGGGTTAGAAAAAGTTTTTACAAATTCATAAAATCTTCTAAGTATAGAAACGCGAAGCTAAAAATAACTCCGTGCGAAGCTAATAGTCTCGCGTTTTTGCATAAACGCAAAGCTAAAAAGGTAACTTCGCGTTGATATGTAAAATGCGAAGCTAATAGCCTCGCATTTACAAACGCGAAGCTAAAGTTTATAGCCTCACGTTGAAACGCAACAACTAGTGAAATAGTCCAGCGTTTCCAAAATGCGAAGATAACGCGATAGTTTCGCGTAGAAGAAGACCAGAGGTCTTTCTTCTTCTCCAGCTGTACGGCCGGAAAACGGCGATCTCGCCGGTAAGGAAGTGATTGGTAGGCTAAAATCAAGCCAAATTACCCTAAAATCACTCTAAAGGGTCCAAAAGTCAAGATTTTACCTCCGATAGGCACGGCGAAGACTGCGTCACCACTGTGACTGCTGCCTCAGCCGCTGCCACCGCTACTAGCACCGACTACCGATGGAGAAGTGGCGCGTGATGAGGAAGTCTTCTTGGGTGCCATGGGTCTTGAAGAAATCGACGAAAACTTGGAGAAAACGATGAAAAATCGCTCGGGTTGCAAAGATCGCTGGTCACCTGAGCTCTGAGTTTTTGAGTTCTTCAAATGAAGTGAGGAAGAAGAAGAGAAGACTCTATTTAAATGAAGAAACATGCCCCTATGTATTCAGTGCGAGAATCGGAGTAATTACTGAGCAGTTACTTACTGAAACGCGAGGCTATTGGCCCCACGCAAACGAACAAAATGCAAAAATAACTTGGTATTTTAACTCCGCGTTCCAGTTTCAAGGTCCAAAGTATTTCAAAATTTGTTAAATTCTAAACTATTTTGAAAACTTTGGAGGGGGTTCTGTTGGCAGTAAAAATTTCTAAATAAACGAGATTTTCCACAACAGGACACGGAGTTAACTTTGTAGCTCCGTGTTGAACAAAATGCGAAGCTAATCGATAGCTCTGCATTTTGACGCAATTAGCTCCGCGTGAGCAGATAATTAGAATCACAAATTGATTATAATTGAGATTTGGGCTTATCCAAATACCCAAATTGAGTCCAATCAAAAGTCTAAATCAAGAGATTTAAATCAAAACTAAGGTATTTGATTAAAATCCTTGATGAATACAAATTCTATTTAGATGGAAACTCTCATATTGGTTCAAGGCTATAATACCCCTTTGAGAAAGTCCTAGGGATCTTTTTTTGGAGCATAAAAGAAGTTCAAGTTACGCGTGAGAGTCTTGAACGAATCAAGATCAGAAAAGATCAAGAAAAGTCGGCCGTCATCTTCAAGAAAGAAGATCATCGTCGTCAGATCGTCAAAAGGAGCTACTTCGATAGATCCCACCACTACGAGAACCCACTTTTCATTGTAAAAGAGCGCGATAAATATAAATCCTCTCGTTTATTTTTTTCTAGTTCACTTTCATTGTAATTTAAGCTGTATTCAATGGAAGTAGGCAAAAGTTTTGCAACGAACACTACTGGTGTAAAGAAGGTGCCGGTTTCAGGGTTATACATATCCAAGAGACTGAAGAGTTGATACGAATGTTCGTCGCAAAAGTTCCTTCGCTTCTTTCCATCGAATAATCTTGAATTACAACGGAAGTGAACAAGATAAAAAAAAGAACAAACAAGAGGATTTATATTTATCGTTCTCTTTTACAATATTTCATGGGATTAGTGGCGATGGGATCTGTCGAGCAGCTCCTTTGGACGATCGGTACGTTGAAATCTTCTCTTTTAAAGATATTGGCTGATTATAGACGATCTTCTCTGGTTTTGATTTGTTCAAGACTCTCTCGCGTAACTCGAACTTCTCAAGAACTCCAGAAAGAAGATAGTGATTTTCTTTGATCTTCACAAACTCAAGGCTCTGTGCGTAACTCGAATTCTCCAAGATTTCAGAAAAATATCTCCATTGCCGAAAAGAAGATCCCTAGGGTTTCACCAGGAAGGTATTTATAGCCCCAGGTTAATGCAAGAGTTTCTATTTAAATAGAACTCGCATTCATCAAGGATTCCAATCAAATATCTTAGTTTTGATGGAATTCTGATTAGACTTGATTTGGGTATTTGGATAGGCCCAGAATCATAATCTCAATCAATTTGAGATTCTGGTTATCTGCTTACGCGGAGCTTTAATCGCATCAAAACGCGACGCTAAATAACCAAAACGCGGAGCTAACGCAGAGCTATTGATCATCTCCGCGTTTTACTCAAACGCGAGGCTAATACAAGCCAGACTACGGAATCAACGCGGAGCTATTAAACATCTCCGCGTTTTATTCAAACGCAGGATTAATATTACCAAACGCGGGGCTACTGAATTGGCTCCGCGTTCTGTTGTGGAAAATCCTTTTAACTTAGAAATTTTCACTGCCAACAGAACCCCCTCCAAAGTTTTCAAAATGGCTTAGACTTCAGCAGATTTTGAAATACTTTGGATATCTAAACTGAAATGCGGAGTTAGAATACCAAGTCTATCTCGCGTTATGCTCACTTACGCGGAGCTAATCAGCTTCACTTCGTCTTCAGTGAAATGAGTAATTATGTCATTAATTACCCTAAATTTCTACGCCGAATACCAAGCAACGGAAATTCTGTTTAAATAGAGCTCCCGGCTCATCTCCTTCTTCATCTCATCCGAAGAATCTTAGGGCTTCAGAGCAGGCGACTCAGGCTTCTTATTTTGAAAGAATGATCTCCAGCAAAACTTCTTTTTTCTTTCCATAGATTTTTATCACTAGGATGCCATTTAGGAAGAGTGCGACATCGCGCAAGTTGGCCGGCGTTAATGGCAGCAGCCGTGAAGGTAGACGCGATGGCGAACCAGTCTATGCAGCGTCTTCTGAAGGTAAAAACCTTAACTCTTGGGCTTCTAAGAACCATTCTTGAGATATTTCGGCTTGGTTTAATCCAGCCAACTGTTTATTTTACCGGCGAGATCGCCGTTCTCTGCGAAGTTATCGCGTCATCCCCTGCGTTTGAAACGCGAGGCTATTTCTGATTAGCAGTCGCGATGAATTGCGAGGCTATCTTTGATTAGCAATCGCGACGAATTGCAAGGCTATCTTTGATTAGCAGTCGCGATGAATTGCGAGGCTATCTTTGATTAGCAGTCGCGATGAATTGCGAGGCTATCTTTGATTAGCAATCGCGATGGGGCTATCTTTGATTAGCAATCGCGATGAATTGCGAGGCTATCTTTGATTAGCAGTCGCGATGAATTATGACGCTATCTTTGATTAGCAGTTGCGATGAATTGCGAGGCTATCTTTGATTAGCAGTCGCGATGAATTGCGAGGCTATCTTTGATTAGCAGTCGCGATGAATTTGAAAGAGAAGGAAAGAGCAGAAAGAAATCTTGTCCCCCTTTACGCGAAGTTATCGCATCATCCTCTGCGTTTAAAGCGCGAGGCTATTTATTCAACTGTGTGCGGAGTTAGCTCAGCTCTGCGTTTTCACTCTTTTGGAAACTCTGTTCCTTTTGCAGTAAGTCCAATCCTTTCTGAAGAGGAATGTATGCGGGTCCATCGATCTTCATCAGTAAAAGTAACTCTAAGGAAGTTAGAAGCATATGCTTTACAACATAGTTGCAGGTTTCAAGCTCTGGCTCCTGGAGATGGACTATTGAAGGAGCTTCAAGCTCAAGTGAGGGCCTGCAGCGCTTGCAGTTCAGAATTGCAGCACTTGCAGTTCAGAATTGCTTCGATGCAGCACTTCCCTTTCCTCTCGTGCTTCATTTCAGATGACAAGTCCAAAATGATATTTGCAGAGGAGATCTTTTGCATGTGAATCAGGAAACTGAGCTTCAACACCCTGTAGAGAGAAATCTCACCGTTAAGTTATTGATGAGTCGATGTATTGATGAGTTGATGATCATGTAAAAGCTTTCGGGAGAGCTATAACTCCTTCTTTGTAATTTCTTCGTCTCATTAATAAGGACAAATTATTTTCCTCTCTATCTGTTGGCTTCAATGATTTTGTTTGCACAACAAACAGATGGTCAATAATTTTGGTAAAATAATCTAAGGCTCTTTTGCGTAACTTAGATCATTAATGCCGATTTGATCGGATACTGATCCTCTTAACTTAGCCAAAAATCCAAGTTCTTCATAAGAATGCGAGGTTAAAATACCAAGTTATCCTTGCGTTTCGCGGAGTTAAATATCTTCGCGCTCTGAGTGGTTGCACGGAATTGCGCGAAGCTAAGTGACTTCGCATTTTCAATATCACCACGTGGGATTATCTGCTCTGCGTTTTAGGGAGTAACTGATCAGTCATTTTCTCCGAAATCCACGCCGAACTCCAAGAGGCGGTTTCCCTTTTTTAAATAAAATCTCTATTCCTTTTCTTCTCATTTTACTTGAGAATTTTCCAGAAACCCTAGAAATTCAGACGATCAGAGCTTAGACGACCCTAACGTTCTCCGACCGATTTTCTCCCAATTTCCCGTCGATTTTCCTCGACTTTTCTGAGAAATGGCGCCCAAGACTCGTGCTACTTCCCGCGCGGCTCCGTCATCGGCGGTTGGCGCGAGCAGTGGTGGTAGTGGCCATGGCGGCAGCGCGCCGGCCCATATTTCGCCCATTGGGGTAAGGATCTCTCTATCGAGACTCTTTAGGAACATCTCTAGAGTGATTTGACTTGATCTTAACTGACCAATCAACTCTTTTACCGACGAGATCGCCGTACTCCTGCTGTAAGGCTTGGAGAAGAAGAAAAGTCTCTGACTTTCTTCTTACGCGAAGTTATCGCGTCATTCTCGTATTTTGAAGCGCGGGGCTATTTTAAGTAGCAGTCGCGTGGAAACGCGAGGCTATTTTGAGTAGCAGTCGCGCTGAAATGCGAGGCTATTTGATGTAGCAGTCACGCTGAAATGCGAGGCTATTTGATGTAGCAATCGCGCTGAAATGCGAGGCTATTTAGAGTAGCAGTCGCGCTGAAACGCGAGGCTATTTGATGTAGCAGTCGCGCTAAAACGCGAGGCTATTTTGACTTCTGCGCGGTCTAATTTTTAGCTTCGCGCGGCGCTATTCTTAGCTTCGCCCGTCCTAATTTTTAGCTTCGCGCGTCCATACTTTTAGATAATTTTTCTGTCTTATAGAAACTTCTCTAACTCTGGTGCTTCTTTTTGCAGTAGGGTATTCGATGGAAGCTCTTCCTCACAAGAATTACTTCGGCTTTGCTGGGGGTTCTGATCTCTTAGGCCAATTTTGCTTCACCACTATCTTGGCTTCATATAAGCCAGACCCGAAGGAGCGCAAGGAGAAGTTGATCAAGTATCACCCCACTACTGCGCGAGAAATCATAACTGATGCAGCCTTCGAAACTTTGAATAGAGAGGCGATGGAGAAACCCGCCTTCCTCTTTGGAGACCAGATGGATCAATCAGATGAGATCCTTTCTGAATAGAAGTGCGTTTGGTTATATAACTCAGGCGAAATGCTGATGTTTCTGCCTAGAATGGATCATAGCTATCCTCTGGTCTATCTTCAGAGGCTGGCGATGCCTCTGGAATTAAAGTGGGGACTGATTCAAGAGCAAGATGGCGTCCCAACAGGCCAATTTGGCAAAGAGCTTCCAGTGGGAGAAGTCCCATCCCGTGCATGAACTTTCTTAAGTGAGTTCCTGGTGAAGGATGGTCAGTACCCGGCTAGCGACTTCAGGATGCCTGGCTGGGTTCATTCTTCTAACAATATGTGGTGGGCCCGCCTTGTTCAGTACATGCTGGATTCCCACGAGCCCATTTTAAAGGATATTGGCTTGTATAAAGCTATCAGGAATGTCCAATTCGGGTTTATCCAGAGCGCTTATCATTTTTACTGCCTCTTGGAGATGTATAACCCTGAGACTTGCACTCTCTTTACACCAGTGGGTGAGCTAGGATTCGCTCTTCACGAGATGTTCGAGGTTTTCGGGCTTTCCATGGGTGAAATCCCTTATGAAGAGTATATCCCCACCACCGAGGAGCTGAACATGCTACTAGCGAGGGATGAGCGCATCTACGCCACATACTGGGAGATGATGTACCATTATCATATTTGCGCTAACTTGACGGGTGCGCGTAATCACGGTATCGGCCACAAGAAATGGGCCGAGTACCTCTTTGCCAACTTAAATTCTAAGGATAGCTAGGCAACTATCCATGGTCATTCTCCTGTCCCCATCTCAGAGATTGACCAACGTGTAGCCAGGGGCCATTACCGTTTGTATTATACCACGGAATCCAATGAGAACGGATACGGTCCCAGTACTTCATTCAAGAGCTATCACTATCAAGCCCAGTTTTCGGTTTCCAACATATGTCTCATTGCCGGGTTTTTGATGCTGTGGCTTAAGAGATGCGTCGTGCCGTCGTTGCCCAAGGAAGCAATTGCAATGACCGTGGTATATCCGGCGGTTCTTCTTGCATATGGCCGACCCCTTGGACTTCTTCCCGCCATAGTATGCAATTTGCAGTATGGACTGAGGGTGTTCTATCGTGATTTCCTCCCCACTATTAAGGTCAAGAGGAAAGAAAATGGCAAGTCGAAAGAGACTGCCCAGCCGAAAACTCCAAACCCTAGGGTGGAGATGCCCTACACCTATTTGATGGCGTGGCTCGTCTTGCATTGTCCTTCTTTAATGAGTGCACCAGAGCGTCGTTCGGGCAAAAAGTGCTTCTTTGTAGAACTGTATGAACGCTCTTCATGGAAGCAAAATTATATGTCTCAAATTCGGAAGACTTTTCGTAATTTTCAGAATTATGAGATCTTCCGGTGTTTCCCTGACTTTCCCGGCGAAGGATATGGAATGAGGCTGAAGGACGCCGTGGGAGCAGATAAGTTCACTACTTTATCTGCAGGAGAGTTCTGGTGGCTTCTCAACATCCGTCCCGGACACTTGGTGTATCGTCAAGATCTCAGGTGTCGGATCGAGCCATACACTCCGAATCGCTTTCCTCGCCAGTTTGGATACTCCCAACTTTATGTGGGCAATCCAAATAAAGATCTCGCTTACGAGGGGAATTTATACGAAGGCGCTCGTGGCTGGTTCCATTTTGCAGCAGGCGGAACCGAGGCTGAATTCTCCTTGCCCCAGAAGGCGCCAAAATTGGCCATGACCCTCAGCTTCTGCAACTGGTTCAGCATTGCGAATGTTGACGTGCCCGGCTTCTCTCTCAATCGCAGTTGTTGCAAAGAGATTGAGGCCCTGTACATTAGCCGCCAGGGTGCTTCTAGAGTGAGAATAAAAGGAATGGAAGAATTCCTTGGCGCCGCGGCTGAGCCTTCAGACGCCAGCGAGTCCGACGACGATGCCGGTGATGACGATAACAATACTGGTGCTGGTGGAGCTCCCCAGCATGTTGTCAGTCGTCCCTTGAGTCCAGCTCTCAAACGCCCCGGTGCCTTAAAGAAAAGGCCCGGTAAGAAGCAAAAGTTGGGGCAGGAGACTTTGATAGCCCCCGAAGAAGTGGCTATCAAACTTGCTTCAGACTTGTTGGCTTCAGCTCTACCCCTAGTTTCAGTAAAGGAGGATGAACCTGCTAAAGCTCCAAGTGTCACTGAGGTTTCGGGTCCTCCTGCTGTACAGCCTGTGGCAGAACCCGGGGCGCAACTAACGGGTAGCGAGACGGGTACGTTGCTGGAAACGACAATGACTCCCCCTTCAAGTCCGACAACTGGACTTGTATCACCTGGTTTGGCTCTTAGCATTTTATCTTTTGCCCGTTATTATTTTAACGTAACACTGCTTTTCTGGTCTTCTGAAATGCAGGTGATCAACTCCTTTCGCCGATGCACTCGACTACCCAGATAGAGTCTGATGACAAGATGGACCATTACGGCTCCGTTGGTGGTGTGGGTAGCTCTGCTGGCGAGTTTGCGGCTGATTACTCCACGCCGACTCCTGCCTATGTTCCTTCTTCAATTCCCCCGATTGATGAATTGGGGAGTGATGAGAGAACAGAAGTCATTATCGCAGCCGCTGCAAGCGAGGCCACACCGTCTCCAAGTATGCCATCTCCAACACCACCAGCTTGCTCCGGGGAGACTTTT
This sequence comes from Dracaena cambodiana, assembly GCA_036321105.1. NCBI lineage: Eukaryota > Viridiplantae > Streptophyta > Magnoliopsida > Asparagales > Asparagaceae > Dracaena > Dracaena cambodiana. The sequence goes on from JAYEPQ010000002.1 coordinate 66,796,617, forward strand.
CCAACGGTAGTTGGTGTTCCTTCTGTTTCTCAGTCAGCGATTCTAACGTCATCTGTTGTCATGGCTGTTGAGACATCTGCAACTCCCCCGGCTTCAAGTCTTCCAGCAGGAGAGGAGGAGAATTTGAAATTCTCATTCGAAGATGCTTCTCCCACCGGAGGAGCTTCAGGCGAAGTGATCCCATCTTCTCTTCCTGTTGGTGGGGGTTCCCAAGTGATCTGTACTGACGGTACTTCGTCTGGGGTCTCCAGCTCTTCCAGATCTGCATTGGCTCTACTGGTCCCCCATATTATGAATTTAATGTAGGGACGGGCTTCTTCTTCTCAAATTCCAGCAACTACTACTCCCTCACCTACGACACCTTCCTTGGCATTACCTGCTTTGCCTACTGACACTGCAAATCCTCTTGAGGAACTTTTCAGCTGCACTATCGAGGATTTTATGCGTTTGTTGAGAAGATGTGTCGAGACGGTTCTTGCCGGTCACGATTTCTTCAACTTTGCACGTCCACTGTTATTCCGCTATCTAGGGAATGTTGAAGAATTAGGTGGACAAGATCGAGCAGCTCCATACTGGGCCCGCCTTGCATCCTTAGAAGAGCAAGTGACCACGCTACACACACTCCGTCGGGCGGATGTGGAGGCGATCACTGAGATAGAGCTGGCGCGGCTTCAGGCAGAATCCTTATCTCGAAGAAATATTTTAAGGCAGCAGGAGGAGAAATGGTCTCAGGAGCTGACAGAGCTCCAGGCCAGTCGGGAATCCGTTCTCGACGACCTGCGGAGGGTAGACTTTGGAATTAGGGAAAGTCAGGCGGCCATCTCTAAAGCCCAGGAGACGATCGCCAGAGCTCGGGCCATCTTGATAGAAAATGAACTCCGATTAGGAGAGTCTGTCAAGAAGCGGGAGATGTTGCTTATCTAGCAGGAGCAGATTCAGCAGGAAGAGACGGCCAGGAATCGTGCCATAGAAGAATCTCGTCAGCAACAACTTACAATAAGTGATGATGAATTGCATAGGCAAGCTCAGCAAACCATGGAGGCTTCTCATCGTAGAAATTTGGACGAGACAATAAACCAATCGAAACTCCTTGGAGGCCAATAGTTTCATCTCTCTTTACGCTTTTATTTTCCTTGTAATAAGAACTTCGTAAATAGGAGAGAGATAACCTTCGATGATGATTTTTTTTTTGAAATTCTTTTTGCATCATCACCTTTTTAATAAAGATGATTCTTTTGACTCTTTTATTTGCCGTCTTGCCCAACAAATTTGCTTGCCCAATAAATAACCTATCGGCAAAACGATTTATCTCGGTATCGTTTATGCGTAATTTTCCAAATCATACTGTCAGAGGTAAGAATTTTAATATGACAGGGTTTTTGGGATTTTTAGCAAACTCCCAGCTATCAACGAAATTGATTAGCCTTTACCAACTACCGTTTGAGTTGGGCTAACCATGTTATTCCCCTCAATATGGTGAGTTGTCGAGGATTTCGTTTGGGCTTAAATGCCAAACTTTTTCTCTTCCCTTTACCTTATCGGTGTTGGGTAATTCATACTTTTTACCCCCAGTATGAAGGGGTTGGCGAGAAACTGTTCTCTTTCCATTGCCTAATCGGCATTTGGGCAATTCATACTTTTACCCCAGTATGATGGGTTGGCGAGAAACTGGTTCTCTTCCCATTGCCTAGTCGGCGTTTGGGCAATTCATACTTTTACCCCAATATGATGGGTTGGCGAGAAATTTGATCTCTTCCCATTGCCTAGTCGGCATTTGGGCAATTCATACTTTTACCCCAGTATGATGGGTTGGCGAGAAACTGGTTCTCTTTCCATTGCCTAGTCGGCGTTGGGCAATTTATACCTTTTAGGTCAGAGGCGCTTAATTACACATACCTAAAAGAAAGATTGGGGGCTGTTCAAACTTAAGAACTAAGCACACCAGGTTTGGGTCAGAGGCGCCAAACTGCGCATGCCCAAGAAAAGACTGATGGTGGTTCAAACTTGAGAACCAAACTGGAGGCGGTTTAAGGCTCTCTCGCGTAACTTGAACTGGGCACTCCAAACACACCAGGTTTAGATCAGAGGCGCCAATGCACATTCCTAAGAAAAAGACTGGAGGTGGTTCAAACTTGAGAACCAAACGCACCAGGTTTAGGTCAGAGGCGCTCAATGCGTATGCCTAAGAAAAAGACTGGAGGTGGTTCAAACTTGAGAACCAAACTGGAGGCGGTTCAAGGCTCTCTCGCGTAACTTGAACTGGGCACTCCAAACACACCAGGTTTAGGTCAGAGGCGCCAATGCGCATGCCTAAGAAAAAGACTGGAGGTGGTTCAAACTTGATAACCAAACTGGAGGCGGTTCAAGGCTCTTTCGCATAACTTGAACTGGGCACTCCAAACACACTAGGTTTGGGTCAGAGGCGCCAATGCGCATGCCTAAGAAAAAGACTGGAGGTGGTTCAAACTTGAGAACCAAACGCACCAGGTTTAGGTCAGAGGCGCCAAACTGTGCATGCCTAAGAAAAGAAGACGCGTATCTCCAGGGGTACTAAGAATAGTATTTCTTCAGAAATTTGCCATTGATCGGCATCATCATCCTGTCGCCGTCTTGATTCATTAAGCGATAGGCTCCACTGGAGTATACTGTCTCCACAATAAACGGTCCTTCCCACTTGGGTTCAAACTTACCCTTAGTCTTGTGGGTTAACATCATTGGCCTTTTAACAGCCAGAACCAAGTCTCCTTGCTTAAAGGTTCTTGGTTTGACGTTCTTATTGAACGTTTGAGATATTCGGGCTTGATACAACTCAATTTGTTGTTAATCCCTGAGACGTTTTTCATCTAACGCCTCTAGTTCTTGCGATCTTTGCTGATGGCGCTCTTCTGTCGTCATCCTTGTGGCTAAAGCCACTCTTAATGATGGTATCTGGATTTTAAGAGGCAAAACAGTCTCATTTCCATAAATCAAAGAGAACGGGGTAGCTTTGGTCGGGGTGCGAACGGTGGTGCGATATGCCCACAAACATTCTCCCAACTTTTCATCACAATCTCGTTTATTGGAAGAGACAAACTTCCGAAGGAGTTTGATGATCGTCTTATTAAAAGTTTCAGCTAACCCATTAGCCGCAGGGTTATATGGTGTGGAAGCGATATCTTTGATTCTGAACTTATTGCAGAATCTGGAGAATCCCTGACTAATGAATTGCGGACCATTATCATGAATGATCCGTCGAGGGACGCCAAATCGGTAAATGACATGATACTTGATAAACTTGATCACATCTGTCATTTTCACCTCTTTCATGGGCACGGCTTCGGCCCATTTTGAAAAATAATCGGTTATTACAAGAATAAACCGATGTCCTCTGGATGACGGGGGAGTTATTGGCCCCACAATATCCATTCCCCAGGCCTCAAACGGCCAACTAGCGACAGTATTGTGCAAGTATTCTGGGGGTTGGTGAATAAAATTAGCATGAACTTGGCATGCATGGCATCGTTTAGCGTATGCTATTGCTTCCGTGATCATATTTGGCCAGTAGTATCCTAGCCCTTTTATACGGTCTCCGAGTTTTGGACCAGGCTGATGAGCTCCACATACTCCATCATGTGTTTCTTTCAGCACTTGTTCTGCTTCTGCTTTCGATACAAAGCGTAGCAGTAGACCATCTCTTGACTTTCTATACAAAGTCTGAAGTTTATGGTCATAATAAAATCTCTGGGCCTTCCTCTTTATTGAGGTGGCTTCCTTTGGATCTTCTGGTAATATCCCATGCAAAGCATAATCCACAAACAGAAATCGCCAATCACGGGGCTCTAACTTTAAACCTATCTGGCATACCTCTTCGGCTTGAGACACCGCGTCTGGGTGGAGGAGTTCTCTGCTACCAATGGTGATGCTTTTAACTTCACCTGGCGGGATTGCCAGTGTTGCGACTAATGTGGCAAGACATCTGCATAAACGTTCTCATTTCGAGATACGTGATATATGTAGAATTGTTCAAAATATCCTGCTAGCTCAATAGCTAACTGATGATAGGGGATGAGGGTTTCATGTCTGACTTCATACTCACCTGTCATCTGATTGACGATGAGCTTAGAGTCTCTATATGCCTCTAGATGGTTCACCTCTAGTTGCAGAGCTATTTTTAAGCCGATAATGAGCACGTTGTACTCTGCTACATTATTCGTGCACGGTTCTGTTAATGAGTAACCGTTAGGAAATATATGTTTATATGGGGATATTAGCACAACCCCCACTCCAGCAGTAGATCGTCTGGCAGCACCATCAAAGAACATCTGCCATGGTTGTTCTTTGCCAACTGTGTTGACCTCTGACGTCTGTTTAGATTTGGACCAAATTGGATGGTCTGCAAGGAAGTCGGCGATTGTCTGTCCCTTCGTGACCTTTTGAGGCACAAAATGTATATCATAGGGCGATAGTAAGAGCGCCCATTTTGCCAATCGGCCATTTAAGGATGCCGGCTTGGTCATCAGAATCTTCAAGGGGTTAACCCGTGATATGACATGAATTGTTTGCCCCAAAAGGTAGTGTCGCATTTTCTGAACAGCAAACACTAGGGCTAAACATTCCTTTTCAATCGGGGTATACCGCTGTTCGGCCCCAATCATTGTTCTGCTTAAATGGTAGAGAGCATGTTCATGGCCGTGCTCATTATATTGAGCAAGTAATGCTCCTAAAGTATAATCCATAGCCCATACATATATAAGGAAGGGCTGCCCAGGGGCTGGTGCCATAAGTACAGGAGGCTTAGTAAGGTACTTCTTGAGGTCATCAAATGCCTGCTGACATGCCTCATCCCATATGAAAGACACTCCTTTTTTCATAAGTTTTGAGAATGGCTGGCATCGTCCAGATAGGTTGGAAATGAAGCGTCGAATATAGGCGAGCTTTCCCTGTAATCCCCTTAATTCCTTAAGATTGCAGGGAGGCAGCATTTCGCTAATCGCTTTTACCTTTTCAGGGTCGAGAAAAATTCCTTTTGAGGTGATTATGAACCCAAGAAATTTCCCGCTGGATACCCCCATGAACGACTTGGTAGGATTCATCTTCAGATGATGTTTCCGCATAAGATCGAAGACCACTCTTAAATCATGAAGATGATTTTCTTTGTTTTTGCTTTTGACTGCTAAGTCATCCACATAGCACTCCACTATTCTGCGCAGGTGTTCCTTGAATATGACACTCATTGCGCATTGGTAGGTGGCACCTGCGTTCTTTAATCCGAATGGTATCACCGTATAACAGTATACCCCCAGCGGCGTTCTGAAAACTGTATGCGTATGCTTCTCATCATCCGGGTGCATCTTGATTTGGTTATAACTTGAGAAGCCATCCATAAAGGACATCCTCTCATAACCACATGTACTATCAATCATCACATCGGTGATGGGGAGTGGAAACTCATCTTTAGGACATGCGGCATTCAGATCTTGAAAATCGATGCATATCCGGATTTTGCCATTCTTTTTGTGAACTGGCACTATGTTAGCCACCCAATCAGGATGTTGTTCTTCACGAATGAATCCGGATTCAATAAGCTTATTGACCTCGGCAACTATTGCCTCCATCAACTCCGGTCGAAAACGCCTCTGTTGTTGTTTAACAGGTTTGACATCTTCTTTTATATTTAACCAGTGTGTGGCAATTTGAGGGTCAAGCCCAGGCATATCTTCATAACTCCACGCGAACACATCTATATACTCTTTGATAAGAGATATAAGTTCCTCCTTTTCTAAAGGAGTTAGTGTGTCGCTTATGAAAATGGGTTTCGGATTTTCTTCCGTTCCCATGTTAACTTGTATTAATTTGTCTTCTGTGGGTGGGTCACGCTGTTCAAAGCGGACATCCCAGAGAGTATCCATATGCCTAGCCCAAGCATCATCTTGAACGTCAATTGGTTCTTCGTCGCTTTCTGGCGCAGCTGAAACCATATTGGCTGTCAAAGACTGAAACCAAGCACCGGTGCTTATATCCGAATCATGTTCGGGTGAAGATGTTTCTTCTTTAGCCGAAGAACTCTCTTCATCCTTGAATGGTGATGAGGGTGGAGTAGACACATAGCCCAACCCCCTGCGGATTTTCTAATAATAATCAGGACTCTTTCCTCTCGGTCTAAACGAGGGTATGAGATTCCGTCGCCCTTTTCCAAAGTTTATTCCCGGCTTCTGGGTAAAATTATATCCCATCTTTTCCATCATCTGTCGGGATCTCTGTTCGTACAAATGGAACTGAGGTGATGTCTGTTCATCACTTTCACTACTTTGTCTTTGTCGAGGAGACGTGACCACTTTGCCGAACATGATCGGCCTTTGGGACTTCTGTCGGGTGATCCTCAGTTATTTTTAATTGAGAGAGGAGGGAAGACCTGATGGGCAAATGGTATGCCACCAGAACTTCAAGTTCGGTCAGGTCATCCACTTCGGTGGAGGTACAAGAGGGCTCCGATTCAGTAGCTATAGCATGCTCGTAGACTAACTTTACATTTTCATTAATAACCCATTCACTCTCTATTACATCCACTATATTATCAAAACTAAGAGTAAAATCTAGGTTGGGGTTAATTTCATAATCACCCCCATCATCCTCTTCAAAAGGTTGATACTCCGTGTCTGCCTCGTTACCACTTTCATCAGGGTTTTGAGGCTTGCCAGGATCATCGTTGGAGATTTCATGAGCTGGTTTGTAGAGTGAAGCATCTATGAAGTAATTCTCCAGTCCTTTGAAAGGTTGCTTATCTGCAATTAGTGTCCTGACTTCTCCTTCCTCATTGCAATATTTCATGCATTGGTGAAGAGTCGATGGGACGATCATGTAAGCATGGATCCAAGGTCGTCCTAGTAGAATATTGTAGGAGGTATCTGCATTAATAACATAGCATGTAACCTCCGTCCTTAGATCTCCAATTTGGCATCGGAGTCGATTTTTCCCGAGGGGGCTGCTATTATTGGTGTTGAACCCATATATTGACGTGTTGGTTGGTGTCAGATGATGGAGGGAGATCCCTAGCAGCTGCATCAATCTTCTGGGTACGACACTTAGTGCAGAACCCGGATCAATTTGAATTCGGTCCACTTTTGTGGATCTGATATATCCGGTGAAATATAAAGGCCTGTTGTGCTTTATATTCCTTACCTACATGTCTTCTGGAGAGAAAACTATTTGTGGGACCTGCCTCCTCACTTGATGACAGCGGGGGCAAGAATCCTGTTCTTCATTAGCCGGCTCGACAATCTGAGTTAGGAATGACTCAGAGTCTGCCAAAGCTTTCCTTAATGCCTCACGAGTTGACTTTGACAATCGTAACAACTCGTATAGCGTTACTTGAGCTGGAATATTTGCCAGCTGAGTTATGATATCAAATTGGAAGGAGGTATTCTTAACTCCTTCATCTCTTCGCGGATTCTTCTGGAGACGAACACCTTTTTGCTTTGCAGGATTAGTAGTTTCCACGTATATATCCTTCGGATCTACTCTGGTGTAGTCTCTAAGATATATTTTTCTAGACCGAGTGCCAGAAGGGCCTGTCCCATCTTGATGAGTGGCCATGGCTTCGGGCTCCTCTTCAGAGTCTGTGGGTGTTCCTGCAATATATTCATCCTTTATTTCCACGGAGATAGCATTGCTAGTCCGCTTTTTCTTGTGACCCCCTGTGTTTGTCCACTGCTCGTCTTCTATCAAATCGGGGTGAACCCACATAACTTCCCCTCTTTGGGTCGTTACGGGGACAAGTCCTTCTTGGGCTTTGTTGTAAGGATCAAGATTCTTTGTAACTGCCTCACCCTTTGGGATTGGGGTCACTCCTGCGGGGAACTTGTGGGTTCCAACCACTATGGTTGTCATATTGGCAGTGACCTTCTTCTGCCCTTCCTTAAGCGTCAGAACCCCAGCTTCTATTAGTACTTGGATTCTGTTCTTAAGGGGAAAACAATCCCGGGTAGGGTGCCTAACATTCCGGTGATAGAGAAGTAGTTGGCATCTTTAGTCTTACCAGCATCTTCTGACTTCTTATTCTCCGAAAGTTTTAGCATTCCCTTTTTTTGGAGCAGGTGAAAGAGGACAGGTGTCTGTTCAGTTTTGAAAGTGTAATTCCTTTCTTGCTGCGGTCTAATTTGCCTTGATCCTCGCTGACCTTGAGGCTTCGGCTCTATCGGAGGACTGGTTTTCTGAGGAGTAGCTTCTGACGACATCGCTGCTTTCCCTTTATTCTTATTGTTGTTGTTTTGGGTATATGACTTACTACCCCCAGCATTTCTTGGCCCGCGGGACTCTTCAACTCGGCGAATCAAGTTTTCAGCTTGTTCTCATTGTTTGAGCAGGTCCCTCCACGTCTTAGACTCTACGGCCCCCATTTTGAGGAGCACATTGGTTTTAAGATTGTGTCGACATGTCTCTACTAGAGTTTCCTGGATCATTCCGTGTTTGCAATGTACGGACTTCTCCCGGAACCTTTCTATGAAATCTTTAACCGTTTCTTGTTCTCCTTGTCTAGTTGCAAGGAGGGAATGAACCGTAATCTCGGTGTCATCCTCAAAAAAATGTGAGAGAAATAATTTCTCAATATCTAACCAGGTATTAATAGTACCTGGGGGCAACTGCATGAACCAAGTAAAGGCAGGCCCTGGCAAAGTACTTGCGAATACTTTTGTCATAATTGGGTCATTACCCAACAGGTGTCCTGCTTGGGACAAGAAATAATAGATGTGCTGACTGGGCGATCCCTTCCCGTCATAAGGCTCTAACTTGAGCGGCTTATACTTCTGTGGGTATGGTATCGTATCCCATTCAGGAGAATACGGTCTTGAGACCCCTGATTCTTTCAACTCCTTTTTACGCATCAAAGCTTCGAGTTGATTCTGTAATTTTTCAAGCTTTTCTTCATGCGGATCATGGAAAGAAAATCTATCTTCTTCCTCATGCATCGAGTGGGCTTTCTCCTCCTGTTCTTCTTCATTTGGATTTTCCTTGCCCTTTTTGGTGCCCTTTTTGGCATTATCTTCAACAAATCTCGATAGCATGACTTTAAGACCTTCAATCATCTTTTGCTGCTCTCAAATCATTCTTTCTTGAGCTTCAAATCTCTGATTGATATCATTAGATTTATCTGCCATGTGAGATGCTGACTTCTGTAGTCTAAACGATGCAGAGGAATGGGGTGAGGCTATAGCTGAATTATCACTGTCCTCATCGTAAAAACCCCCTGCGAGCCTCTTATAATTTCGAGGCGGAACTGCTCCTGATTTAAGTCGAGTGATACGATGAGGTTCTTCGTCACTCGATTCCAAATCATCATCCGTCTCTACAATTTTCTTTCCTTTTCCTACCATGTTGGAGGTTACAGTTCTCCCTTGCTTCAGGGAAGTGGTTCTTGTCTTCTTAGCAGGATTCTGGTTTGACTCGTTTAATCGGTCGAACACAAATATCCTGTTCTTGCTGCAGCCACAGTTGTCCATTACGGCTGATATTACCGTCACAAGTTGCTGGCAATGACAGATAGGCTCAACCTGTAGTTGGTCTATGCCTCTCTTCTTAGAGAAATATTCCCTGAGATCAGCGCCTTTAGTCATAGAGTCAAGAGGTTCATTCAACTCTTGAGAAGATCTGGGAACCCACTGAAGCTTCTTTGTCTGATCAACCCTGACTCTAGGGTTGGACCGATCCTCGCGTGCTTAGGAATAGCCTCGCGTTTCACATTGCGAGCCTGAAGAATAGCGCCGCGCTTATCCACACTAACCTCGCGTCTCTCGCTGGCTTGGTATGTCTTTAGAAGTTTAGCTTCTGGAATAATAGCCCCGCGTGAAGGAAGGTCTTACACGCTGGCTTATCTTTGCGATTAACGCAGATCATAGCTTCGCGCCTAGCACGATTTTTACGACTGATAACTATTTGCCAATCGTTCTCGCGTTCCTCGCAGGTATCAGAAGTCTTGCGTTTATTGCGAGTATTACTGGCCTTGCGTCTCTCGCTTAGCTCAGTATCAGCCTCGCGTGGAGAATCACACGCTGGCTTTAGAGAATTTTTATACTCGCGTCTCTCGCGAGTGTTAAGTATTTTGTGACTAGCGCAAATCTTGCTGGCTTCGCGTCTCTCGCTGGGCTCAGCAATAGCCTCGCGTGGGGAATCACACGCTGGCTTTGAAGAATTTTTATACTCGCGTCTCTCGCGAGTGTTGGGTATTTTGCGACTAGCGCAACCCTTACTGGCTTCGCGTCTCTCGCTAGGCTCAGTAATAGCCTCGCGTGGAAAATCACACGCTGGGTTTTCCTTACTTTTAAGGCAAGTTGTATCTTCGCGTTTAACGCGGTAGAGACTGGTCTCGTGGGTAGCGCGAGCCAGTTTGCGAGGGACCATAGCCTCGCGTCCTCTAGAGTTAGCTCCACGTCCAAGGCGGGCTTTGAGGGCTCTATGCCTCGCTCTCCGGTTCCTATTCCGGAGTTGGGTCCTGGTCAGTCCGGTCCCTAGGTCTTCTTCGGCAGTCGGAAGCTCATCCTCGGCTAGGATTTCTTGTGTGAACTCCGGCTCTATAGCCGCAGTCTCCAAGGATCCCCGTCTCTCGGTGGATACCTTTCTACCCGTCACTCAGGTATTGGAGTACATGCGACGATAGTGCCGTGTCTCATCTAAGTCACCTGATCCGGAGGAGAGGAACTTCTCGTACTTCTACTGGTCGATTTCAACGACCAGCGTGTCTACTTCGGATCCGATCAAGTCAACGTCCGATTGTGCCACTATCTCTTTATCAGTGAAAGAGATGGCTCCCACTGTGGTCGCCAGTTTGTTCGTCGCAAAAGTTCCTTCGCTTCCTTCCATCGAATAATCTTGAATTACAACGGAAGTGAACAAGATAAAAAAAAGAACAAACGAGAGGATTTATATCTATCGTTCTCTTTTACAATATTTCGTGGGATTAGTGGTGATGGGATCTGTCGAGCAGCTCCTTTGGACGATCGGTACGTTGAAATCTTCTCTTTTAAAGATATCGGCCGATTATAGACGATCTTCTCTGGTTTTAATTTGTTCAAGGCTCTCTCGCGTAACTCGAACTTCTCAATAACTCCAGAAAGAAGATGATGATTTTCTCTGATCTTCACGAACTCAAGGCTCTGTGCGTAACTCGAATTCTCCAAAATTTTAGAAAAATATCTCCATTGTCGAAAAGAAGATCCCTAGGGTTTCACCAGGAAGGTATTTATAGCCCCAGGTTAATGCAAGAGTTTCTATCTAAATAGAACTCGCATTCATCAAGGATTCCAATCAAATATCTTAGTTTTGATGGAATTCTAATTAGACTTGATTTGAGTATTTAAATAGGCCCAGAATCATAATCTCAATCAATTTGAGATTCTAGTTATCTGCTTACGCGGTGCTTTAATCGCATCAAAACGCGGCGCTAAATAACCAAAACGCGGGCTAACGCGGAGCTATTGATCATCTCCGCGTTTTATTCAAACGCGAGGCTAATACAAGCCAGACTGCGGAATCAACGCGGAGCTATTAAACATCTCCGTATTTTATTCAAACGCAGGGTTAATATTACCAAACGCGGGGCTACTGAATTGGCTCCGCGTTCTGTTGTGGAAAATCCTTTTAACTTAGAAATTTTTACTACCAACAATGAACTTTGGGACAGGCCAAACTGGATGTTCCAGATGGCTTTATACAAGCCGATCTCCTTTAAAGGCTGCTCATGGGTGTCCAGCACATATATGACGAGCCTAAACCACCATATGTTGCCCGAGGAATGGATCCATCCGGCATTCGAAAGTCCTTGGCGGGGTATTTTCCACCCCTGCCTGTGAACTCGCTAAGAAAGGTCTTAGCACGAGTTGGGACTTTACCAACTGGGTGCTCCTTGGTGACTTTGCTCGGAAGAAGCCCAGTAATGCATCTGGAGGGACCATCTTGAAAAGCCCCATTTGCGCCAAATTTGCTGGTTGTAACTCCATTATACTCGCGAGTTAGCTCCCATTCTAGCTCACGATGGGAGGACAACCTCTGAAGATATACCAGAGGATAGCTACGTTCCATGTCGGGCAAGAACATAAGCAAATCACCAATTTGGTAGAGCCACTTGCTCTCTTCTTCGAACAAGATCTCATCCGAATGCTCCATCGCATCTCCGAAGATGAATGCAGGCTTCTCCAATACTTCTCGGTTCATTGCTTCGAAGGAAGCATCAGTGATAATCTCTCTTGTGGTAGCAGGGCTGTATCTGATCAACTTCTCCCTGCATTTCCTCAAGTCCGGCTTGTAAGTAGAGAGATCAGTGGTGAAGCAAAATTGGGTCGCTAGATCTGCGCCCCCAACATATCCGAAGTGGTGCCTGTGGGAAAGAGGATCCACTGAGTAGCCCAGTGTAAAAAGAAGAATAAAAAGATTAGAAAAATCTCCTAAGTATATAAATGCGGAGCTAAAAACGACTCTGTGCGAAGGTAAGAAAATAGTCTCGCGTTACAATAAAAATGCAGAGTTAACAAAGTTAAAACGCGAAGATAAAGAGATAACTTCGCGTTTGTATGATAAACGTGAAGCTAAACAGATAACTCCGTGTTTGCAAAATGCGAAGCTAAATCTTAACCTCACGTAGCAAACGCGACAGTTAGTAAAAATAAGTTCGTGTATCAAAACGCGAAAATAACGCGATAGTTTCGTGTGGAAGAAGACCAGAAGTCTTCTTCTTCTCCAAGCCATTCGGCCGGAGTACGGCGATCTCGCCAGTGAAAGAAGTGATTGGACATTCAAAACCAAGCAAATCACTCTAAAATAGCTCTAAAGTCCCAAAAGTTGATATTATTACCTCCGATGGGTGCGGCGTGGACTGGATCGCCACTGCGGCCACTGCCGCTGCTGCTCGCGCTGACCACCGAGGGTGAGGAGGCGTGTGATGTCGTGATCTTCTTAGGCGCCATTGGGTTCGAAATATTGAACAAAATTGATGGAAAAAGGGGAGAAATCTGATTGAAAGAACAGAATCGCCGGAGCTCTAATCTCTTAGAAATTCTTCGAATGAAGTGAAGAAGAAGAGTTAGAACTCTATTTAAATGAAAAAACCCGCCCCTTGGTATTCGGTGCGAGAATCGAAGCAGTTGCTCACTAAAACGCGAGGCTAATAACATCGCGTAATGATGTAAAACGTGAAGATAACTTGGTATTCTAAACTCCACGTTTCAGTTTGAAGATCCAAAGTATTTTAAAATTTACTAAATTCTAAGCAATTTTGAAAATTTTGGAGGGGGTTCTGTTGGCAGTGAAAATTTCTAAGTAAAAGGAATTTTCCACAACATAATGCGGAGCTAACTCTATAGCCTCGCGTTTGAGTAAAATGCGGAGCTAATCTATAGCTCTGCATTCTGGTAGCGATTAACTCCGCGTGAGCAGATTTTATTAGAATCCCAAATTGATTGTGATTGAAATTTGGGCTTATCCAATATTTAAATTGAGTCCAATCAGAATTCCAAATCAAGAGATTTAAATCAAGACTAAGATATTTGATTGGAATTCTTCATGAACACAAGTTCTATTTAAATAGAAACTCTCATATTGGCCCAACCCTATAAAAACCCTCTTGAGAAAGCCTTTGGAGATCTTTTTGGAGCATTAAAAGAGTTCAAGTTATACGTGAGAGCCTTGAACGAATCAAGATCAGCAGAGAAAGATCAAGTCGGCCGTCATCTTCGTCAAGTAAGAAGATCATCGACGTCAGATCGTCCAAACGAGCTATTTAGTATATCCCATCGCTGCGAGAATCCACTCTATATTGTAAAAGAGAGCGATAATTATAAATCTTCTCAGTTGTTCTTTTCTTACTCACTTTCATTGTAATCTAAGTTGTGGTCAATGGAAGGAAACAAAAAGTTTGCTACGAACAAAAGTAAATAGTAAAAGCAACCTTTTTGGCATTTCTATTTCCTACAAGAGTAAGGGTGTGTTTGGTTCTTGAAAGTGGGTGAAATAAGGAAAAAAAAAGAAGTAGTTTCTAAAATAAAAGTTTATGAAGAAAGTGTAAAAAATATTATTTTGTTGAAATAGGATCTTCAACTATCATAAAAAATCACATGCTTATCTTTTATGCAGAAAAATAAAAGATTTAATAATAAAAAAATACCGAAATCAGCCATTATGAAATCTCCTTAAACAAATGCCTGTAAAAATTATTTTTCTCACTTAGCACATTTTCTTTCCTTCACCAGACTCAATAGGATAATCTGATCAAATTGCAAAACGTGGGTAAAGAGAGGACAATTCCTACGTTTAATATACAACACTTATCCTACTCTCCATAACAGTAGGTAGATAGGAATACAGCTTTCTCTATTATCTCTCAACCGTGCATTTCTTGTCAAATCCAATAACCACATTATCTTGTTAAATCCAAATAATGTCGATATTACCCTTTTCGTGTGGGACATATTTTAACATTCTCCCACTGGACCCATATAAATAACACTTATTTGAATTGATAAGGTAAATATAATATGCGCATAACATTAGCTTATTTGCACTCTTGTGAGATTACTATAATATCATAATTAAATAACTTAAAAACATGAGTCATAGCGGTAAATATCAATAAATCGACATCTTCCCTTCCATGCACTACAATGCTAGTAAATTATTTAATTATAATCCATAATAGGAAGTAACCATAATGTCCCTATAATGTCTTTGTTAAAGACGATTCCTGTCATCAATAATCCATATTCATAATTACGTAATTGATGGTAGGCAGGAAAAATGTCAGAAACACAATGAGTGATATCTCTATAAATGTTATAGAACAAAAACATAAAGATCCATAAACATCCCTCAGAGATTGCAACAAAGACCCATGTGATCAACATGTTCATTAAATGTCTTTGGTGCTAATCTTTTAGTCAAAGGATCTGTAATCATGAGCTCAGTCTTAATATGTTCTATAAACACTGTTTGTTTCTGAACTTCCTTCTTAACGGCTAAATACTTGAGCTCCATGTGCTTAGCGCTATTAGAGTATTTGTCATTTTTGGAGAAAAAGACTGCTGCAGAACTATCACAATACATTCTCAGCGACCTGGCAATACTGCCGACAATTCCAAGTCCCAAGATAAAATTCCGCAACCATAAAGCATGAACTGTAGCCTCAAAGCATGCCACAAACTTAGCTTCCATAGTAGATACTGCTATGATAGTCTGTTTGGCGCTTTTCCATGATATTGCTCCTCCAGCTAAAGGGAATAAGTAACCAAAAGTTGACTTTCGACTATCAACACAACCAGCAAAATCAGAGTCAGAGTAGTCAACCACCTTCAACTGATCAGATTTTCAATACGTGAGCATATAGTGTCTTGTTCCATTCAGATATCTTAAAACCTTATTTGCAACTTTCCAATGCTTCATTCCAGAATTACTTTGGTATCTCCCAAGCATTCTAGCTGCAAAACTAATGTCCGGTCTTGTACAAGTTTGAGCATATATCAAGTTTCCAACAATAGATGCATAAGGAATATTTTTCATTCATTTCTTTTCTAATGCATTCTGTAGACAATCCTTTTCGTTGAACTTGTCTCCTTTACAAATAGGAGCAGGAGTGCTACACGTTTAGCCATATGAAATCTTTTAAGAACTTTATCGATATATCCCTTCTGAGACAATCCTAACAATCCATGTGATCTTTCACGAAATATTTCTATTCCTATCACGTAAGTTGCCTCATCCATATCTTTCATTTTAAAGTTCATAGAAAGAAATCTCTTGGTTTTATTCAATAATTCAAGATCATTACTGGCAAGCAATATGTCGTCAACATATACAATCAAGAAAATAAATTTGCTCCCACTGACCTTTAGATATATATACCGATCAACGGTACTTTTCTTAAATCCAAAGGATGTTATGGTATCATTAAACTTAAGATACCATTGTCTGGAAACTTGTTTAAGTCCATAAATTGACTTCTTTAATTTGCATACCATATGCTCATTTCCTTTAATCAAGAAACCATCGGGTTTATCCATATAAACCTCTTCATCAAAATTCCCATTCAGAAAAGCAGTTTTCACATCCATTTGGTGTAACTCCAAATCAAAATGAGCCACCAGATCCATTATGATTCTAAGAGAGTCATTCTTTGATACAGGAGAGAACGTCTCTTTGTAATCAACACCTCCCTTTTGAGTGAAACTTATTGCAGCAAGTCTAGTTTTATATCGTTCAATATTACCATTACAGTCGCGTTTGGTCTTAAAAACTCACTTACACCTGACTATCTTAAAACCTTTAGGCAAATCAACGACGTCCCAAACTTCATTTTATTCCATTGATTTCAACTCATCATTCATGGCATTGATCAACTTTTCAGAATCACTACTTTCAATGGCTTGTGAAAATGAAACCGGATCTTTACTTATCCCTAAATCATAATCAGATTCTTACAAATATATCAAATAATCATCTGAAATAGCTGATCTCCTTTCTCTTTGAGATCTCTTTAGCGCTATTCCTTGTGACTGTTCTAAAATTGATTTATTAGTGACATTCTCATTATGGAGTGACTGATCATTAGATTGTTGTTCAATGTTATCATATTGTACGACTATTGGAGAAACAATAGTTTCTGTTGAAGTTTCGGGTATCGGGACCGGCACCCAAACTTCTTCGATGATCACATTACGTGATACATCACTCCCACTAATTTCACAATTCTCAAGAAATCTGGCATTTTCGGTTTCAACAATTCTCATACTATGGTAGGACAATAAATCCTATACCCTTTGAACTTCTCTAGGTAACCAATAAAATATCCGCTTACAGTCTTAGAATCCAATTTCTTTTCATGTGGATTCTAAATCCTAGCCTCAGTTGGACAACCCCAATTATGAAAGTGTCTCAAACTCGGTTTTCTTCCCGTCCACAATTCAAAAGGAGTCTTTTGAACTGTCTTACTAGGAACCCTGTTAAACAAATAAACAGCTGTCTTAAGGGCTTCCATCCATAATGAAATAGGTACCGAGAAGTTACTTAACATACTCCTAAAAATTTTCATAAGAGTAGATTACACCTTTCAGCCACACCTTTCTGCTGAGGCGTACTAGGCATTGTATATTGTGCACAAATACCATGCTCTTCTAGGAATTTAGCAAACGGTCCTGAACATTATCTTATTTCATCATATCTTTTGTAATACTTACCACCTCTATCTGATCGAATGATTTTCACCTTTCTATCTAATTGTCGCTCAACTTCAGTAATATATGCCTTTAAAGCATTTATTGCTTGAGACTTTTTATGCAACAAATAGACATAACCGTAATGTGAAAAATCATCTATAAAAATATAAAATACTTTTCTCTACCAAAAGACGGTGAGTCGAAAGGTCTACAGATGTCAGAATGGACAATCTTCAAAAGTTTTCCACTTCTTGTGGCGCCTTTCTTTATATATTTGGTTTGCTTTCCTTTAATGCAACCCACACATACATCGAAATCAGTAAAATTAAGATTCGAAAGAGTCCCATCTTTTACTAATCTTTATATTCTTTCTCTGAATATATGACCCAGTCTTTTATGCTATAAGAAAGAAGAATTTTCATTAACTCTACTATGTTTAGTTCCAACATAATGATGCAAGGTGAGGAGTGTTTCAGTAAATTAAGATTAAATCTATAAAACCCTTCAGATGAAACATCAGAACCAACAGATGAGTCATTTCTCAACAAACGAAAACCCTTATGTTCAAAATATAAAGCATAACCATCATAATCAAGTCTTGACATGGAAATTAAATTTTTAGAAACAGTAGGAATATAAAGAGTATCAAATAGGTCCAAACAGTGGCCTGACTCTAAAAGCAAACGTAAAGTTCCAATACCAATAACTGGTACTTGAGTTCCATTTCCCAAGACTATAAAATACTCATTTTTTTTTTATGTTCTGGATCAAAAGGTATCACTGCATCGAATTTGAAACATGAACAGTAGAATCAGAGTCAATCCACCATGTATTAGAAGGAACTTGTGTCATATTTGATTCGAAACATATATAAACCAATAGCTTACCTTTCTTCTCGAACCAACCTCTTCATTTCGAGCAATTTTTCTGTAAATGCCCAGAGCGATGACAAAAATAGCATTTGCGAGCTCCATTGTCATGAGAGAATCTTGCAACCTTTAATGGATATTTCTTGAAACTCTTTTTTGCTTTCTTTCCTTTACTTCCAACTCTATGACTCATAACATTAATTGAATGTTGTCCTTATTGCTTAAGTCTTGCCTCTTCTTGAATTAACATACTCGCTAATTCATTCACATTCCACTTTTCTTAATAGTATTATAGTGAATCTGAAATGGCCCATATTGAGTAGGCAAGGAATTCAGAATGAACTGAATAAGGAAACTTTCATCAATATTCATACCCAGAGATTTGAGTTTGGCAGCTAGGTTGGTCATTTCAAGAACATGCTCATTCATTCCACGGTTACCATCAAATTTCATGGTGGTAAGTTCAGCCATTAATCCCCTCCATGGGACTTGTCTGCTGAATGAAACCGATCTTCCACAGCCTTGAAATATTCCTTTGCATTTTCAATTTGAGGAAGTGTTGACTTAATATTATTCGCAATACACATTCGCATAAACATGATGCTTAATCTGTTCGATCTTTTCCATGACTTAAACAAAGCTCGCTGCTCCAAACTGCTTGTATTAGTAATAGCAGCTGGTTTGTCAATTCGTAGTGCTAAGTCAAGATCCAGAACACTGAGATGAAACTGGATCTGTTCCTTCCAGTCAGAGAAATTAGATCCACTAAAGATTAGAACAGAAGAAGCCAGCGAATGAAGTGAAACATGAACTGACACGGCAATAAAATCATCACAACATTAATGTTTTGAAAAAATCATTTTCATTAGTAATACTGCATTCAATCTTTGAATTAACTAATGCAATATACTTATAACTTAATGATTACTTGAAAGTTGGTGCACTTTTGGGTCAAACCATAATAATCAAATAATCATTCCATAATAATTTTGTAAAATCATAATTCAATTCAATATTTATAACTTTTCTCAGCAATATCACTTTGGTGACAACATGCTAACCATAATACAAATATTATTGATAAATAACAAAGCAGAAATCGGTCTACAATTTAAAACAGATAAATAATATCCCAGAATAAAAAAAATATCATCATAAAGAAAAAAGTAGCTCATGCATTAAATCACATGGCCCAACAAATGTTGACAAAAAAGTAATCATCTAAACAAAATAGTGAGTCCAATAAAACAAAAAGGATTACCAGCGAATATCAAGACTCAAAATAATTTATTGAGGCTCGTCCGAATATATATTTATTTTATTTTTTTTGAGGTGTAAACACTGGAGAAGTCACCCAAGGCCATATAGATCGAGCTATCATAGCTTAACACAGGAGGTTAGGATTTACAACAGTGAGACCCTACGACCACAACACCCCTACATCCCAGATACAAGGCTCAACATTCGCATCACTTTAAATGCCTCGTTGCAGTAGCTCAATTGGCTAGAGCTTGTGGCCCTCAATCGTTAGGTCGGAGGTTTGAACTCGACTTTTAGCGGATTTTTTTAATTTCACAGTAAAAAAATTAGAGAGTAGTGGGGTGAGAACTCTCGACCCTAGTATACTCAATAGCTATGAGACCTACGCGCTAGCCAACTGCGCCACCAACTTCGATTAATCGATTTCACTGGTCCGTTTCAATTTAATTCAAAAAGATTTAATTTTGTTAGAACTAAGCTTTGGCCGATCAGGGTTTCGAATTTTTTAAAAATCAACAATTAAGAAGTAATCTCGATTATCAGATAGAGACTTCGGCTATGACATGATTTCATTAAGATTTCATTAAATCCGGAAAACATCATAGGAAATTGATCTCTATATTAAAAGAAAAATCATGATAATTTCAACCATGCTCTGATACCACATGTAAAAAATATTATTTTGTTGAAATAGGATTTTCAACTATCACGAAAAAATCACATGCTTATCTTTTATGCAGAAAAATAAAAGATTTAATAAAAAAACATATCGGAATTAGCCATTATGAAATATCCTTATTGAAGAAAAGGCTGTAGAAAATATTTCTCTCACTTAGCTTATTTTCTTTGCTTCACCTGACTCAATGAGACAATCTGATCAAATTGAAAAGCATAGGTAGAGAGAGGACAATTTATACGTTTAATATATAACACTTATCCTACTCCCTATAACAATAGGTAGATAGGAATACAACTTGCTCTATTATCTCTCAATCGTGCATATCTTTTCAAATCCAATAACCACCTTATCTTGTTAAATCCAAATAATATCCATATTACCATTTTCATGTGGGACATATTTTAACAGAAAGTTATTCAATAGATTTCAAGTATTTGTATATTCATTCAAGAAAATTAGAAGTATAATAGGAAAAATATTAATTTATTATCAAATAAAATAAATAATAATATTAATCTATTTGTTACTTGAGTAGAATTGAAAAGTAGTAGTGAGAAACTAATAAAAAAAAGTAATATCTTATCTTGTTTATTGAGTTTCAAAAACACTTCCAATAAAAAATAAGGAAAAGAAAAAATGAGAAGTAGAGGTACAACATACGATCCACATCATCCTAGTGGAAGTAACTTTCAATTCTTTTCTTGGCTAAATAAACAAATGAAGTAATTGAATTAGCCTTATTTCCATTACTTCCATGCAAACAAACCCACCCTAAGTCTTTATTTAGCGAAATCTCAAAGATAGTTTTCTAGATGTGCTTTGGCTTTTCTTAGTGAGCCCCTTGACTTATTGACCAAAAAAATTATAAGTTTGCTATAAACTTTTTTGGACAAAAAACCCTTGCCCTCTCCCTTAGTGAGTGCCACTGCTACCGTTGCAGACGGCAGCTACGACTGTCGCCGCAGATGACTGCTACGGCCGCCGCCGCTCTTGCTGCAAAAGCGACAGCAACAAGCAGCTGATGTTGTTGCTGCGGTGGCTGTTGCTGCCACTGCTGCAGCAGTGACAGCAGCAACCAGTGTTGCAGCCGCTACCGTTGTTGCTATCGTTATCATTGCTACTGTCACTGTCGTTGTTGCTACTGTCACCGCCATTGCTGCTATGGCCACCGCTGCTGGTTTTGCTGAAGGAAGAAAGAAAAAAGAGGACAATTCTAGAAAAAAAGAAGACAAAAATGGAGCTTAATAAGAAAAATGTCTATATATTTTAAATTCTAATGGGGCTTATTAAGAAATTGGGCTCACTAAGAAAAAGATAGGGCACATCTAGAAATTTCCTAATTTTTTTTAATGATGAAATTCCTATAATATATTTCAAAGTTTCATTTAAAATCCTATGCATATGATAAATTAGCATTTTGCTAATTTTAATTCTGCTTTGAGATCCGAAATTCACCGCAGAGTAAAGGGGGAAGGGGCTCAGTACTTTTACGGGCATTTAGATTTCACTCTCTCTCCCCTCTCCTCCCTCCCTCCCTCCCTCCCTCTTCCTATCATCGCAAATTTCATCGTACGGATAAGACGGCTCCGCTCTTTTAGGCGAGAGATCGCCGCCGGCGAGTGCTTTTCTGGTGAGATTTCCCGCCGACGAACCGCTCTCTTTGCCCTTTTTTTCCCCTTTAAATCTCTTTAGTTTTGTTCTTTGAATAGAGTTTCTTTAGGAATCGAGCTCTTGGGATATGGAGCAGTTGATTCTCTAATGAGGTGATAATATCCCTCATAATACACGCTTCGAGTTTCGTCGATTTTGATGTAGTTTTTGGTGCTGGTTTATGATGTCTATGAGTTCTTGTGGTCGCTGTTGGATTTTGAGCGGCATTTTGTTTTTTTTGACTGCTTCTGCTGTTTTTTTTTAAAATTATTTTTCTCTCGAATTGAACTCTACAGTGCGTTCGGTCGATTTGATGCTGGATTTGCTGTGAACGTTCAATTTTGGGTGGTTTTTTTTTTTCTTGTATTTTTTAGTCGATTTTGATTCTGTTTTGATTTTTTTCCTCCTGATTTCTTGTTATGATTTGTGTAATTTATTTTAGGAGCACTTGTTTGACCCTATCGTGAGGTTCTTATTTCTTTTTTTTTTTTAGTTTTTTTTTTCTCATTTCATGATCTATTTTTTTTTTTTTTTTTCTATTTTGAGTACTTATTTAAGGTTCTTTCTTAAGAAAATATAACTCTCTCTTGTTTTTATCTTTCTAGATGCATCTTAAGTTAAGCTTCAAATTTCTTTATTTTTCCTTTTTTATTCATGAAGATTGTTTTTTTTTTTTTTTCCAACGCTTCTCTGCTTAATTATCCTTTTGAAGATTGATTATACGGCCTGTGGCATTTAAAAGGAAAATTTTGGGATTTCTGTAGTTGTTTTCATGAGATGAAATTTCTTGCTAGATTTTCTTGGGGTTCAAACTTCTTTTCGAGGCAGATTTTGTTGAGTTTGATAGATTTTTTTACTTTCTTTTCTAGTCTTCTTCTTCCTTTATAAAAAAAAAAAAAGTTAAAAAGAAGAAAATTAGTTTCAAGTAGAACTTAGTTTGCTTCTCGTTCCTCTTAACTGTTTGACTTTTTTTTTTTTTTTTCTTAATTGCGTCTTGGTCTGGGGAAGTAGGAGTGGGTTTCCGGCTCAAGGATCAGGCCCCACAAGAAGTCCGGGATCAACTATGTGTCTGAGCCCGGCTCAGAACTCTGAGATGTCGAGCCTTGTTCATCTGCATTATGATAATTCAGGGAACTGTAGAAGAACTTCAGTGAAGAAAAGAGGAATTAAGAGCAGAATTAGAGATAGATCAAGAAGAAAAGTGAAGAAGAAGAAGAAGTGGGAGGAATGATATCTAGACTTTCATTGATTAAAACTTGGTTTACAAGTCACTATTTTGCTATTTATTCAACCCATTCCAGTACCATATCAATCCCATATCCGCTTTCAAAGCCCCAATGGCTAGTTTTAGTGTAGCCTGAACTTGAGTCTCTTGCTGTGTGAGCTTAATGACCATGGGCCGATACTTGCACTCTTGGGCTGTATTAAATATAAGTGAGGTTCTTATTTGAGGGGGAAATTCTATTTGCACACGGCATTTTACTCTTGACGCACGGTTTTAAAACTTATAAATAATTACAAATTTGTCATTATTTTTTAGACTAAATTACCCTTATAAATTCCAAACTAAGACTTTTTAAAATTTGGAACTACGACTCATCTTTCTTCTCTATTTTCTCTCTAAAACCCTAAAAATAATTTTTTTTGGTATTTAATAAAAACACATCTCCTACAAAATCATCTATCTGATTTCTTAACCCTTTAAAATTATTTACATTAATGTTCCTGAAAATATTAGAAGAATTTTAAATTCTTCGATTTCACCGTGACAAGTAAAATTTGAGTTTGAAATTTGTATTTGAGTTTTCTTATGCAAATGGAAAATTCCAACATGCAATTGATGTCAGAGAACAAATCTAAGGTACGATTTGAAATTTTTTTAGGTTTTATACGTATTTGTTTGAAATTTATCGTTAATTAGTTTTTTTTTTTTATCCTTCGTTTGCTGGTCAGGTATTAATACCCGACCAGCATGTTTCTTGGTCGGGTATTAATACCCGACCAAAATATTTTTTTGCTAAATGAAATTGGACGGGTGAGGAGTTAGAGAAAAAGAGAAAGGGTATTTTTGGAAAAAAAATTGGACGCAGAAAGTAAAATGTCAGTATTTCAAAATATGAGTTTGGTGTAAAGAAGAACCAGGGCGCTAAGAGTAAAATGCCGTGCGCAAATAGAATTTCCCTATTTGAGGCCTTGACAACTCCTTTCTCAAATTCCAACTTGGTCCCCTAAGTTGGCATTCGGAAATTTCTCCCCGATTGTTGCAAAATCCTCCCATGTCGCCTTTGTGGTGTCATACCCCTTCCACTTGACGAGTATCTGGGTCATTGCCTTGTTGCTATGCTTAACCATGCGTATCTTCTCGGGCACTCTTTCCCCCATCTCCCATAGGTAGATAAGATCGCCACTTGCAATTGATTTGTTGTCGATGTATCTCTTTAGGAAGAGACATGAAAAACATAATGGATCTTTGCAGTTCCGGCATCTGAAGGTAGTAGGCGACTTTACCAATGCACTCCAAGATTTGATACGAACCAAAAGCGTAGAGTTTGTAAGGGAGTGACCCTCTCACTGTGTTTTGGCGGTAGGACTGAAGTTTAAGAAGAGCCCATCACCTACCATAAGTTGGCTTTTGGAGTCTTATAACTTCATCCGCTCTTAGGTCTTAGTGAAATGATCTTTCGAGAGCCAAAGGACATGATCAATATTGAAAATGTTGAAAATAACACGTTATGAAACCTGTTATACTGCGTTACGTAACCTAACGGAACCCCAGTGCTACGTAACAACTGAAAATAACTCAGTGCACCGTAACAGTACGTTTCTTATGTTATTTCATGTTATATTACGTAACGTTACATTAAGTTACGTTATTTACAATTTTTCTAGTAATTTTTATATTATTGTTGATTATTATTTTGTTTATTAGCGAATTGCTGTAATTTTCTTGATTAGTTGTTGGATTGTATGATTGCTTGGAAAATTACTAACTTATTACTTGCGATTGTTTCCTTATTCGCTTGTTGTAATTTCTCTCCGGTTACTGAAATATCTTACTTGTTGATATTATTGAATTTTTAACTGAACTAAAATTAACAATACAAATAACATAAATTGAACATTACAAAATATAAATTACAATAATGATAATAACTGGAATTAAAATAAAAAATTAAAATCTTATTTTCTTATTTACATAATGACTGGAATTACCTTGGATACTTAATATAATTTATAAAGATAAATGTGAAAATTATTATAAAATTTAGTATAAAATTAGAATATATTATGTATTACAAAATGGTTTTAAATTTTTTTTTTTAGATATTTTAAATTTATTTTTGAGTTTATAAAAATTATTTTATATAATTTTATATTTATTTTTAATTAATACATAGGAAATTGCATAACCTACGTTATGTGTTACGCTATATACGACATAAGCTAAAAGAAACAAAACGTTACGTTATCGTTATCGCTATTTTAAACATTGGACATGATCTGTCATATAAGGAAACCTCAACCGCTTGTACCTTCGCAGTTGTGCTGTAGCAGGGTAAGAGGCGATCGTCTATACACCACTTCGTAAAGTGTAAATTCTGTTGTCAAACGCCACGTGTAGACCTGGCAAATGGGCCGGGCGGCCCATTGGGCACGTCCAGCACGACCCGGGTCCCCGGCTTGGGCTATGCCCGAGCCGCCGGCATGGCTCGGTACAGCTCGGCCCAGCTGAGCTGAGCCGTGCTTGGCATGTGCCAGGCACGACTCGACACGTGCTTGGCTGCAGCAGGGTAACTTTTATTTTTTTTATTTTAAAAATAGCTGTTTATAGCCATTTGGGGGGTTTTTTTGCAATTTTTTTTGCACATAACCTCCCAATGGCTATAAGAATAGTTGTTGGGGGGTTTCTTGCAAATTAAATTTGCAAATTTTGCCCTCTAACTGTTAAAAAGGCCTTTGGGGGGTTTTCTTGCAATTTTTTTGCAAAAAAAAACTTTTCTTTCGCTATAAATAACCACATAATTCGTCCATTTTCATTCTTCTCACAAATCACTATTCTCTCAAAATTCTTCTCAATCTTCATCTCTCTAAAATTTCTAAAAACAAAATTCTTCCAAATAAATTTTCCTATATTCGTTCAAGTTTCACGTAAGTATCAAGTGATCAAGAAGGCTCATGCAAGTAAGCATCAAGCAAGCCTCAACATCAAGCAAGCCTCAAGCAAGCTCTTCTTAGTTCTTCCGGCTTTCTCTCTCAATCACTCATCTCTCTACTCTATCTTTCAAGTGGTTTTACCTCTCAAGAGGTATTTATAATTTGAATTTTTTATTCGGTTTTATCGTAGTTGAAAAAGTACTAAGGAGTAAGAACAAGTTGTGAGTGACGGTCATGATTCTCTTCTCTCTCTTCGGACTTTGTATAATTTTCAAAGAGATTTATAGAGTAATTATATCAATGTAATGAGATTTAATATAATAAAATTTTATTTTTACTATTATTTTTTCTTGTAAAACTAATTAAATTAAGCTAAATAATTAATTAAACTAACTTAATAATTAATTTAATATTTTTTATTTCTTAAAAAAAATGTGCTGGCATGCCTCGGCCCGTGCATGGCACGTGCCTGGCGAGCCGTGCCGGCGGGCCGAGCTCGAGCCAATACCTAGGCGGACGTGTTGTGCTAGGCACGGGCTGAGCACGGCCCATTTGCAAGGCCTAGCCACGTGTTATGCCAATATTGAGCCCAAGCTAGCCATTGCACCATTCATTTGGTTTGGCACTAGAGAAGTAGCATAGATATGATTCTAGGCACTGGTTCACTCTCTTCGATTTCCTATCAGTTTGCGGGTGGTAAATTATGCTGAGTTGGAGTTTTGTTCCCTGCAAATGGAACAATTCTCTCCAAACTCCACTAGTAAAAATTTTAGCGTTGCAATGACTGTGGAGTTGGGAATTCCATATAATGTGCTCATATGTTCGATGAAAATCCCTCTAATTGTGGTGCCGTGGTTGGAAGCTTCAGGGGTACAAGATGTGCATATTTTGAGAAAAGATCGATCACCACCATTACTGTTGTAAGTCCATTGCTTGAGGTAAGTTTTCAAGAAAATCCATAGTGTCCTCCCATACCCTTGTTGGTATTGGTAGAGGTTCCATGAGGCCTAGAGGAATCACATAGTCGTGCTTGTGCCTCTGCACGCATTGTACTCCTGCACTGCCTTTTTGATGTCCCATTTCATTCCTACCCACCAAAAAGTCCTTTTGATCCTTTGCAACATCCTGTGGTACTTCGAATGTCCACCTAAGGGTGAATCATGATTATCATACATGACCTATCTACATAAATGTAACTCGGGGTCTAATAGAACCCTTCCTTTATAAAACTGCACACCATTGCACTCCTTGTAATGTTGGTCCTGCATCCTTCCCTCACTAAAGTTTCTTTTTCACTTGTTTATAAAACTCTCTGAAACCATCTGTCTCACCCCTTTAAGCCAGTATGGCTCTACTACAATTATAACCATACATGCCCTTCCATCATCCGCTTCTTTTTGTCTTAAGAGTGCGTCGACTACCTCCTTCGCCTTGCCTTTCTTAATAATCAGGGATGTTAGGACTCCTTCCGTAATCATTGATTTAACAGAGATTTAATACTTTGTTGATCCGTTTTTGATAATGAACCTTCTCCCTTACAAGTATTGCCTTCACTTTTTAACTAGGCACAGGATAGTTATCATCTCTTTCTTGTAAGTGGACAAGGACAGTGCCTTCCCCTTAAAGACCTTGGCTTGAAAATGCAATCTAGTGTCCTTGCATCAAGACTATTCCAACACCTGATCCAGAGGCATCACACTCAAAAGTGAACTCAAAATTGAAGTGTGGCATGCAAAGGATTGGTGGTGACAAAAGTCGTTGTTTTTAGTCTTCAAATGCTTCTATAGCTTCGGGCTCCACTTGAACTTGCCCTTCTTTAACATAGCATTTAGCAGTGTAGCTAAACTCCCATAGTATTTCACAAACTTTGTGTAGTAACCTGTCAAGCCCAAAAATCCTCTCAAAGACTGAGTTCTTTGGTAATGGCCAATTGGCCGCTGCCTTCACCTTTCTTAGGGTCCACCACAATTCCATTATGTGAGATCACATGTCTCAAATTATCTATTTGCTTATACTCAAACCGGCATTTTCTCTCTTTGGCAAAGAGTTGATTTGGTTTCAACACTTCAAAAACTTCATGAAGATGGTTAATGACTTCCCCATGACTTACTATGGATCAGTATGTCATGGAAGAAGACTAAGATAAATTTTCTCAAAACGGAGTGGAAGACATCATTTGAAATGTAGAAGGGGGCATTGGTGAGCCCAAAAAGCATCACCAAGAACTCCTAGTGACCGTGGTGTGTTCAGAAGGCCATTTTCTCAATATCTTCTTCCACCCCCCTATCTCAAGTCCAACTTAGAGATGTAGGTGGCCCCATACAATTCATCCAAGAGATCATCGATGAGTGAAATAAGGAATTTATTTTTGATAGTGTTTTGATTAAGCAACCTATAGTCCACACACAACCGCCAATTGCCATATGATTTTTGAATCCCCGTAATGGAGGAAAAGGGATTGGTGCTTAGTCTAATGAACCTTGCTTGTAAAGTCTCCTATATTTGTTGCTCAATCTCATCTTTTGGTGAAAGGGATGTTGATACGACCTTATCTTCACTTATCGGGTGCGGGTTCAGGAGGGGAATGTAATAATCAGAGGTCCTTTTTTGTGGTAATCCTTGTGGAGTTTGAAACACCTTTCGGTACTCGTCTAGAAAATGTCTCGGCGTCTCTGGTAGGCTTTCCTTCTCGATTGCCTCCAGCTTTGGCTCTACTTGAATTGCATACAAGATGTCCCCTTGTTATAAGATTTTGTCAAAGAGTTCTCTATTCACCACATCAATTGCTATTGCTTGAACCCTTTGGAATGTTACGATTCTATCTTCTCTCCAAAATTTAAGAGTATGTTTGTTGAAATCCCATATTGTAGGACCCAATCCTTTCAACCACATTGCCCCAAAACATATTTGTGGATCACTCAATGGCACTATCAACAAGTCTGCTTCACTCCCTTGTTCTTGAATGAACATTTTGATGGATTTGCAACAACTTCCTCCAGAGATTCTTTCCCTACCTACCATTGTTACATTAAAAGGTTCAATGTCAGACACGTCCAATTGAAGGCATTCCATTGTTATAAGATCGATGAAATTATGGGTGACACCTGTATCTATCAAGAACCCCACTTGCCTTCCATTTATCTTGCCAATCAGTCGAGTTGAACTCACCTCAGTGCAGTGTTTTAAATATCGGATACCGGTCTCGTACCGGTCAGTCAAATTGCATACCGGTTACCGGATACCGGGCGGGATATCGGGATATGACCCTAAATACCGGAGTGTCATATCGGTGTCATACCAGTTAAAGAATAATCATATAATTGGCTATATAGAACATAATAAAACGCATAAAATGTGTTTATAGCACTTACATTGGCTTATTTACATTCAACTTACGAATTTGCAGATATCGTTTAGAACGTTCGCATATGCACAGAGACAGAGCGAAATACAATCATAAAATAAAGAAAAATAAGTTTTCAAGATAAAAGAAAAGTGTTTCTGCAATACATAAGTGATATAATTTATAAAATTACAACATTGTCCTTTAAATGAGTTTATTTGAAACATGCTAGAAACTTTAAATATCAGTCTTTACAACATATTTTCTAGCTAGATTCAGAGTCGACTGGTTCATTTGTTGGCATGCCTTCCTCATCATCTGATGACGAATCTGATGATGATGTGTCAACTTCTTCCTCATCGTCATCATCTGATACGTGTTGCTGCTTAGACTTTGAAGATGATGATGCTTTTCCCTTTGAAGTTCTACTACTCTTCGACTTAGATGTTTTAACTCTTTCACTCTTTCTCTTCTTCGGATTAGCACCCATAGCAATTGACACTTGTCGAAAAGTCAGTTATTATCCAGAAAAGACTTCATCATCACTAGTCTCATGAGGATCACCATTCTTTTTCTCAAGCATGAACCACTCGGTGACCTTTTCCTCTTCATTGTATGCTACTAGTGGATCTCTGTTTGGGATTGAAAATTTGCTCTTGAGCCATGCATTGAATTTGACAAAGACTAAGTTATGCAATTTCTTGGAACTTAGCCTATTGCTTTTCTTCGTATGCACCTAAATAAAAGATAATCACATGAAACGAACTTAGAACATATCTATTTGGGAGAAAGAAATATTTAATTAGAAAAGTTAAAATTGTAATACCATCTCAAATGTGTTCCAGTTCCGTTCACAACCCGAAGAACTGGTTGTCAGGCTTAAAATCCTCATTGCCATAATTCTCAATTCGGGAGCATCTGTCCCGTAAAATTGTCACCATTGAGCTAGCAATGAATATTTATAAATAGTTATTAGTTATTTAGTAGTTTCTTTAATTAAAAATAGATTGAATTTTGCATTTCTTAAATTGAAATGCATATCTGGATTAATGATTCTCTTTACTGCTGCCCTTGCAAAAGACATTCCAAATGATCCATTTTGATTTTGATACATTGGGAGCTGCTGTGCAATCTTATCAATTCTATCATGATCATTTGGATAGAATCTGTGCATCACGGCAACGAAGCCCGACATGAACGACTCTCAGCATCAATCTCAGGCTGCTTCGCATAGTAATACAGAGAGTTCAAGAAATATCCAGCTGTATGCAGAGGACCCTTAAGTTTTTCCTCCCATCTCTTATCAATAATCTTCCATATTGGAAGATATTTCTTCTCTTCACCCCCTAGAGCATCTCTTATCTCCTCTTTAGCAGTCTCTAGGTCACCATACAGAAAGCCCATTGAAGGGACCTTGTCCCTATCAACTCTACGCAAAACTTTCACTAGTGGAGTGAATATTTTTAGGGCAATATTTGTGTTGTCCCAAAATTTATTGCTAGCAATTATTTCTGCAACCTAAACATTCATAAAAAAATGTATTAAAAAAATATGAATAACATATAATTTAAAATTATAAAATAAATTTTTTATTAATTAAAATAAATACCTTCTTGCCTGCATCTGTTCTGAAAAGAGTGCAATCCATCCAGTCATCAGATATAAACATATGTTGCAGCTCCTTTTTCTTCTCTCTGATTGATGATAAAGAGAGAAATGCCGTGGCAAACCTAGTTGTACCCGGCCTTATTAGCTCTCCACCAATCGCCTTCTCATTATATCTAAAGATTTGGTGTGACTGTATATGTATACGGAGACTGATCTCCCCATCATAATTGCACTTCGGATATGTTTAATCTTTCCAATATCCGCAAGTATCAGATTAATTGTATGTGCTGCACAAGGTGTCCAAAATATATTTGGATGCGTCAGAGCCAATGTATTTGCTGTAGCCATATTTTTCGAGGTATTATCTGTCACAATCTGTACAACATTTTCCGCGCCAACTTCGTTCATTCCCCTCTCCACAAATTTGTGGATATAACTGCCATCGTGTCTCTCAGAAGATGCATTTTGAGACAATAAGAAGGCTGTACCGGCCGGACAATGTACAACGATATTCATTAAACTTCTCCCTTTCCGATCCGATCACGCATCAGTCATTAAAGTGCAGCCATTTGTTCGGCAATTCCGTTTGAATGATTCAAGAGTTGCATTTGTCTCCTCGACCTCTCTTTGGAGGCAAGTCTCGCTTAGCTCGTATGGGCTAGGAGTCTGTAAGTTTGGTCCATACATGCCAATGGATTGGACCATCTGCATAAAAGCTGGTTGTGTAGCAATATTGAATGCAAGCCCTCCTTCATAAAAAAAACCTGGCAATGTATCGAATTGCATCGTCTTAGGCTTTTTTTCTGGAGGCTGATGGTACGGCAGGCTGTTTTTGAGCTATTTCTACTGCTTGCTCGACCGATCGAATTACAAATTGATCCATCGGTCTTGTTGTTTTGCGGGAAGATTGACTTGTTATTTTGCGAGAAGATGACTCCTCTCGAGCTGTCTCCTCATCTTCTTCTTCCTCAATACGAGCTTCTTTTAACAAATTTTGAAGTTCTGTTACTTTTCCTTCCTTTACTTCTCTAGTTTTACTTAGCATTACTAGAGCATTCTGCTTCACGTCATCTGGGACCAGGGGACAGCATCTGACATTCCCGCTGACATGACCTAAATGTTCCTTCAAGCGAGTAATGCCTCCCTCATATTCATTCTTACAGAAATTACACTCCACTTTATTGGGCTTATTGGGTACTTTTTTCTCCATTCCCAAGCTGGATCTTTACCTCCTCGCTTCTCTTGGACATTAGAAGCACTAGAAAAGGACATCTTTCAAACTATTTCTGACTTCAAAATAGTGGAGTGAAAAAGGATAAACAATTAATTGATTAAATAGCTAAATAATTGTTGCACTTAATTTATAAATAATTGATTAAATAACATTGATTTAATAGCGTAAATTGTGGCTATAGGTCCCCACATTTCATTAACTAGAGCTTAACGAAATAGATCACCCCTTCTTTAATTGCTCCAATTAAACATTTACATGGAAATCATTCAAGTTGAAAGTGAAATGTTAGCAGGGTGGTTCTCTGAGGCTACTATATGAGATTGCAAGCTTTCAGCATTTAAATTCTTTTATAACTTTAAAAGAATTTACGTTGCTAGTAATAATCAAACTTTGGAACCTCTGTTTAACTACTGATCAGGTCTGCCTAAACTCTAGTTATTGACGTAGATGGAATCTCATGAAAAATGAATATAGATTCTAGCATGAAACAAAATCAGTGAATACATAATTACATATAAATAATAAATACTCAAAATTCACACAAAATCATTCCTTGAATCACTGATTCACACTGAATCAGTGATTCGGTTTACTGATTCACACTGAATCAGTGAACCGAATCACTGATTCAGTGTGAATCAGTGATTCAAGGAATCACTGTAGACTCCCCTACCCGCAGGTTCACTGTTCAGCCCTTCCAATTTAACAATTCCCTTCAAATTACACCAAAAAAAATAAATCCAACATAAATCACAATCAATTAAACCTAAATAGCACAATTATAAAAGAAATTGAAGAAATTTATAATTCTAAATCAAATTTAAATTAAGAAAACAAACTGCGGTTACCTGGCCGGCGGCGACTGCTCCTCTGGCGAACGACGATCACCCTTCGAAGACCTCCAGAGCTATGGAGAGCGGAGAAGAAAGATAGAGAGAACACGAGAGAGATTTATAGATGGATTGGGAAATGGGAAATTAGGGTTAGGGTTCGGCCGTTCGTCTCGATCGGTCGACGATCGCGGAGAGAGAACGAGAGAGAGAGCCAGAGAGTGGAAGAAAAAGAATCAGAGAGAGATTTATGGCGGATTTGGGAAAATTTGGGGTTAGGGTTAGGGATTTGGTTGCGGGAGGGAGTCTCGGATCGCCGGGAGAGAGAGAGAGAGAGTTCGCGAAAAAATAGAATTTCTCCCCCCTCCCGACCCGTTTTATATCTTAACGGGTCGGGTCTGAACGGGTTATTGGGTTTAAACCGTAACCAAAACCCAATAACCGATATTACTAAATACCGGCCGATATTAGACATATCGATACCGGCCGATATATCGTCACGTGGCCGATATATCGGACCATACCGGTCCAAAATGATATCCGGTAAAAAAATGTCCATATCGTCTCGTTTCTTCAATTTTAACGATATATCGGCCGATATACCGGTATATCGGCCGATATTTAAAACAGTGCCTCAGTGACTCCCTTTATGGCATTAATTGACAGTGTGAGAGGCTTTAGTTCCTCCTCTTCATTGACATCTTCAAATCCCCATTTCCTCTCCTCTTTGACTTTCGAAGCTATTTCCAACCTGAAAACTCTTTGATTTGTACATTTATGACTCGCCGTGTATTTCTCATCACAGCTAAAACATTGTCCCTTCTCTCTTCTGATAAGATAGTTTCTTCATTGAGGTAGGCATCACATTATTAGTAGTGATCGTCGTTTTTGTGCCGCTAGTACCTCCCTGACTGGCGGTTGTTCCTCCTGGATTGGAGTTGATGGCTCAAGCAAAATTTCCCTTCAAATTCTTCAGGAGGGCTGTGATTTTATCTTCTTTCAATTTCACTAGTCTCATGGCTTCACTCATGCTGTGGGGTCTTTTAGACATTGCTTCATACGTCACCAAGTCCCTCAACCTGCTTATAAAGCGATTGATTAAGTACTCTTGTGATAGCCCATGTACATGCTGGGATAGCCACATGAGCTCTCCTTGGTATTCATCATAGCCTCCCCCTTCTTGCCTTAGTTTGGACAATTCCCCTATGTAATCGAGTGTTTCACTGAATATACATTAACACTAGTCCCCTTTCGAATCATGCCTCCAATGGATCCCCATTTGTTTTCACCGACCTTCAATACCACAATCGATAGGCTTCGTCTAGATACAGTGCAACCATCCTCACCAGTTGCTTTGTGCAAAAGAGCTAGCCATGGATGTCCTTTCCCGTAAAGGTGGGGAAATCTAGCCAAGTGCGATACTGATACTCGCCATCCTTGGATCAGTAATTGGGTATATAGGAGTGATTAGTCATTGGAGGATGCATTTGCCTAAAAAATAAAAGGTGGAAGAGTGGACCTTCACAATACACGGACCTTTCTTCGTTGAAGATCTGATTCAATTCTCCTTGTCCTGAGGGTGACTCAAGAGTTCTGTTGCATGAATCAACTCCGGATCTCTGCTGTAGATCTAGTAATAAAGCCTTGATTTCCTCCTTGTCACTTGTGCAGTCGACATCTAGCTTCTTCATCAGAACTTATAGTTCATCCACTTCATTGGCATGATGTATGATGACATCTCACAAAAACACAAATTTGACGATGGTCGAAGGAAGTGTAGGTCCAGATCCTTTTGCTATCAGAAAAGGACCGTCTGCACTATGATTCTACTGTCGAAGCCTGGCTCATAACTTCGAGATGTCGAGCCTTTGTTCATTGGCACGATGATAATTAAGAGAACCTGCAGAAGAACTTCATGAAGAAAAGAGGAATTAAGAGCAGAATTAGAGATGCAACAAGAAGAAAAGTGAAAGAAGTGGGAGGAATGCGATCTAGATGATCATAACTTGGTTTTCAAGTCACTATTTTGCTATTTATACATCTATTCCTTTCCCGTACCACTTCTGTAGCTGCTTTCAGAGGCCCAATGCTAGTTTTACTATAGCCTGAGCTTGACTCCATTGTGTGTGAGCTTAATGACCATGGGCCAATACTTGCACTCTTGAGCTTTATCAAATATAAGTGAAGTTCTTATTTGAGGCCCCTGACTCAATGATGCAAACTGAAGGCGAGGACACCAGTGGGAACATAGGTGTGATAAACCTGAAGGTATCACTTGATCAGTGAGGCACCGTGAACAACACTAGAGTCCAAAGGTGTCCAAAGAGGAAACTCGTTCCTTTGCAATCCACTCTAGGAGATACCGCCCCTAAGGTCTCTCCTTGATTTTCTTCAAGGATAGCATTTCCCCATCTAAGACACTAGTGTCCTTGTGACAGTTTGAGATGGTTTGGGATTCTATGTTGGTCATTGATTTGGTATTTGCAGTAGATCTCGTTGGGGTTTAAAATAAAGACACAGGTCTAATTAGATAGTTCTTAGTTATTGTAGTTGTCTCAAGAACAATCTTCTTTGGAAAGGAAGAAAAAGAGAGAAAAAGGAGTCGCTAGGGTTTCGTGGAGCAATGATATCCTTGAGAAGAAGAATCGAGATTTGACAAATCGGATCTTATTGAAAAGATTGACTTTGAGGTAACTTGCTCATCAGTGTTATTTATCAGTGAGATAGGCAAGAGCCTTTGATCTCTTCGTGTAGTTTGTACTTGATTGTTGGGCTAGATGACACGTGAGAGGATTTAAATACTTGTAGAGCTTTAATTATAGTGGATGTGTTTTGTCACGTGGTTTATTGTCCCGAAAGGGTTTTCCCCATTAAAATAGGTGTTTAATATTCTCTTTACTTTTCATATCTAGGGATGATCATTGTAGATTTGGTTGTATTCCGCTAATTCTACAAAGTCCGTGATTGACTATTGAGCCAATTCTCAATATGAATATTATAATGTCTGATGAAACTCTTAATCATTTTCTTCTGATGATTTCTTGGTGGGTATTGATTTTATTTCTTTTCCTTTTTCTTTATTTTAATTTACTTCAATTTCAGTCTTTTAATATGTATTTCCTCCTTTAAAAGTACACATGTATCCTTGATTTGATTTTTTTTAATGTTATTGGATGTTTTCATAAAATATTTAATTAGATGTTGCCGATGTTCTAAAATATGTTTTCATTATGTGAGCGGTCTGAGAGTGCATAATAGTTAAGCAGATTCCATGAAGTTTAAAATGATTACACGGAAGTACACAAAAAATTAATATTTAATTATATGTTAATATAATAATACTTTAAATACATATATTAAGTGCTAAAAAATAAAAAAAATTAGGAGAAGTCATCTTAATTTTTTAGATTTGCTTAGCAATAAGCGAATAACAATACTTAAAATAATCTCATACTCAAACTCAAATCGAAATTCACTTAAGATTTCCAATCTCTAGTTTTAATTTCGATTTCTGTTCAAAATCCCAAATATAATATGAGATTAATAGTACAGTCTCAATAGTGAAGCGAGTAGGAGATCGAGAGCTTGAGCATTTCAGAGAGAGTTCGCGAGTGTGAGAGCCTGAGGAGAGAGTCGGTGAGAGGGAGGGACTAACGTGAGTGATTCAACCAGAGCGAGAAGCTGAGGAGAGTTGGTGAGAGGGGAACCAACGAGAGGACTCCAGAAAAGATAGACTCATCACAAATATCTCGGTGATAATAAAGAGCGATTCTCAATGAGAGCAAGAGATGCATCAAAAGCAGCTAGAGATGAGTTTGGTCGACGAATAAGGGAGAAGGAGAAGAAAGTAGGTGAGAGTTAAAACCACGCATGATCGAGAGAATTGGGGAAATCGCATCTTCCGTACCCGTAAAGGGTATTGAGGATCGGGTATTAGGTTTTTTATGTTTGGAAACTCAAAAATTGATCAATAGATTAAACATATTATGCGGGTTATGTGGGTGCATACCTGCATAACTGCCTGTTTACAAAGTTTTCTGCATAGCGATGGTGATTTTTGGATTTTCTGTGCAGTTTCTCTCTGCATTAGCTTATGTGGTTGCATAAAGCGATTTTTTTTAACATTGGATGCTGTGCATGCCTTGTACTATCATAAGGCTTGTTAATAGCATCTCTGTTTTTGTTGTGATGGTCCAAGTTTTTTTGTTCACTTTTGTGGACCTAATCTTTTTAATTTTTTTTTGAATGCTTCTTCACTGTTAGGAGGGTAGTATAATTGGAAGTAAATTTTAATTCTTATTTATTTATTTATTTATGTTCTTGCTTAGTCTCTAGCATTCATATGGTTTTTAACTTTCTAAATAAGGGAAACTCTGAATGACTTTGACTTTTCTCCAGCCATATCTTATACTAACACATTTTCTATGTTAAGCCATTCACTTCACAGAGGAAATGGTTTAACTTAACCCATTCTAATTTAGGTTTAAAATTCTTGAAACATTCCATAATTGGGATAGTGAGTCAGGTTTCTATCTGTTTAAACAGTGTGAAATTTGTTGATTCCTGGAACATGACTAGGAACTGAAACTGTGAAAACTTTCAGAATTTGGCTGTCTTATCACCATTGATAATGAGAGCATAATCTATTTTCTAATTGGCGGTTTATTTGGACAACTGAAATTTCTTCTTGCACTAACAAACAGTGTAAGGTTGAATTATGTTTAGACAATGCACATAAAATTATATGATTGTATGGCAATTCTATTAAAGATTTGGTGTGCCTGAACATGTTGGCTGACATGTCATCCATCCATGCCATCTTAAAATTAGAAGATGGAGTATATAATTTACCCATTTTGACAAGGGCTAGTAACTTTAATGTCATTATTGCTAAACTTAGGTTCTTTTATATGTGAATAACAACCAATGCACATATTCTTATGTGTCAAACATACAAAACAGATATACACAATGCCGTAATATCATGTCTAAACTTGGGTCAATTGTCCTATTGCCGAGTCGGAACAAAGACAGTTGCTTCCATGTCCAATAATCATGGCTACAACAATTACAACTAAGCCTTTTATCCCAAGTACTTGAGATAGGCTACATGAACCAAAAGAGAATCACGTTGAATCGATCATATTGATAATCCTTCTCTATTCATTCCTATCAAGTAAT
Organism: Dracaena cambodiana; assembly: GCA_036321105.1. NCBI lineage: Eukaryota > Viridiplantae > Streptophyta > Magnoliopsida > Asparagales > Asparagaceae > Dracaena > Dracaena cambodiana. Next base: position 66,834,594 of record JAYEPQ010000002.1, read on the forward strand.
AGCTCCTCATTTAAATCTCTAGAATCCATATCTTTTCGTATCACCTTCATCCATATTTTTTTTAGTCTTCTCTTTGCACTTTTTTAGTCTTCTCTTTGCACTTTTAACTTGACTTACGTTGATAAGTTTCTCTTGTCAAACTGGTGCATTTGTAGGTCTACATTGCAGATAACCAAACCATCGTAAGCGATTTTCTCGCATGTTCTCATCGATAGGGACTACACCTGTCTTAGCACGAATATCTTTATTTTTAACTTTATCTCTCTTAGTGTTACCACATCCAACGAAGCATGCACATCTCTGATATACTTGTCTTCTGTGAATGACATTTCTTTATAGCCCAACATTCCGTACCATATAATAAAGCTGGCCTAATAGCGGTCCTATAAATTTTCCTTTTAGCCTTAACGTAGTGTTATGATCGCATAAAATTCCCGTTGCACTCTATTTTAACCAGCTAATTTGTATTCTATAGTTGACATCACTATCGATCACTCCATCGTTCTAAATAATAGAATCCAAATATCTAAACGGACTACTCATTTGCTCTTGCCCGTCTAGTGTTACAATACTATAGTTTAGGGTCCGTCGTTTACTAAATTTACACTTAATATATTCTGTTTTAGACTTACTCAATTTAAAACCTCTAGATTTTAATGTGTGCCTCCATAATTCTAATTTAGCATTCACTCTTGCTCTTGTCTCGTCAATTAAGACAGTTTCATCAGCAAATAGTATACACCAAGGTATCTCATCTTGAATAGTTTTGGTAAGTTCATCCATCACTATAGCAAATAAGAATAGACGCAATGCAGATCCTTGATGCTATTCAATTATGATAGAAAAATTACTTGTTAGACCACTACATGTTTTGACATTAGCTACTACTCCATTATACATGTCCTTAATTATGTCAGTATACTTGATGGGGATTTTTTTTCTTCATCAATATCCATCAAAGCACCTCTCATGGTACCTTGTTATAGACTTTCTATAAGTCAATAAATACCTTATGCAAATCTCTATCTCTCTCGGAATCGCTATATAAGTTAACGAAGTAAATGAATAGCTTCTGTTGTCGATTCCCGGCATGAATCCAAACTGGTTATCTGATATTTTAACAGTCTGCCTCAATTTATATTTAATTACCTTTTTTCAAAGTTTCATAGTGTGACACATGAGTTTTATTCCATGATAGAATGATAGAACAACTCTGAATATCAGTCTTGTTATTATACAGAGATAGTAGGATATTCTTCCTCCATTCATTTGACATTTCTTAGTTTGCTAAATCTTGTTAAAAAGATTTGACAGCCGCCTCATACTCATCTCTCCTAAGTATCTCCATAGCTCTATAGTAATCTTATCTGAATCAACAACTTTTCTTGATTTCATCCTCTTCAAATTCTCTTTTACTTCAGATTATTTAATTCTGCACATAAAGTTACGATTCATATTCTTACACTAAATAGTAAGGTCTTCTAGATCTTGATTAAAACTACTATTATATAATCTATCAAAATAATTTTTTCATTTTTCTTTAATCTCTTCGACTCGAACTAGAACTTTCTGATTCTTATCTTTAATACACTTTAGTACATAAGCCTCTAGACTTTCTCTCTCTTATTCGAGCAATTCTATATATATTCTTTTCTGCCTCTTTATTGTCCATCTTCTCGTGTACTTCTTTATATAATTTAGTTTTTATACCCAAACAACTTTCTTAGTTTCCTTTTTGGCTAGTTTATATATCTTAAAGCTTGTTCCATCATTGTTCTTTTTCAAATCTCTATAAAGGTACTGCTTAATCTTAATAGCATTTTTTATCTCTTTATTCCACCATGATGTATCTTTACATAGTGGAGCAACGTCACTCGACTCCCCAAATATATTTTTAGCTATCCTCTTAATGCAGCAAGCCATTTTATTTCATATTACATCAGGATCATAATGGTCCTTTTAATCTGCTTCTTATACTACTCTATTTACAAAAGCTTTTTGATTATCTTCTAATTGCCACCAATTAATCCTAGGTTCTTACTTATGCTTAATATTTCTAAGTCTCTTTTTAATTTGAATATCTAAAACTAAAGCTATGTTTGGTTTCAAAGAAACTGAAGGAAAAGAAAAGAAAATAAAGAAGAAAATGTTTTTTATTGTTTGGTTTGAGAGAAAATTTAAAAGAAAAGAAAATTTTTTCTTACTAACGAAATATCAAAGAAAAACCAATTTCCACATTTTTTTCCCCTCTTTTCTTTTTCTCTCTCTTTCTTTTTATTTCTTCCATTTTCTTTCAAACCAAACTCAACCGAAGAGTCTGTTGGATTACTACATTCTCATTTGGCACTATCTTATAATCGATGGAACTAACTCTATCTATCCTTCTAGTTAAAAAGAAATCTATTTGGCTCGTATTCGATCTACTTCTTATAGTAATCAAGTGACAAACTTTATTTTTAAACCAAATATTCACTAAAATAAAATTATAAAACAGAAGAAAATGAAGAATTGAGTTACTTGTTTCATTTATTTCTCTAAAACCAAATTCTCCATGTACACTATCAAATCTATTACAACTAGTTTCCACATGCCCATTGAGGTCACGACTAATAATTAGTTTTTTTTAGTGGGTATTTCTTGTATCATTTAGATCCTCCAAAAATTAATATTTATTAAATTTATCAAGTCCTACTTGTGATGCATAGACACTAATGACATTAAAAATTTCTCTATCTAATATAAGTTTAACTAATAAAATTCTATCATCTTTCCTCTTAACCTCCACTACATCCCCAAATAATTGTTTATCTATAATCATATCTATCTTATTACGATTTCTATCTCTGTCCGTATACTAAAGTTTATAATCCCATGGCTCTATGACTTTTTAACTTTTTTACCTACCCACTTAGTCTCCTGCACGCACAAAATATTAACCCTCCTTCTGATTATAGTATCAACTAACTATACTAATCTACTTATAAGGGAACCTATGTTTCACGATGCCAATCAAATTCTATGTTCATGAGCTAACTTTTTTAGCCCATCCCAATCATTAAGGTGTATGAACTCTCTTATATTTGACACCACATCTGGGCACTAACATGGCGTGTTACTTCTAGGTGACGATTTAGCAACCCTCACACATTTTTCACTACACCCGGACTCCGATGTAATGCGTCGTTCAGTAGAGAACATTCCAATGAAATTCATATTTTGGCTCATATCATAATATGTGGGAATATTTTACGTTGGCAATCACATGCCTACCACAATGCTCCTTTATCCTGGCTTGGGATAAGTAGTGGAAGGATAAATTTTTAAGCACAGCGCGGGCAGAGTTGTCCAAAAATCATGGCTAATAGTTAAAATTTTTTTTTAGTTAATTAATTAATTTGTAAAAATTGTTTGTTGGGATTTTTGTGATCACGTCATTTTAAATGCCAGGATTAGTTTCATGAATGAAGACTTTTATATGGGAATATAGATTCTTTATTGTGATATTGACTATATTCAGGCCAATACACAGGACGAAAGCTAAATTAGAGTTTATTGGTGGAAATTGGGTATTTTGATTGCTTCGAGGAAGAACAAATTAGAGTTTAGTGTGAATTTGGGGGAAATTGGAAATAAAATAAAACGTAAAGATAGATATAGATCTAGCATCAAGGTGATTTTTCACGAACTCTCAACGAATTCACGATGAAAAATTTAATTTTTTATTTATCAAATCATCTTGCTAAGAACAAAAGGGGTTTTTTAATTTCAACATCTCATTCTCTTCTTGAAAATTCTATTTTCAAGTCTTATTAATAAAAAACAACTAAAATCTAGTAAAATCCCTAATAATAAAATCAAATCTAAGAATCTAGCAGTAAATTCTAAATCAAATAAAATATCTAATCAGGGCCTTTATTATCCCCACCAATGTGGCCGTCAACTTATATGGGGTAATGTTTTTGCTAAAAGCCTAAAACATGATTGTGTCCCTAGTTTGATGTACGTAATAATGGTTACCTAGATTTACATAGTGCAGCTATCCCGACCATAATATGCTGGGTGGAAGCATATGGTGTATAACATCTTTTTTCTCATAACTTAAGGCTCCAGATCAAGAGCTACATTCTAAACCGAAAGATAATTGTCTAATGTACTCAACCAGTCTACAGAGCTAAATAAACCTCCCAACATTAGCAACAAAATCTGATACCACATAATTTGACATTGTTTGAACACACAACCTTGGTTTTCCTAAAGTAAATGTGACAGATTGCCGAATCACGAACTGGGAACTTCTCTTTCAATATTAACGACCTCAGATGATTTGTATGTTTTAGCCATTCACTTCACAGAAGTAAATGGTTTTACCTAGTCTTTACTAATGTATGTTTAAGATTTGGAACATACCATAATTGGGATAATGAGTTAGGTTTCTGTCAGTTTTAACTAATGCAGAGTTGCATAATTTTTTGATTCCTAAAATTTGACAAGGAATTTCAGATTGGTTATGCAACATCCCCATCAAAGATGAGCACAAGAAAACTCGTGTGTTCTGTTCGTGTTATGGACCGTGCTACTTCTTGAGTTGCATCCTAAGGCTGATGACATCTTAGAAAAATTGTATGCTTAATTGTGAATTGATTGATTTCTCTTTGCCACCAAGCATTAACCCAATGGACTTGAGAATTTGGATTGTACCTCTTGTTTGGTGTATGGGTTCGTATGTTGCAAGATAAAGTAGCTCCATGTAAATTCATCAAATCAACCGAGTATTATGATGTTCATTTCATCACATATGTTCTCACAGGATAGAAGCTTTGTAATAGCAAATCATGTATTTCTTTGTTGGAAGGAGGCAATAGAGCAAATAATGTTTATGGCAGTCTGAAGCATAGCGCGGTACTTAAGTATGAACATAAAAGTAGAAAGGTATTTGACTTCTGAAAGTAAAAGATTTGCCAAAGCACGATTTTTCATAAGGAATATTGACTATACTTGATCATGATGTAGATTTACGCATAGAACGGTGAAGGGTTCAAAGATGAGTCAGCATCATGGTTCAATTTGTATGCTGAAGAATTATAAAAATAAAGTTATCCAACATTTTTCATGTAGATTATAGTAATGTACGAGTACTAGTCAAGGAGGAAGCATTAATATATTAGTAGGTAGTAGTAGACATTTGGTGTCAACTGACTGCATGAGCCTGGGTGAAAGAAAGCAGTGGAAGTCCAGTGACTCCAGAAAATAAAAAAATAATTTCTATGGAATCGTTTTGGCTTCTATACATTTTAGCCTTGAAGAGTTTGTCTTATTGGCATCCATTTTATGAGAGATGACTATGAAACATCTAAGATACGAGTTGGTTGCTGAAATATATTTATGAGAGACTTTTGTTTGTGTTAGATAAGTTCCAAAAGTATCTACATGTCGAGTATGTGCCATTTACATCAATTTTTTGAAAGATAACCACTAAAAACAATGACCATACTAGGAGAATATTTGCAATCATCTATGCCTCACGAAGGGTCTAGTCACATTTATCATACAGAAAACTGAAATATTTTGCAGCCACTTCAGCCTCTTAATTTAATACATAACCAGTCGAAGCATGTGCTAATTTGTTTTGCTGGTTGCAGCTAGTGCTGCCAAAAAAAGAGTGAAAATGGCCTTTAGATCTTTTTTGTTTCTTGTAATTTATCAAAATGTGTCTAGACTGGAATATTGTAGAGAAAATATATAGTTGTACTAACTCACAGAACAAGGTTTATGGATGTGATTGAAATAAATTAAGGTGCAAGTTTGCATCCTTTTTTGCTAGCTTTTCTTGCGTCCTCTTCTTTCCAGCTTTTTGGAAACCCGGGTTTCAAATTAAGACTCAGTCAGTTCTCAAGTATCAGTGTAGTACAATTTCAATGGTTTCAGTTCAGTTTATATTGTGGCATATGGAGTTTTAAAATACGTGAAAGAAATGTTCTCTATCATGACATAATTTTACCCTCACTTCCATTTTTTCCCCCAACACTCTTCACATTTCCATGTGTTGGTGCATGGTGAGGCATGAACACTGTCAATACCTTAAAACCTTCTAGCTCTCCTTTGCCCTCTCTTAAAATTTTGGTTGCTGTTGATTGTATGATGGTAGAGTGTCTGCCTTTCTAGTTGTGATTCCTTATGTTCCTTCTCCTGCTCTTTTATTGGTGATTCCTCAGAATGAAGGTTTTGCTGTTGACTAGCAGTATAGCTAACATTTATGTGTTCGATTCCTGGTTGATGTTTATTATTTGTATAAGAAAGTTTGAATTGTGTGGAGGTAATTCTTTTTAAACCACCAATTGCAGGAGTGACTTCAGTATCCAACAAAAATGAGTCAGAGCAAGGGCAGCATCAATGCTACCTCTCCTGCCAGCCCTCATGCAGTTGTCAGCCCAAGCTTTTTTGATCAGTTAAAACATGACATGGCCGATATCAGTTTAGATTCTGTGCAGGAGAGTGAATGGGAAGTGATTGCTGAGAAATCCAAGAACAGGGCTCTCGCTAATGCAAAGCCATGGAGTTCATTGACTGTTGCTCCTAGTGCTTGGGGTCATTCTGATGGGGGTTTCCCTGCAGAACATTGGGGTGGTAATACTGGAAGCAGAAGGAACCCTGGAAATGACAGTGGTCCAGCGGGTGACTCTGAGCCTGACATTGTACACGAGGAACCTGATGATGTTTCAGATGAAGATGATGATGGTGATGATTTGTCGGATGACAGTGATGATGATCTGAGTGATGATTGTGACTCTGATGCAAGCGAAAAGAGTCACGGAGCAAGGAAAAAGAACAGATGGTTAAGAAAATTCTTTGACGTGTTAGACAGTCTAAATGAAGAGGAAATCAACAATCCTACTAGGCTCTGGCACTGCCCAGCTTGCCATGATGGTCCAGGAGCTATTTATTGGTACGGGGGTCTGCAACGGCTGATGACACATGCGAGGACCAGAGGAACCCGAAGGATAAGGCTTCATAGGGAACTTGCTGTGCTCTTGGAGGAGGAACTTGGAAGGAGAGGGTCATCAGTTGTACCAGCAGGTGAAGTATTTGGTAAATGAAAAGGTCTGCATGAGACCACAGCTGATCATGAAATCATCTCTGGCCTCCGACGAGGATTGTCATTCTCAAATAGATGAAAGAGGTAACGTTACTGCTTCCTTTTTAACTGCCATAGGCTGCTTTCAGTTTTCCTTGTATTTTGTAGTCTGACATTGTGTCTCTTCTGACGGTCTACCATCTTGACTGTTGGAAACCTTGTATCCCTTTCTATTTTTGCACAGTCAGTACAATTGTCTTTCAAATCTTCAAATAACAGTATGTATCATGTTATTAGTGAGTGAGAGACTCAACTGATCTTGGTGTTGATGGCTAATCGAGCAAGGCAGTGGCTATATCTACTATCTCTCTCTCTCTCTCTCTCTCTCTCTCTCTGTGTGCGCGCGCGCGCTCGTGTGTTGGGGAGATATGGCTGCGGCTAAGGAAGGGAAATAGTGTGATTAGTTTCCTTTTTAGTAGAGGATTCAATTTGATTTCTATCTCTAGTCAAAGGATAATCCTATTACTTAAGTTGGTGTTACGTATTTTAGAAATTGTGAGAATGCATTTTCTAAAGAAACTAAGAAAATGTTTTGCTGCTTTCATTTTTTTTCTATCCTCCAACTAAATACATCCCGAAGTGTTCAGATACAGGCTGTGTTTGGATTGAGGGAAAATGAAGGAAAAGGAAAGAAAAGGAAAGGGAAAGAGAAAAAGAAAGAAAAGTATATAGGCTGTGTTTGGATTGAGGGAAAATGAAGGAAAAGGAAAGAAAAGAAAAGGGAAAGAGAAAAAGAAAGAAAAGTATATGGAAATTGATTTTCTTTTTTATGTTTGGTTAGAAAGAAAATAAAGAAGAAAATCTCAAGGAAATTTTTGAAAAAAGTAGTTTTTTATGTTTGGCTGCTCAATAGAAAATTAAAAGGAAAATATAATTCTAATTAAATTATAGAGAATTTTAATATTAATTTACATATTATTGATATAATTTTTAATTTTTAAATAATTAAGCATATAATAACCAAATGGTTCAAACTTTATAAAAATTAAAAATGATTCAAACTTTATAAAAATTAAAAATATTTTGGGACTAAAATTATAAGAAAATTTATGCAAAAATTTCTCTCCCTTTTTCTTTTTTCTCTCAACTTTCCTTTTCTTTTATTTTCTCTTGGATTTGAGGAAGAAAATGAAAAAGAAAAAAATTTAATATATTTTCTCTCACTTTTTTTCCCTTTAATTTTCTCTCTAATTTTCTCTCTAACCAAACATTGGAAAGCAACTTTCTATTTTTTTTTTCTTTTCTTTTCCTTCATTTTCCTTCAATCCAAACACAGCCTAATGGATTAAGTCTAGATTCAAATTATGTGCAACCCATCGTATATATCTATTAAACTATATATTGGATAATTTCTGGAAAATAATTAACACTTTAAAATGAATATGTGCAACAACGAAGGCAATGAGGTGAGCTTAGGAGATAAATGATACTGTAATGAAATAGAACAGATAAATGATACTGTAATGAAATAGAACGATAATCAGAGAATTAATTTGAGTAATATTACAAAAGATAATCAGAGAATTAATCTGAGTAATATTACAAAAAATATGTGTGTGTAAGTTTGACTAGCAAAAAACTAAATACGATTATGTTCAGTTAGAGGTGGTAATGGAGGCTAATAGTCCATTAACCCGATCTAAATCCAACTTAAACATTCAGGTATGTATGAATTTCAATTTCATATTCATTAGTAATTTGAGATTGAATTTTAATTTAAAAACCAGATCCACGACACTCTGGTATTGGATTTGGATATGCTTAAATTCAAACCCATTAATCCAATACCCTATATGAAATATTGTTAAAGCATATTCCGAGATGATTGTATGCAATAATATTTTTATTCTTCTATTATTCTGGTATTCATTGATAATTTTTTATTAGCAATAATATGAAAACTACACAAGTGTTTTATTCAATTATTAGTGATAATTATAATATTTTTGTTGTATTACTTTAATTTATGAAGATAATTTATTGATGGTATAAGAGATTCGACCCAAACCTGAAAAGTAAATAGGATTTGGATATTACCCAGCGCTTAGTAGATTTAGATAGAGTATGGATACTTTATAACTTAATCGGGTTTGGATATGGGTATCTGTTGTAACCCTAGTTTGGGAGTTTCCAAAGGAGCACACCATTTTTCCTAATGAGCCCACTTTATAACTGTCCGGATTTTGAGTTAGACAAAAAAAAAAAAAAAAACACAGAGAAGTGGGCTCACTAGAAAAATTGGTGTGCTCCTTTGGAAACTCCCTCTAGTTTCCGCTGGACATAGAGTTTCAAATATCCAATTTAAAATTTTCGGGCACGGTTTTGGTTGATTTTTTGGGCAATCCAGCCGTGTCCATGTCGATGCAGTTAAACATACATTTGTAAATATTGTATCTATCTAAAATGTAATTCAATTTTCGACGTAAATATCGTAATCCTATCTATCTTAAATCCAAGAGCTCTTATAACCTCTAATCTCATCCATAACGAGAGGAGCAAGTCTCATGGCAAAAATATTTCATTTAGTAAGTCTTATTTAATAGGACAAAATCTTTGAAAGAAAATGCAATTATGATACCCTAACCGTAAGAAATTAACCTGATCCAAATCTTCGACTTGGTTAATTCAAAATCTCGTTATACATAAGGCGATCATATTTGCTATTGATGGCTATTTTGGTAAATAAAAATCTGATCGTCACTCCAAATTTAGGGAAAATTCTATTTACATACGGAAATTTATTCTTCATATACGGTTTTAAAACTCATAAATAATTACAAGTCTACTATTTATTTTTTGACTAAATTATTCTTTTAAATCCCAAATTAAGACTTTTTTAAATTTAGAAGTACAACATCGTCTTCCTCCTCTGTTTTTTTTTAAAACCCTAAAAAATATTTTTTTAGTGGAATTTAATTTTAAAAAAAAATACATCTCCACAAACTCATTGATTTGATTTCTTAATCTCTTAAATTTTTTACATTTACGTTCCTAAAAAGATTTGGAAGAATTTTAAATTCTTCGAGTTCACTATGACAAGTGAAATTAGGATTTGAAGTTTGAGTTTTTTTTTTATTAAAATGAAAAATTCCAATATGCAATTGGTGTTGGAGGACAAATTTAAGATACAATATAAAATTATTCTTAGTTTTTTATGTGTATTTGTTTGCAATTTATTATTACTTATGATTATTTTGTAAGGAAGATGTCGGCTACTGGTCGGGTTTTAATACCTGACTAAATGATTCTACCCGACCAACATATTTTTAGTTGGGAATTAATATCCGACTCAAAAATTTTTGGAAAAATTTAGAATCAGTTAAGGAGTTAGAGAGAATGAGGGTTAAAATTGGAAAAAAAATTGGACGTAGAGAGTAAATTGGTGGGGAAATTCTATTTGCGCACAACATTTTACACTTGGCACCCTGAATACTCTTTACACAAAACTCCTATTTTGAAATACTATCATTTTACTCTCTGCGCCCAATTTTTTTTCCAAAAATACCCCTTCTCCTTTTCTCTAACTCCTCACCGGTCCGATCCCATTTTTATCTATTTTTGCAAAAAAAAATTTTGGTCGGGTATTAATACCCGACCAGCAAGCGAAGTCTCCCCTATAAAAGAAACCTAATTAAAGATAAATTTCAAACAAATACGCATAAAACCTAAAAAAAAAATTCAAATTGTATCTTAGATTTGTTCTCTGACACCAATTGTTTATTGGAATTTTCAATTTGCATAAGAAAACTTAAACTCAAATTCCAAATCTAAATTTCACTTGTCAGGTGAAATCAAAAAATTTAAAATTCTTCTAATCTTTTCAGGAACGTTAATGTAAAAAAATTTAAGGGGTCAAGAAATCAAATTGATGATTTTGTAGGAGATGTGTTTTTATTAAATACCCAAAAAAATTATTTAGGGTTTTAGAAAGAAAATAGAGAAGGAAGACGATGAATCGTAGTTCCAAATTTTAAGAAGTTTTAGTTTAGAATTTATAAGGGTAATTTAGTCCAAAAAAATAATGACAAACTTATAATTATTTATAAGTTTTAAAACCGTCCGTCAAGAGTAAAATTCCGGATGCAAATAGAATTTTCTAAATTGGTGGCATTTCAAAATGGAAGTTTGGGGAAAAGATTTATTAGATGTTAAAAGTAAATTGCTGTGTGTAAATAGAATTTTCCCAAATTTAGCCATCAAGTTCTCTCTCCCGAAATCTATTGTATGCTAGATCTAACCCGAACCAATAGATCGATTCCACATTAATGTCTACTTAACCTCTTATACACTTGTAAAAGATTTTAATATTATGCTAAGCGCAGGGACGGACCCAAATACCCAAATCAGGAAGGGCATAATTATTGATATATTTCGAAAGAATGAATAATATATTTATTTCTTCAAAATTATAAAATTAATAATATTGCGCTATACAGAGTTATCTGCGTTCGAACTGTTTAAATTTTGTTAGTCTGTTTAGTTGACTACCACTAATTTATTAGCATAATATACTCGTGTTATGAGGTATTTTATCTCATTAGCTCAAGTTCAAAAGGTAGTATCTCCTCACTGTATTGGAACAAAAGTGCTTCTAATTTCTTACAAGCTCATTTGATACTGTTTTAAATCTTCATATTGCCAAACTCAGTTTTCTATTTTAGGGTGTACTCAGTCATTGCATTGTATTGTAAAGGAAAATTAGAGTCTATCATGGCACAAGTGGCGGAATTACTGTCGTATTTCAAAAGTATGAATAATATTTATTATAAGGGGACAAAGCCTCCCTATTAAAAAAAAAAAAAAAAAAAAAAAAAAAAAAAAAAAAAGAAGAAGAAAACATTATAGCAACATAAATTCGACGGTCCAACTTATAATTTTGTGAACTATTATATTATCAACACGTAATTTGATTATTTATTCGAAAACACACACACACATATATATATATATATATATATATATATATATATATATATATATATATATATATATATATATATATATATATATATATATATATATATAATACACACACATACAGGAAAGTCAAGTACACCATAGCGGAAGGCCACTAGCTACGAGAGCCCTAGTTATAAGTGCTCTGAGTTTGGTAATTGAACTACAGACGTTGCTTGTGGTAAATCTGGGTAACTGATAACCCTCTGTCTATTTGTTGGCATGAGCTTGATTCTGGCGCGATGATAACATAATATATCGACCCTCCAAGATCCAATGTCCAAGGGAAGGATGGAATGAAGCAAACTAGACTTCTACAGTGTATTGCCTCACCAACTTTCGGATGTCGTGATATGCTTGATCGGACGTTGCTATCTCCTTCCTAACTGGTTGGGCCACCACGCGAACCTGCACTGATCAGATACGTGAATAAATTTGTCTACACTCTGAGTATCGTGTATCACCAGCATTATATCAAAACTCTCCACTGGATATTGGTGACTCCATCCTGCCCGCAAATTAAGGATTGAAATCCAAGTGATTAAACTTGATAGATAAAATATATAGAGAAGGACACGTGTACTATCATAGTACAAGAGAAATCATACAAGATCGTGTCATGTTGATGTGAGCCGTATCTGTCAGGGTATATATACATATATAAATGAACACAATCGAGTAGTCGATGTGACGTGCAAGCAAGTGCTGGCAAAGATGAGCATTAACAATGTCAAATATCCAAGCCTCAGTCACATTCATGTTAGTTCTCAGAAACCATGACATGTATAAAATGCACATTATATCCTAATATCATACAATTGCCCGAGCATAACTGGGTTCCGACCTCAATTGCATGACAGTGAATCATGTTATACTGGTAGGTATTACCATTCATGCCCCATAATATATTTATAGTCATGGACATAATATATTGGGTACTAATCAGTCACTTGGTGATGCAGTATCACCCAACTCAATACAATAAAAGTCCTCGACCTACATTACATTAATCTTTATACGATATAATTTTTATCTATCACATAGTTTCTCCCGTTCTTGAGTTCATGCACATGAAACACATGACTTAAAAGAGACCATGACATAATTCATTACTGTATGCTTGTTCATTTCAATCAGTCATGATATCATTAGCAATTTATTACTGGACCATGTACATGCAATAACATTGTACTCCATTCCCTTGTCATGTCACCATGTTCATTCCATATCTATCATGTATCGACCTCGTTGGTATCAGGTTATGTTATTAAGATCATGTTATTATCGAATATCATGTATATAACTAATCATACTATATCATTATCAAGTGTCATTTATCACTATTAGGTACCATCTCAATAGTAAATAATTTGTACCATGTCATGTATAAAATTAATCATGCCACATAAAAGTACCAATGCCATGTATCAAGTGTAACGTTCATGCATACTGTGTCATTCATAACCCATGCATTTATGTTGTTAATATTTGGTTATCAATATTTATAGCATACAAGTCTTTCAAGATGAAATCCCAAACCACATTAGTATTTGCACCATGTATATACTTATCGAGATACTCTAAATATAAGTACACTCTTGGATCCACGAGTATTGTTAAGTGCATTGGATTTTAGAGGTGACGAACTGATAGATCGTGGAGGTGGCTCCCACCTATATAGTATGATACTTTGGCCTATGTAGTACTTAGGTCTACATATCACTTAGAGACCAAGTAGTGAGTAGTAAATAGTAACCAAGGGTAGAAATAGTAGATTTATGTCATAGTCTAGTTTTTCCCATTTTAATTCATTATTTGGTTAAAAATACCAACATAGAGAATCATGAATCATGTGTGAACAGGTAAGTTGTACAACGTCTAGTAATTATATCATAAAATTTATTATTATATTCTATATGGCCCTAATACTGATAAACGCATAGTAACTATTCAGGTAAAATTTCATTCGGGTTTGACCTGATCAAATTGCTGGCCAACAACATGGACCGTTACTGTTTGCCATAACTTTGATTTTATTGAAAATTCAAATAGATATTACAATAATAATGGTTGCTCTTTTAAAGAAGATGAGGAATTTAGTTTTCTTTTTGTTTAATGTCAAGTTCTGTTATTATCGTGGAGAATGATCTTACTCTCTGTTGATACTCAAAATATAAGTTCTTCAGTTGGCAAATTTTACAAAGCTCTTAGATGCAAAGGACTTTGGATTCTTAGCACAAATGCTCAAATGGAGATAATCCCACCACTTTCTCTGTCCAGCTTTTGGCTATTTATAGAGGCATGTAGACTTTTGAATTTGTGTAACTTTCCAATTAATAGCCCCTTTAATTTGAAAATTAATTTTCTATCTTTAATCTAGTTGATTTATATTAAATCCCCAGGACTTGTAATAGACATAACAAATCATCAGGATTTGTAACTGAAATGTTGATATCAGTCTTTAGATCCGCATTTTAATTCTTTGTAGCTTGCATGGCATGCCCATGAAAATGATTTTCGCCTTCTGACACTTTGGAATGAAAACGCGACCCTCTGGGGTTAGCGTTTTGGCTGTACTTAGCCCAAATATAGGATTTGAATACGGATCTCTCTATAATTGATTATCCATGTTTTATCTCTCAGCAACATCTCTTTTATGATTAGATCGGCATTTGGGTACAAATGAAGATAGTTTTTTATTCTTTGAGACTTTAGAATGAAAACGTGACCCTCTGGGATTCGCGTTTTAATTATATTTAGCTCTAATTATGAGCTCAGAATACGGATCTCTCTTTAATTGATCCACTTGTTAGCTTCTTAGCTAAATTCGCGTTTGTATTGAAATAGGCAGGTTTTGTGATCAAAATGCAATCATGCTTTTGAAAATCGAGTCTAACTTCGCATTTTAAGGTCAAATAGGAATATCCTTAATTTTCTAAGACTTTTGAAATTAAGACGTGGTCATGTGGGGTTTACACTCAGTCTCAGCCTTTGGCTCAAAAATACAAGTCTCTCTGATGATAATCCGCATTTTTTATCTCAGCATTATTCCTAACGCTCCTAAGGGTCGCGTTTTTCTATATTTGAAGAGATTTCTTATTGGAAGAAAGAGTTTCCTTTGGGCAAAACTCCTCTTATTGCTAATACTTTCCTACATCAATTTGTAGATGCTAATGGAGAATTTTCATGTCAAGATTTCTGTTCGCTAGGATGGATTAACTTTTCTCCAAAGAGATGGTGGACGTTGATAATTGATTTCTTCTTAACCACTTTTGAAGAATATTTAAAAGAAATAGGACTCTATCGCGCCATCAGAGGCAGTCCAATATGTGATCTCCACTAGCTGTTTTCATTTTTTTTTTTTTTTTTGCTTGCTTGAGTTATACAATCCTAACACTAGCAAGTTTTTTATCCCTTATGGCAAATTGGGGTTCGCACTTCATGAAATATATGAATTTCAGGACTGTCCATAGGAGAAATCCCTTATGAAGAATACGTCTCTGCCAGAGAAGAACTTCACTTGTTGTAACCTCAGCACCTTTTAATTTATGATATTTATTGGGAACTGCTCTGCCACCATCATATCTGCACCCAAATAACTACTTATGGAATAATGGTATAAAGCAAAAGACATGGACAGACTATCTTTTTCTGAATTTTGGTGAAGATAATTCAGACTTCACTCGTCTGTCTGATGTCTCTGATCAAGAAATTAAAGATAGGATTGCTCGCTTAGGGACGAATGCCTATATCACCGAATCAGACGAGGATATCTTCAAAACTGGTACTTCATTTGATAGTTTTCACTATCAAGCCAAATATCAGTTGTCAGATTCAGCTCTGTTGGTAGGATTTCTGATGCTATGGCTAAATCGTTGCGTGATCCCAATAGCGCCAAAAGAGGCTTTATCAGTTGGAGTAGCGTATCTAGCACTGCTTCTTGCACATGGTTGTCCACTCAGTTTGCTTCCGGCGATGGTCTGCGGCATACAGAATGGATTGAGGGTGCTGACAGAGAAGTTTTGCAAGGTTAAAGAAGTCCGTGATAAAAACGGATTTACAAGAACTAAGAACCCAAATCTACGAATAGAGTTTCCTTACACATATCTCATGGCTTGGTTTATCTTGCATTGTCCCACACTGATGAGTCAAATCCATCCTTAAACAAACTATAGCTTGCAATAGTCCAACATTACGAGAGGTCACGACGGAAGGGTCACTATATAGCTGTGATTCACAAGCATTTTCAGCATCACAGCAATAACTATTTATACAAGTCTTTCTCTTATTTTTTAAATGCTGATTATGGAGAAGAGTTTGCAGATTCGCCTAGTTCAGACAATTTCACAAGTCTCTCTCCTAGATGCTTCTGGTGTTTGTTAAGTATCAGACCTGGCCATCTGGTGCTTCGTCTGGAAGATGTTTGCTATATCGAGCCATATTATCTCAATCGCTTTTCTCGTCAATTTGGATATGATCAACTTTATGTCGGGAACCCAAACAAGTTGACTAGATTCAAAGGAAACTTATTCGAAGGAGCTCGGGCTTGGTATCACTTCATAACAGGAGATACTAATGCTTGATTTAGTTCGCCTTTGAAGACTCCAAATCTCTACACTTTTTTTGGTTTCTGTAGTTGGTATTCCATTGCCCGTTCTGTTTTTGACAACTTCAATGTGAACAGTACTTGCCTCAGAGATATTAAAGCATGATATTCCTAGAAGAAGGAGGCAGGTAACACAAGGGTTCCTAGACTGGACGAGTTTGACCACAGGCATGATAGCGACGAAAATGAACCAAGGGATGACATGGATGCAACAGCGATACTAGCTGATCAACCGGAAGCACCAGCTGTTATAGTTCCTAAGTCTCCCGTGGTAGGACCATCTTCAGGGTTAAAATCTCCTCCTCAGAAGATTATCATCAAGAGGAAAGGAAAGAAGAGGTCATGTAATCTGCCTATCATTTCAGAGTCCGTTTTGGCTGAGGCTGGCACAGCAATTTTAACCTCTACTTTTGAAACTACCGAGGAAGATCAAGAAGAATAAGATGAATTAAGGTTGCGCCCTCATCCATCTAAAAATCGTTGTAGTCGGGGCCCTGTCATCAGGATTGAGGAGAGTACTCAAGTAGCATCAGAGTTTCCCAGTGAATCCGCCATAGAAACTCCTTCCACTGTTTCAGTCACTAAGTCCTCATCTGCTACTGAACCTCCTCCTACAAAAGTGCAGGCAGGCTCAGAGGAGTTAGCAAGGACTATCACTGAAGATACTATGACCCTAGTGTAGGAGGATAAAAATAAATAAATAAATAAGTAAATTAATTAATTAATAAAAGAAAAGGAAGTTTGCCTTGCACACGCGAGGCTGGGAGCCTCGCGGGCGCGAGGCCAAGACCAAGAAAAGAGAACCGACAAACAAACTCAAAGAAGGAAAAACAATAAGGAATAAGGAGCCTCGCACTCTAAAAGGAAAAAAAAGAAAAAAATAGGAGGAACCTCACGGCTCGAGCTCCCGCGAGGCTTAGAAGGCCGAAACCGAAGGCAAAAAAAATCTATCTCTCTCTCTCTCTCTCTCTCTCTCTCTCTCTTTTTCTCACTACACAATAAATTTGGCCCTGCTTCGAGCTATTTTACAAATTCTAATCATACCCAAATTCTAATCAGATTGGAATTAATTGTTGGATGTAGCATTTTAATTAATTCTACTTAAGTTTGATAATTCTATAAATTCTAATTAAACTCTAATTGATTTTTGGGTACAGGAACATGACCAAATATAATGAATCTTGGAGCAAATCTAATCAAAAGAAAATTCAAATATCTCATCAAGATTACAAGAAGATCATGTTCCTATCTACAAGGAAACTCTCTTAACAACTTAGACCTATAAATACCTCTTAAGAGGGATTCAAAGAAAACCTTTGGCAATTCAAATTATGCGCGAGAGCCTTGAAGCCTTGGGATCGACAGAGAAAAAGAACATTTAGTCAGATCTCTCTCGCGCGCAAGAGTTTGAGTTTCCTCCAATAACAGAAGAGAAGAAGAACGAGTTCGCCTCTAAATCCTTGACGACAGGTCGTCAACGATTAAAGGACCGATCCTTATACCTGTCTCGATCCCACGATCTTCTAATAAAAAAAGAGAGCGACGTATTCTATAAATCTTCTCTGTCTGTTTTTATTTCTTTCATTATAAACAAAAGAAAAAAGACAAATTTTTATAATCTGTAATTTTTCTCAATGGTAATGAAAAGATCCCCAATTTTTGTAGAAAACAGACTGGCGACCATGATGGGAGAAATCTCCTATACTGAATAGGAGATGGTCGTCCAATTTGTGGAGAAATGATGGAGAAGTTGGTTATTGAGATCGAGATCGACCTAAAACGTTCAAAATCACCTGAAAAAAAGATGACCTAATAGGATTGGATAACAAGGAGGATTGGTCCATCAACAGTCACTTGGATTTCCAAAATCTGGTTCATCAGAACAAATTGTATTCCTTCCAATGTTCAGTGAATTCGCTACATATGACATCAAAGGAGAACCTATCGTGGTGCAAAGACGGACTCGAATCTGCAACCAGAATCAGAGGGCATGTCATACAATACTCAAAGCTCGTTTTGTATGTTAGACTCAAAATCAGCCTATCATGGAGCAAGGAGGATGCTATGCTCAAGGCCAACCTAGCGGTCCTCAGTCTGGCCAGCCTAGCGGTCCACAGTTTAGCAAAAGTCATCTTGGCAAAAACTAGCCTAATAGTTCTCAGCCTAACGATTGTCAGTCTGTCCAGCCTAGTAGTCTTCAGCCTAACGGTCGTCAGCCTGCTCAACCTAGCGGTCCGCAGCTTGGCAAAAACCAGCCTAGCAGTCCTCAGTCTAGTGGTCTGCAACTTAGCAAAAACTAACCTAGTGGTCCTCAGTCTAGCAGTCGCCAGCCTGACCAGCCTAGCGGTCCGTAGCTTGGCAAAAACCAACCTAGCCGTCGTCAGCCTGTTCAACCTAGAGGTCTTCAGCCTAACGGTCGCCAGCCTGGTCAACCTAGCGGTCCACAGCTTGGCAAAAAACAGTCAAGCGGCCGTCAGCCTAACCGTCGTCAGCCTCTTCAGTCTAGCGGTTCTCAGCCTAACGGTCCGCAGCTTAACAAAAACCAGTCTAGCGGTCTTCAGCCTATCCAGCCTAGCGGTCCACAGCTTGGCAAAAAACAACTTGGTATAAATCAGCCTAGTGGTCCTAAGCTTAGCCAGCCCAGTGGTCCTCCGCCACGCTAGCCTGGTATAAGTAAATTTGAAAATCAAACTAAATCTAGGTCAGCATACCAGACTCGTCCAATGTGCGAGACAAGAGTTAAGCATCAACATCACATAAGAATAAAAGAATGCCAGCCAACCCAATAGATTCATTGAAAACATCAAAACTAATGATGAACATCAAACCAAATTAGGGGTTGACAAATATAACCTCCATAATTTCTCGGAGCCATTTATCTGGACAAATAGACATCACTCAAGAAGCAGGTCGCGTCCCTAAAAAATGGTTATATCAGCACCACACGGAGGTTATCTCATGAACAAAAGGGAAGCCGCGTAGCCCTATTGGTCATGCTGCTGCAAAAAATTAATCGCCGCAGTTTGGACTCGCTGTCGCTGTGAAGCCCCGAGAACGTCAGTGTTCAGTCGACTGTTAGCATCGGAATTTTACATTCTAAAGAGAAAGATGTGGGATATACTAACATATGAATAACTAACAATCTCTTCTTTTATTGTGAGTATACCAACTTAATTTTAGCAACCATCCACATGGAGACAAATACGTGAGAAACCAAACTCAAAGTTAACACGACCAATTTAATTTTGGTAACCATCTACTTGGAATAGGCACGTGAAAAATCAAACCCAAAGTTAACTTAACTTTGGCAACCATCCACATGGAGGCAGGCACATGAAAAATCAAACCTAAAATTAACTCGTCTAATTCGGACTTCAAACATCGGCTTCACTCCCCCTTAGGCCATAATCTGGACTCTTGACCCAATGAAAACTTAGCCCGAATCTGGGCTCTGATACTAATTGTTGGGGAGAAACGTCGGGTCCAATCGAAAGTATGATGAGCCTAAATATAAAGCTAAGAACCAATCTGACCCAAAATCTTAAACTATTATGTCAAGGCTCCAACTTTGTATTTAAACACATAGAATTTTTTATTCTACCCGATGTGAAATTATACTCACATATGAATAAGTAACAATCACTCATGTTCTTCATCAATACTAGGAGATAAATCTGTACTTAACTTGAAATGAGAAATAAGTTGGGTACTCATAGGTTTTGATTGTTCTGTCATATCAAAATGCTATAGCATCTTCTTCAGATATTGTTTCTAAGACAGCCAAAACCTTGTCTCTCTTTCGATCTCTGCTTATCTTCATGCCGAGAATCTTTTTAACTTTACCCAAATCTTTCATTTCAAACTCTTGATTCAACTGAGTTTTCAACTTTTCAATCTCTTCTTGGCTCTTTGAAATTATCAACATATTATCCACATATAAGAGTAGATAAATGAAAGACTCATCATGTAACTTGTGAAAATACACACAGTGATCAAATTTGCTTCTAGTGTATTTTAACCCTATCATAAACTGATCAAATCGCTTGTACCATTACCTCGGAGATTGCTTCAATCCGTACAACGATTTCTTCAATTTACAAACCCAATTTTTTTTCCAACAACTTTGAATCCATCTGGCTGAGTCATATAGATTTTCTCTTCCAAATCACCGTATTAAAATACAGTTTTCACATCAAATTGAACTAGTTCCAAATCAAACTATGTTACTAAGGCTAATAAAATCTGAATGGAAGAATGTTTAACGACTGGAGAAAATATCTCATTATAATCAACTCCTTCAAGCGTAGTCTTTCACCACTAATCTTGCCTTGTAGCGGACATCATTCTTGTCAGAAATCCTTCTTTCTTTACAAATATCCATTTGCACCCAATTATCTTCTTCCCTTTAGATAGTTGAGCTAACTTCCAAGTTTGATTCTTCTGAAGAGACTGCACCTCTTTATCCATTACTCTCTTCCACTTCTTATCTTCTGAATTTCTAATTGCTTCTATATAGGTGGAAGAAATATTATCTACAACTGGAAGTGCATAGGCCACTCCTGTATCAAGGAAACAAGCAGGTTTCTTAATTTCTCGACGTGGTCTGTCATGTGCAATTGAGCTTGGTTACTGTGGAGGTTCTTAGGTTGAAACATCTTCCACTTTTTCTTCGACATCCTCCTCTGTCACTGGACTGTCGATATAAACTGAGTCAACTTTGGCTTTTTAAATTTCACCTGTTGCGGAGCACTCTTCACCTGTTGCTGAACATTACTGGTTTTCTTCTCTTTTCCAGAATTACTAAGTATCACTTTTTTCATCTTGGTAGATTCATCAAAGGCAATATCCCTACTAAAAATGATTTTCTTCGAATTTGGACACGAAAGGCGATATCCTTTCACACCTAAGCTTATTCCCATGAACAATGTTTTCTTGGCTTTCGGATCCAACTTAGTCTCCTTTACATAATAATAAGCAATGGAACCAAACACATATAAGGAATCATAATTATAAACAGGTTTTTCAGACCATACCTCAGTCGATGTTTTGCCTCCAATCACATTTGATGGTAATCAATTAATGAGATAACACGCATAAGTCATTGCCTCAGCCCAAAATTCCTTGCTTAACCTAGCACTAAGCAACATACACTGAATCTTCTCCAGCAAAGTCCGGTTCTTGTATTCTGCCACCCCATTTTGTTGTTGTGAGTCTGTGTTGATGAAGAATTGAACAATACCTTCACCTTGGCAAACTTTCAGAAAAGGATCACTTTTATGCTCACCACTGTTATCTGATTTAGGCTTATTTATCTTCCTATTTGTCTGAGTCTCAATCATCTTTTTCCATTTCAGAAAAAATTCCAACACTTCATGTTTAGTCTTCATCAGATACACCCAAACTTTTCTAGAGTAATTATTAACAAAAATAACAAAGTAATGCATGCCTGCCAAAGAAGGTGTTCTAGTAGGACCCTAAATATCAAAGTGAATATAATCCAAAATTTCTTCAATATTATGGATAGCGATGCTAAACTTTACTCTTGTCTTCTTTCCCATGACACAATGCTTACAAAAATCTAATTTACAGGTTTTTGCACATTTTAGTAATTCTTTACTAAATTTTACAAAACTCCCATACCTGCATAACCAAGTCGCATGTGCCATAACGTGGTTGTTTCTGCATCTGTATTCTCTTCAGAGACTGCAACTGTCGATCCAATAACTGTACTATCCTGAAAGTAGTATAAGTTATTCTTTCTCATACCTTTCATCACCATAAGTGCACCTGAAGTGACTCTGAGTTACTTCTAACTCTCTCAATGAGATGAGATTCTTCTTTAAATCTGGTACATACCGAATATTTGTCAAAACTCTAGTTAATCCATCATGATTCTTTAAACAGATTGAACATATCTTAGTTGTCGTACAAGATCTGTCGTTACCCATGAAAACAGCTCCTCCATCAAATTCTCAAAATTGAATAATCACTCCTTGTGAGGACACATATGATAGATGCATGTAGAATCCAAAATCCACTCATTAGAATGAGAAACTAAAAATAAACCAACTTGTACAAAATCTGAGTCATTATTTTCACACTTGGCTACACATGCATCAAAATCATCCTTACCTTTATCTTTTTTTTAACTTTAGACAATTTTTCTTCCAATACCCTTTTTATGACAAAAGGCACATTTATCTTTATCAGGTTTGTCTCTTGAATGAGATCTGCCTCTCTGATTGGATTTACGATTTTAAGATCGGCCTTTAGCAGTATACACCTCAGTTGTATTGTACCCATGCTCTTTCTGATCCTTCTTTTTTATTTCAGAATTGTACAATGCATTATATACTTCATCAAAAGTCATCTTATCCTTACCACGAAGGAGAGCAGTGACAAGATGATCATACTCATCAGAATGAGAGGCCAACAATAATAAAGTTTTATCTTCATTTTCAACAGTCTCATCCAAATTTAACAAATCTGTTATTAATTTATTAAAAGCAGCAATATAATTGTTGATGGACGTACCTGATTGATACTGAAGCGGAACAATTTCTTTTACAAATAGAACAGATTCTCACTGCTCTTCTTCATAAACTTGTTCTCCAGCTCACTCCACATCTTACTTGCAGATATTTCTCTCATGAACGGATACTTTTGTTCCCTTGTGAGACGAGATCGAATGGTACTACACGCTTAGCGTTTGGTTCTTTCCCATTTTTTATTGATCATCTTTTCTGACTTCTCGTCTTCTAGAACAACATCTAACTCTTATTGATGAAAAATATCAAAAACCTTACATTGCTACATGCCAAAGTTGTTACGGGAGTCAAACTTCTCAACTTTGAATTTTGCATTAGTCACAGTAAGGTTAGCCGGTGTAGATGAAGAAGCTTATGTCATTTTTCAATAACTTGCCAAGATTGAACTTTCGGCTCTGATACCACTTGTTGAGGAAAACAGATATTTTATCCATATAAGTAGGCACCCAAAATAGTGTTATACAAGAACTAATGGCAGAAAATAAAGAAACTAATGCAAATAAGAGAAGACACAAAAGTTAACGAGATTCGGTAAATATTACCTATGTCCTCGGGCGCCACAATTAATTCACTATCACCAAAATTTCAAATTATAAAGATCTCTGATAAATTTAAAAGTCCCTCAAGAATAGGAAACTTTTCTCAAAACCCAAAATTACAACTTGAAAATTTTCAAATTTGAAAACTTCATAAAATAAAATCTGTTTTCTCAGAACAGTTTTATAAAACAACTAATTGTTTTTAGAAGACTCAAAACCAAAGACCCAATGTCCTATTTATAGGATCCATGGATGGTGTCTCCTTAACTCCTAGCCGATGTAGGACTAAAAGAGTCACACCCAAATTCAACAATCTTTATCTTGGCGAATAAGGTACACATTGTCAATTTCTCTAAATTAAGATTTTCAAACTGTCAAAACATTGATCAAATCCAAACAATACTTGAATTTTGTCAAAGTCACCACCTTGGTCATCATATCAGCGGGATTCTCTACAGTTCCAATCTTGTGAAGTAGTATCTTCTCATTTTCAATAATTTTTTACACATATTGATACCTGACGTCGATATGCTTTATCCGTGCATGATAAACTTCATTCTTTGCTAAGTCAATTGCACTCTGACTATCACAATATACAGTAATTTATTTCTGAATAACCCCCAAGTCTTCAAGTAACCCCTATAGCCAAATTGCCTCCTTTACAGCCTCTGTAACTACCATATACTCTACTTCTGTTGTAGACAAAGCAACGTGGACTGTAAGTAGACCTCCAACTCACTAGTATTTTAGCAAGAGTAAACACATAACTAATAGTTGATTGACGTTTATCTAAATCACCTGCGTAGTCAAAATCAACATATCAACCACATACTGACCAAGAGTATCATCATGTTCAAATACCAAACTAACATCTACGGTGTTTAAAAGATACCGTAGAATCCATTTAACAGCTTACATATACCTGCTCACAATGCCAACTGCTTGTGAAATATCAGGTCTCGTACATACCATACTATACATTAAGCTATTAATTGCATTTGAATAAGGAACCCTCCGACATATACTCACGTTCCTCATTAGTGCTAAGAGATAAACCTGCACTTAACTTGAAATGAGAAGTAAGTGGGATACTCACAGATTTTGATTGTTCTGTCATGCCAAAACGCTGTAGCATTTTCTTCAGATATTATTTTTCAGACAACCAAACCTTACATCTCTTTCGATCTCTGTTTATCTCCATGCCAAGAATTTTTTTAGTTTCACCCAAATCTTTCATTTCAAACTCGTGATTCAATTGAGCTTTCAACTTTTCAATCTCTTCTTAGCTCTTTGAAGCTATTATCATATCATCCACATGCAAGAGTAGATAAATGAAAGACTCATCATGTAACTTGCGAAAATACACACAGTGATCAAATTTGTTTCTAGTGTACTTTAACTCTATCATAAACCGATCAAATTGCTTGTACCATTACCTCACATATTACTTCAATCCGTACAGCGATTTTTTTAATTTGCAAACCCAATTTTCTCTTCCAGCAACATTGAATCCATCTAACTGAGTCATATAGATTTCTTCTTCCAAATCTATATGGGCCTTATTCGCCAAGGTAGAGATTATTGGGTATGGTTTTTTTACTTCCACATCGGCTAGAAGTTAAGTAGACACTACTCATAAGTCCTATAAATAGGGCTTTGGATTTTTGGTTTTGAGTATACCAAAAACAAAGTTGTTTTATAAAACTGCTTTGAGAAAACAAATTTTATTTTGGGAAGTTTTGAAATTTGAAAAATTCTAAGTTATAATTTTGGATTTTTGAGTTTTGGAAAAATTCTCCTATTGTTAGGGTACTTTTCAATTTGTCAGAGATATTTGTAATTGAAAATTTGGTAATAGTAGATTGATTGTTAGTGTCCGAGAACGTAGGTAATATTTACCAAATCTCGCTAAAGTTTGTATCTTCTCTTATTTGCCTTAGTTTCTTTATTTTCTGTCATTAGTTCTTACGTGGCACTATTTTGGATGTCTATTTGTATGGGTAAGATATATGCTTTTCGCAACAGAGGTAAGGGCAAAGATACTTGATGTAATGCCTATGAAGGGACAAACCTATTAGTTCGGAGGTATAACTAGCATATTATAAAATTGGTAACAATTCGAAGGACAATATATGTTGGAAGGCTATAGATGTCTGGGAGATGTGTGGATTGCTTTGCATGTTAAGAGAGTTTTGATACTTCTTGTATAGTTGCTGAAGAAATATCGAATTCGTGATGTTTTTATAGTTTTAGAGAGGATGGGAAGGAGGAAGGATCGACTGGGATCAAAGGATTTACAGGAGTATTCATGGTCCTTTCTCTGTCTGCATGAGACGAAGTCCTATTGTGGTTGCAGAAAGTGATGTGCCATGCAAGACTACTAGGTGGTTTTTGAAATATATGTTAGTTAGTGCACATATAGGACATGTTCATATATAATATACGATACTTGATAACTAATGCACGATATGATTAACCAAAAGTATAGTAAATGATCTATATGAATAAAGTATACATAATTCCAGGCTTGACTTAATAAATAAATCTTAATTTCTAGACAAAGAACATGAACAAGTTCAGACATGAATGTGCTATGAATTTTTGAAAAATCATGTTTGTCAAGAGGATTGGGAGAAACTACATACTTGATGAGAACCATATTGTCTGAGGATCTAGATGGCAGTTTCTAGTTTGGTACTAAGAACTTATACTGCAACAATACTATGCATACAGAGCTACAGTTTGATATTAAGTTTTCACATTATTAGTGATTTATAATACGTTGCTCGTCTAGTAACACTTAGCAGTGCATCATGGTTTAGCACCATGGTTCTGACTGAATTCTGAGCAAGCATGGGCTCGCTATCTTATTAATAATTTTAGTTTCAAATATTTAAGATGGAACGTGAGTGAGACTTGTTTACTTCTACATGAAATTTACAGGTTACTTGGAAATGATATATATATATATATATATATATATATATATATATATATATATATATATATATATATATATATATATATATATATATATATATATATATATATATATATATATGTCTGTGTGTGTTATTAGAAAAATGAAAATGAGCTGACAGCTCACGCAAGCTACCTGAACTTTAATTCAATTTTACTATCTCTAATAATTTTTTTAAAAAAATTTTGATTATGATCTCGCCCTCCTAGGGATCACTCATACCAAATTTCTTGGGTTTTAGTTTTGATTTGGTCATCCATCAAGTTAACATAAAATTTAATGGTTTTCAATAAATAAATATTTTATATCCATTTGATGAAAGTGTAAATGAACTCCAAATTTTGTAAAACTTAATCTTGTTAAAGTTAAAGAGATAGAAATCCTAATTCTAGAAAAAATTTGAAGAAAAATCATTAGATTACTGTATTTTTGTCGCTAGTTCACGTAAATTTTCCTAAATTGGTGGCTTACCTACAGTAATCCATATATATATATATATATATATATATAATGGGAAATTCACTGGCGATGAAGAGAGTTCTTTCACTAGCACATAGCTAACCCAATAAAATAATTATACGTGGCGCCATTCAAGTTAACAAATAAAAAAACTTCCTTAACCACCCTTCGAGTGGCGTCATCTGTAATTATTTTATAGGGTCACCTAAGCGTTAGTGAAGGAACTCCCTTCACCGCCAGTGAATTTCCCGTTTTCTCATATATATATATATATATATATATATATATATATATATATATATATATATATATATAGTTTCAATTTGATCTTATTACTAATTATTCATGTGACATGACTTATACCAATATAATATGTATGCGTATACTTTATCTGCAGTACTATGATAGTACAGATATTTTTTTATATGTTACTTGCGACGTTTAGTCCCCTAGTTTATAAACCCAAGTCTTGAGACAACAGAGAGAGATTCTGCATCGATTGGAGATCCCTACTTCATTGAGATATAAAGTTATGATCTTGTATTTAGTGCACATATTTGTTTTGTTGGACATTATTCCTTCTTTTAATTATTTTGTTGAACATACGTAAAACAGTGTGCTTTTTTATATAATTAATCTTATGTTTTATAAATACAAACTTTATTTCAAGACATCTTATTTATTTATCTATTATGACAATAATTATAGTTATTCTAATATTATGACCTGTTGAGTTCTTCATTTTGAAAAGCAGTTAAAATACGGAGACACTACAAGAAAAAAAAGATTGCAGACTTGACTTTTGAGATTTAGGGGAACTTGAAAATTTAAAGGTGGAAAACTTATAAAAATTTAGATTTAGAGGTTTTTTTTTTTTTTTTTTTAATTTAGCCTGAGAGTGAGTCCAACCCTGCCTACATGAGACTTTATTTTGCTAAGTGAGACTTACATCGCATAACCTTGAATAAGGAAACGACTTGGCCTCAACTTGTCCATGTATAGAAATCTAAACTTATAAAAATTTAGATTTCTTTTTTCTTTTCTTTTTTACCTTAAAAGAGTGGTTCGTGATTTTACAAAACAATTTGGTTGCACTGAACATAGTCGAATCATGGGTGACATCTTTTAAATCAAGGCTCCACATGATAACACGATCGTAATACTTTATTTTCTAAGTTGCAGATTTATATATATTATCTTTCAAATTTTTGTGATGTTGCACTGTTTAGATATATTCTAAGTATCATAATATAGTTTAATTTTTTAAAATTTTTATATATTTAGGAAATTAGTACTTTTAAAGATTCTATAGAATAAAATAAACATAAAGGTCCTTTAACACGTATGACAAAATGAAAGAAGAGAGAGGGCAATCGAACAATACACAAAAAAAAATATATAAAAAAAAAGAGAGAGCTTTCTGACTCAGAATTTTCTACTCACAATAGAAATTCTATACGGCTTTATTATCAAATCATAAGTTTAACATTTGTTAGCCAAGTTACTTTCTTTCTATTAAAAATTTAAGATATAATGAGTTGTCCAAAAAAGGTAAGCTGAAAACCAAAAATAATAATAATAATAATAATAATAAACAAAATAGCAAAAAGAAGAAAAAATCTTGTATTCTGGTATTTCTCTCTAGTGTGAGTCTTGTACACCGTGGAGGAAAACTATACACATTACACCGAGATTTTTATGGAAAAATCCCTTGAAATTCTTTTTCAAATTATTATTTAAAAGGCGTTTTTACAAATCTGTCCCCTATATCTTTAAAAATTGAATTTAGTTCCCCAAATCTGTCCCTTAAATCTTTAAAAATTAGAATTTAGTCCTTAAATATTCATATTTATATTTTAGTCCTCCACATTCTTTAAATTACTGCAATTTAATCCCAACCATATTTTTTGCCCGATTTTCCTGTTATGCTTCCAAATTATTTCACTTTAGTCATCCATTCCCTCTCCCTCCTATTTTCATTTTCTTATTGGATTTCCTTCTCCATTCTTCTTCTCTCTCTTTCCTCTTCTTTTTGGATTCTCTGAATTACTTCATTTTAGAAATTAATTGAAAGGGAAGATAGATATGAAAAGAATGGAGAGGAAAACCCAATAAGAAGAGGAAGAGAGAAGGAAGAAGAAAGTAATGACTAAAGTGAAGTAACTGAGGGGTATAAAATTCGGACAAAAAATATGGCTTGGGCCTAAATTGTGGTAACTTGAAGGATTTGGAGACTAAATTATAAATATGAAGATTTGGGGATTAAATTCTAATTTTAAAAGATTTAAGGAACATATTTATAAAAGCCCCTATTTAAAAATGCTGTGAATATCATAAATTAGCATTAGTTGTATTTAATTCTGATCTGAGATCCGATTCCAACAAAAAGTAAAACTCTCACCCCGCCTTTTTTTCGTTATCACCCTCTCGCTCTCACGCCCTTCTCCGGCGTGAGAGCGCCGGAGGCCGCCTCCCGGTGAGTTTTCTGGCGATGAACCGCCCTCATCCATTGCTTTCTTCCTTTTTTTTGGTTGAGCTCTTGTGGAGGTTCGAGTTCTTGGAATATGGAGCGATTAGTTCTCCGATGAGATGAGCGTGACTCTCTCTCACTCGAACCTTGGAGTCTCTTCGATCTTGATGTAGTTTTTTTGGTGCTTGTTTATGATATCTATAAGTTCTTCTGATAGCTGTCGAATTTTGAGCAGCATTTCGTTTGTTTAGTGCTTCTGCTCTGTTCTCTCTGTTGTGTTCTCTCTGATCGAACTTAGTCTCGCGTTCAATCAATTTTGTTGTTTGATTTGGTGTGCATGTTTGTATTTTGTGGTTTTTTTCTTTTATTTTTTCGCTGATTTTTTTTTTTTTTTTTTTAAAATCAAGAACAGTAAATTCCTTTTTGGAATATGGAGCGTTTAATTCTACGGTGAGAGCAGTTCCCTGGGGAACTTAGATTCTGTTGTTTTTTATACAGTTTTTGGTGCTTTTTAGGATATCTGTGAGTTTCTCTAAATGCTGTTGGATTTTGATCCGCATTTTATTTTATTTTTTAAGTGCAATTCCTCTGTTTTATTGGTTATTTCTTGCCTCCGATCGGATTTTGATATTTTTTTTTTTATCAAGAAGCACTCATTGTTTTCACGTTCGTTATGATTCTGTCTCTATCCGTGAGATTTTTCTTTCTTTTCTGGGTTTTTTTTTTTTTTATCGTTATCCATTAGTTTTTTACTCTTTTGAGGAAAGGTTTTTTTAGACTATTTTTTTCTGTTTTTTTTAAGGAATATTCGTTTGTTATTGAGTTTTTTCCGTCAATTTTGATGCTGTCTTGATTTTATTTTTGGTGTTGTGATTTTCATTTATAGTTCTTTGCTGTTTAGGCTCCCTCTGCTGGGTTTTTTTCAGTTTTTTTCTCTGTCCATGAATTTTTCTCTATTTTGAGTGGTTCTAGAGCTCTTTCTAAAAAAAAAACTCCCCCTCGTACTTATCTTTCTACATGCATCTTAATCTAGCTTCTTTTTTTTTTCGTCTTTTCCCATGCTCATTTGCTTAAAGATCCTTTTAAAGACATATTACACAGCCGATGGCAAATTTTTTTTTTATTTTTAAAATAGATTTTTGCAGTTGATTGCATTTCGATGATATTGCTCGTTATATTTTCTTTGCTTCGTGCCCGTTTCGAGTTTGATTTTTTTTTTTTTTTTTTAATTCCAATTGTGTGTCTGTTCTAGTGGTGTTCATTTTTTATTGTTTGGTTTTTCTTTATCTTTCTTGGGTCCCGATCATGAAACTCTCACTCAATTATTTTCTTCTCCTTTTTCTATATCTTAATTTATCTCAAGTTTTTATTTTTATTTCCAATGTAATTCCTCCTTTAGATACATGTTGGTCCTTGATCTGGTTTTTTAAATTTCTTTGGGATTTTTTTATTTTTTATATTTTGTTTTCTGCTTATTTTTTGGTATTTCTCGCAAGTGTGAGTCTTGTACACCATAGAGGAAAACTGTACACATTACACCAACTGAGATTTTTATGAAGAAATTCCTTGAAATTCTATTTCAAGTTATTATTTAAAAATCCTGTGAATATCATAAATTAGCATTAATTGTATTTAATTCTGATCTGAGATCCGATTTCAACAAAAAGTAAAACTCTCGCCCCGCTTTTTTTTTTTCATTATCACCCCTCTCACCCCTCTCGCTCTCACGCCCTTCTCCGGCGTGAGAGCGCCGGAGAGGCCGCCTCCCGGTGAGTTTTCCGGCCATGAACCGCCCTCTTCCATTGCTTTCTTTTTTTCTGTTGAGCTTATTTTGGAGCTTTGAGTTCTTGGAATATGGAGCGGTTATTTCTCCGATGAGATGGGAGCGACTATCTCTCACTTGAAACTTGGAGTCTCTTCGATTTTGATGTAGTTTTTTTGGTGCTTGCTTATGATATCTATGAGTTCTTCTGATAGCTGTCGAATTTTGAGCAGCATTTCGTTTGTTTAGTGCTTCTGCTCTGTTCTCTCTGTTGTGTTCTCTCTGATCGAACTTAGTCTCGCGTTCGATCTATTTTGTTGATTGATTTGGTGTTAATGTTTGTGTTTTGTGTTTTTTTCTTGTATTGTTTTCCTGATTTTTTTTTTTTAAAAAAAAAAATCAATAACAATAAATTTTTTTGGAATATAGAGCGTTTAATTCTCCAGTGAGAGCAGTTCTATGGGGAACTCAGATTTTGTTGTTTTTTATGCAGTTTTTGGTGCTTTTTAGGATATCTATGAGTTTCTCGAAATGCTGTTGGATTTTGATCAGTATTTTATTTATTTTTTTAAGTGCAATTCCTCTGTTTTATTGGTTATTTTCTGGCCTCCGATCGGATTTTGATTTCTTTTAAAAAAAAAAATTATCCAGAAGCACTCATAGTTTTCACGTTTGTTATGATTCTGTCTCTGTCCGTGAGGTTTTTCTTTCTTTTTAGGTTTTTTTTTTTGGTCGCTATCCATGAGGTTTTTCCTTTTTTGAGTAAAGTTTTTTTAGACTTCTTTTTTAAGAGAAGGGAAAAAAAACTTTCGTTTTCATCTCTACACATATAATCTAGTTTTATGTTTTTTTTTTCTGTTTTTTTAGAAGGAATATTCATTTGTTATTGAGTTTTTTTCGTCGATTTTGATGCTGTTTTGATTCTATTTTTGGTGTTGTGATTTTCATTTATGATTCTTTGTTGTCTAGGACCACCTCTTTGTCTCTCTTTGTTGGATTTCTTTCAGTTTTTTTCTGTCCATGAATTTTTCTCTATTTTGAGTGTTTTTTAGAGATCTTTCAAAAAAGAAAAAAAAAACTCCTTCTAGTACTTTCTACATGCATCTTAATCTAGCCTTTTTTTCCTTTTTTTTTTGGTTTTTTCGTCTTTTTCCTACGCTCTTCTTCTTAAAGATCCTTTTAAAGATATATAACACAGCCTATGGCAATTTTTTTATTTTTAAATAGATTTTTGCAGTTGATTGTATTTCGATGATATTTCTCGTTATATTTTCTTTCCTTCGTGCCTGTTTTGAGTTGTTTTTTTTTTTAATTCCAATAGTGTGTCTGTTCCAGTGGTGTACAATTTTTCTTGTTTGGCTTTTCTTTTTCTTGGGTCTCGATCATGAAACTCTCACTCAATTATTTTCTTCTCCGTTTCTATATCTTAATTTATCTCAAGTTTTTATTTTTATTTCCATTGTAATTCCTCCTTTAGATACATGTTGGTCCTTGATCTGAATTTTTAAATTTCCTTTGGGATTATCACAATTGTTTAATTTAAGTATATTGTTGTATTTGGGATGCTGTGCATGTGTTGTACCGTCACAAGGCATATTCATTTGCTGTTGTGAAACTGGAGTAAGTTTTTTTGCCTTTCTTTCTTCTGGACTTACAACATTCTTATACACATCACCATATCACTGGATTTTGGTTATATGTGAATCTATTAGTGTATTCTTATTAGTGTCACAATATCACCAAGATTCTATTCCAAAATCCTACTTGTAGATCACCAAATATAAAAAAATAGTGCAACTCTTAGGCTGTGCTTGGATATCAAAGGCGAAGAATTTTGTCATGTAACCAGAGCAAGTTTGTTCCTTTTTTTTAGACTTACAACATTCTTATCAACTCCACTATATCACCTAATTTTGGTGATATATGAATCTGTTAGAGCATTCTCATCAGCGTCACCATATCACGAAATGGTGATATGGTGATTCTATTCCAAAATCCCATGTCTTATAGCCACATCAAAAAAAAAAAAAAAAAAAGTAATACTTAGGTTGTGCTTGGATGTCAAAGGCAAAGTGTTTTGTTGTGCTATGGTGATTCTATTCCTAAATCCCATGTCTTGTAGACTACCAAAGATGGACCCCACGTCAAAAAAAAAAAAAAAAAAAAAATAGTAATCCTTAGGCTATGCTTGGATATCAAAGACAAAGTGTTTTGTTGTGTAACTGATACAGATGCAATTAAATTTCTTAGAAAGTTCAAACATTTATAGATTATTGTGTTATCTAGCATTATGAAGACTCCTAGAAAATTATAATGACTTTTATATTATCGTGTTATATAGAATTATGTAGACTCCTAAAAGTTTGTGATGTCTTTTAGAATATTGTAGTATCTTGAATTATATGGAAGACTCCTAGTAACTTGTGATGGCTCCTAAGATTCTGAGTCATTTATTTATGTTTTTGAAACCTATAAATAGGGGCGGAGTCCATGTATTGTGCATCTAAATCTTGTGTATGAAATATATTTTCTATTGCTAGAATCTTTTCTTGTTGATCTCCACTTTCTAATTGGATTTGTTTTCCAAACGGTATCAAGTGGTATCAGAGCATAGGTGCCTTCTCTTGAAGTATCGGGAGAGATTTTAAGTTCTTTTTCCTTGAAAATATTGACACAACATTAACAAGCTGATGCCCTCGACGATCTAATGGCGAAGATGATCCTTGTACAGAGCGGGACCTTCGGATATAGAGACCCAAGAGTTGCAGCGATAAGTTCAAAAGTTTACTGAGAGATTAGCTTGTCAAAAGCGATTCTCTAGTGAGCAAGAGGATAAAACCACCGACAGGAGTATAACCCTTTTCATGATTAAGGTCATGATGAGAATAACTCTTCCTCAACTCACCATTGACATTGTTATCATCAACAACCTAATCAAGGTAAACATCCCAGAATTTGAAGATAAAATGCAACCTGACATTTTCAAAGAATGGCTTAATATTGTTGAGCGAATTTATGATTATCAGGAGATTCCTGAAAGATATAGAGTGAAGATTGTAGCAATCAAGTTATGAAAGCATGCTTTTATTTGGTGGGAGCATCTCAAACTTCAAAGAGAAAAAGAAGGATGAAGCAAGATTCGTACTTGAGAAAGAATGAAGAAAGAACTCTTCAAGAAGTACCTCCTTGAAGAATATCTTCAAGAAGCTTATCTTGATTTGCAACAATTCACTCAAGGAGTGCGATCTCTGAAGAAGTACATGGAAGAGTTTGATAATCTCATGTTTCGTTGTGGTATATACGAGTCCAAGGAGCAAACTATAGCATGCTACCTTGGAGGATTGAAGCATGCTCGTGATAAGGTATAACTTCAACCTTATATATCTCTAAATGATGTTAAGCTCTCCATAAAGGTAGAACCCCAACTTTCACAACGGCAAGATAAGTTTTTAACTTATACTCCTGGAGGTTAAAATTCCAAAGTTGATAATAACCGGGGGAGTGCATCTCAAAGTCAAGCTCCCAATCAAATTTCAAAGGAAAAAAGATGCTTTTTCTTTATCTTCTTCTCGGCCATCTACATCTCACCCTCAATATTTCAAATGTCATGATTTTGGACATTTGACTGTCGACTGTCCAAATAGAAGACTTGTGTCTCTTGTAGAAGAAGCTAAAAATCAAGAGGAAAAGATGGAGCCTATTTATGATGAATCCGGAGATGAAATCATTTATAGCGATCATGGTGAAGCACCTGTAATCTGCTGAAGTCTCAATTATGGGCAAAGTTAAGATGGCATCATGTTGTTTTGACACAACATTTTTCATGCCCCTTGCACGGCATATGGCAAAATTTGCAATATTATCATTGATAGAGGGAGCTGTGAAAATTGTGTTTCTGAGGAAATATTGACAAGTTGAAGCTCAAGACTGAATCATACCAACATCCTTACTCAATTTTATGGTTCAAAAAAGGAAATAAGGTAAAAATTTCACGCCACTGTCTCATCCATTTTTCAGTTGGAATAAAATTACCATGATGAAATATGATGCATTGATGCTATGTGATTCCTATGGATACTTGTCATTTTCTTTTGGGGCGAGCATTTCTATTTGATAGAAAAGTAATACATGATGGGTACAAAAATATTTACACCTTCCATAAAAATAGCATAAAGGTGATCCTTGGAACCTCTAGAAATGAGAGGACATCCAAACCCTATAAGGAAGAGAGAAATGTCTTCTTATCCATGGCGGATTTTGAACTTGAAGCGGAAGAAGCCTCTCAAGCATATGCTATTTTGATGATTGAATCGAATTCAGATGGCAAATTGTTGCCATCGGAAATACTAACTGTTTTGCAGGAATTTCAAGATATTATTTCTAAAAAAATTTCTTTAGGCTTTCCATCAATGAGAGGAATTTAACATTGCATCGATCTTGTACTTTATGCAATCCTTCCAAACAAGGTAGTATATAGGATGAGTCCAGAAGAGCATGAAGAGTTGCAAAGACAAGTTAATGCACTGGTGGCCAAAGGATTGGTATGTGAGAGTATGAGTTCTTACATCGTACTAGCTTTAATTGTGCCAAAGAAGGATAGAACTTGGCGCATGTGCATTGATAGTCAAGCCATCAACAAAATATCAATCATGTACCATTTTCCAATTCCTCACCTTGATGACATTCTAGATCAACTAAATAGTGTATGTATCTTCTCTAAACTTGATCTTCGAAATAGATACCATCAAATTAGAACGAGGGAGGGTGATGGATGGGAGACAACATTCAAAACAAGAGACGGTCTTTATGAGTGGCTTGTGATGCCATTCGGGCTCTCTAACGCTCCAAGTACTTTTATGTGTCTTATAAATCATGTTTTAAACCATTTATAAGCAAATTTGTTGTTGTTTATTTTTTATGACATTTTGGTCTATAGTAGGGATCAGACACATCATCTGGAGCACCTTCGACTAATCTTCAACAAACTGCAAGAGGAGAAACTCTATGTCAACATCTTCAAATATGACTTCTGGACTGAAAGTCTTATCTTTTTGGGTTATATTATGTCCTCGGAAGGCATCAAGATAGATCCAAAAAAATAGAAACAATCACTAGTTGATCAACACCCCGTACCATTCATGATGTTAGAAGTTTTCATCGTTTAGTCTTTTTCGGTAGAAGATTCATAAAGTATTTTAGTTTAATTATGTCACCTATCACTATTGTCTACAAGGTGATTCTTTTCAATGAACCAAGGAAGCTCGAGAAAGTTTTGAGAATCTCAAGGAGATGATGACTAAGGCTCATATCCTTGCTTTGTCGGATTTTGAAAAGATTTTTGAGGTTGATTATGATGCCTCAAATGTGGGCATTGGAGCAATGCTTAGCCAAGAAGGCTATCCAATTGCTTTTTTCATTGCGAAATTTGAAGATGGAAGGAAGAACTACTCAACATATGACAAAGAGTTCTATGCTATTGTCGAAACTCTTCATTTTTGGAGACATTATATTGTTAGCAAGGAATTTATTCTCTACTCCAATCACGAAGCCTTGTGATTTCTCGATGGTTAAAACAAACTTAGTGCAAGACATGCCAAATGTGCAGAATTTCTTGACACTTTTACTTTTACTGCCCATCATAAAGCTGGATCACTTAATCAAGTTGTTGATACTTTAAGTTGAAGATATACTCTAGTTTTGACTTTGGAGATTAAAGTTTTTGATTTTGATGTTATCAAAGACTTCTACTCTAATAATAATCAATTTGGTAAAATTTGGGCTTGATGTTGTGAAGCTTCTTTTGAAGACTATTATATTCAAGAAGCTACTTGTTCAAAGGTAATCATTTACGTATACCAAAATGTTCTCTCCGACAAGCCATTATCAAAGAAGCTCATGAAGGAGTACTTGGAGGACATTTTGGCTGTGACAAAACTATTATGCTTATTAAAGAAAAAAATTTCTGGCAAAAAATGGGAAAACATGTCAAGCAACTCGTTGAACAATGTTGAACACATCATATTGTAAAGAGTCGAGCTCAAAATACATGTCTCTATACTCCACTATCCATGCCTCAAGCTCTATGGGAGGATGTCACCCTTAATTTTGTGCTTGACCTTTCTCGAACTTAAAAGAGATGAGGATTCAGTCATGGTGGTTATTGATCGATTTTTTAAAATGACACTTTTTATACCTTGTGACAAAACTTATGATGTGATAAAGATTGCTGATGTTTATTTTCGTGAGATTGCCAACCTTCATGAAATTCCTATAACAGTCACTTCTAACAAAGATTCTAAATTTAGTGGGCATTATTTGAGGACTCTTTAGTCAAAATTGGTTATCAAAATTCAATTTTGTATCTTCTCATCATCCTCAAACTGATGGTCAAACTGAAATGGTGAATAGAAGGCTTGGCAATCTCATTCAAAACTACATAGGGAACAACAAAAAGCAATAGGACTTAATTCTTTCTCAATCAAAGTTCGCTTACAATCGCTCTACTAGTACTAATAGTAGTGTTAGTCCATTTGAAATTGTTTATGGGACTAATCCCAGTGGTCTCTTGATCTAGTACCTATTCCTACTAATCGGTTTGGTAGTATGCAGAAGCAAGAGCTAAGGAGATAATGAAGATGCATGCAGATGTTCTAGCCAAGATTGAGAAAAGCACCAAAAGTACAAGGAAAAGGCCGATAGTTGTAGACGTCAAGCTTCTTATAAGGAAGGTGATCTTGTATGGAGTCATTTTCGTAATGAGCACTTCCGGGTGCTATGGCAAGCTCCAAGATCGAACTGATGATCCTTTTCGAGTTCTCAAGAATATTGGAGAAAATGCTAATCAAGTTGACTTGCCTAGTGACTATGATGTTTTCGACCTATCCCATTTCATTTAAAAGAGTTGGACAACTTGAGGAGGAGTTGAGCTTTAACCAGGGGAGAATGATAAAGATGCATGCATGCAATTAAATTTCTTGTGAAGTTCAAAAGTTTTTAGATTATTGTATTATTTAGAATTATGAAGACTCCAAGAAAATTGTATTGACTTTAGATAATCGTGTTATCTAGAATTATGAGACTCCTAAAAGTTTGTGATGTCTTTTAGAATATTGTGTTATCTAGAAATATGTGAAAGACTCCTAGCAACTTGTGATGGCTCCGAGGATGCTCAGTCATTATTTATATCTTTGAAACCTATAAATAGGAGTGAAGTCCATGTATTGTACATCTAAGTCTTATGAATAAAATATATATTCTATCTATAATAGTCTCTTCTTATTTATCTCCACTTTCTCATAGAATTTGTTTGATCCGAACGGTATCAGTAACAAGAGTAATTTTTTTCCTTTCTTCTGGACATACAACATTCTTATCAACTCCATCATATCACCACGTTTTGGTGATATGTGAATCTATTAGAGCATTCTTGTCAACATCATCATATCACGAAATGGTGATATGGTGATTTTGGTCCAAAATTCTATCTCTTGTAGATCACCAAAGGTGGGTCCCACAAAAAAAATAGTGTAACTCTTAGGCTGTGCTTGGATGTCAAAGGCAAAGTATTTTGGGGTGTATTTAAAGTGTGTGATTTGGAGTATTTTGGTGGTATACATTTCGGGTGTTCTGACTATGGGTTTTAGGATGTTCAAGTATGTACTTACAGTTTAGTTTCTCATAGATTTTCATAGATTTCATAAACATGTATAAGACAAATATACTTCAATTTGGGAAAGGAAAGGATAGGGAGACGGTTAGAACGAGGAAATAAGATAAGGTAGTTCTGGATAAAAAATTCTGAACACTTAAAAACATCCTGATTTGGGATATTCTTAAAAACATTTCAGAATACCTATCCAAATATTTTGCTTTATTCTAAAAACAACCTTAAAACACTTACCAAAAAACTCACAATCATGTATTCTTATAGATACTTCATAATACATCACTCAGAAACACCCCAAAATACTTCAAAACTAATCTCTCCCAAACATAGCTTTAAAATATCATCAAATATGTTGACTCTACGCAATCACCATCCATCCAAGGTGGGTTCCTTGAATGTTTTTCTCTTACTCAAAAAATATAAAGAAATTGAGTGGAATGATGAATATAAATATAATAATTAAAATATGGAAGTATAATATTTTAATAGGATGGTCATTGGGATGGAAGATTTAATAATTTTTAAAGTATAGTAAAATGTAACATTTTAATAGCATGGTGACTAGAGACGACAGAGAAAAGTGAATCCACTATCAAATAGTGTGGCTACAATGGTGATTCATTTTAGTGATGCAAAGAATCCCTTTTTGTTGCTTGTTGAGTTTTAGGACTTAATTTCATTTTATTTTAGTTATGCGCATGTTTATCCTTAAGTAGTGGCATGTGTTCATAGAGTAACTTAACTTCCCAAATTTGGAAATACTGGAAGTACTTTCTCCAACAACTAGATTCCATAGTCATAGTTTTCAAATAAATTTGATCATTTGCTAGTGATGTTTTCTTTTGGTATATTGGAAGATTATAGTGGATGTGGAATCTGTCCTGATACTGCCTAGTGTTAGCTCATCTTTTCACCATTGGGAATGAGCGCATAATGGATTATCTAATTGGTGGTTTAGAAATTACCATAGAATCTGGTCTCATAAATTTTTTTTTTAGCTAAAATAATGGTAAAGTCCTCTCGTGTTCCATTAATTTGGTCTCACACTAATAAACAATTTAAGGTTGAATTACATTTAGATTTCATACACTAAAATTATATGCCTGACTCCTAGGCGTGACACGTGCATCCATCCACATTCGACACTTGCGATTATGAAAATTTATGTTCATCTTAAATTTATAAGATGGAGTTTGTTGCGCCGCTCTTGTCAAAAGTTCTTAATTTCAATGTCATTATGCTAAAACTTAAGTTCTTTTCTTATAGGAATAACAACCAATGCATGCATCTTTTATGTGGTAAAGATGCATAAATCAGAATAGATTTAAGTACAGCCGTATTATTGTTTCTAAATGTAGGTCAATTGCAGTGCTGCCAAGTTGGAGTACTAACACTTGTGTCTTTCCACTAATCTTAACTAATATTGAATGAGTTTCTTTAATTAATTAATTAGCTTGTACCAAAAAAAAAATTACTCAGATAGCTACGTTATTGAGATCATACCAGCTTAAATGCCAAAATCAGTTTCATGAATCTAGGGAAGGATTTTTAATGTGGCATGTAGATTCTTTATAGTGTTATTGACTATATTCAGGCCAAGAAAAGTGGAATATATTACTGTCAACTTGTATGGGGCTTTATTATTGCTAAAAGCCTATAACATGATTGTAGCTCTAGCTGGATGTAGGTAATAATGGTTACCTTGATTTACGTCATGCAGATAGCCCAACCATATAGAAAATTCCAAATTATAACATGTATTGCTAGTAGAATATGTACCGGGGCTGTATGGTGTATGGCATCTACATTTGTTTGTATAGTCCAATGTATAAATATATATAATAGTAACGTAACATTTTGCTTCTGTTAGGTAGGGATGAATATCAATCTGGACTTTGACCACTCCGATCGACTCCGATCGGAGTTAGGTTGGAGTATAAGGAATTATATAGTCGGAGTCACGTTATGAACAGAGATGGTCGGAATGTTATCGGAGTCGATCTAACTCTGACTGTGATTCTCAACAAGAACAGCAACAGCAGGGGAGTGAAAGCATTATGCATCAATGTACATGCATCAGTCATGTGCAAACATGATGCATGCAGTCATAAACACATTGCGTACTGGGTTGTTTGCCTCCATAGTAGAGAAGACAGCAGTTGTGGCTTGCTTGCCTCGAGCATAGAGAAGACAAGAGATGGTAGCCGGAGGCAACATGTCAATGACGGTTCTATCAAGGCATCAGTGACAATGAATGTGTTTTAACAACTCTTTTATTACAAATCAATATTTTTCAATAACTCTTTTCTGGCAAATCATCATCTGGAGTTACTAAAAATCATTTTCTAGAACAACAAAAGGAAATCAAGC
The DNA here is from genome assembly GCA_036321105.1 of Dracaena cambodiana. Classification (NCBI taxonomy): domain Eukaryota; kingdom Viridiplantae; phylum Streptophyta; class Magnoliopsida; order Asparagales; family Asparagaceae; genus Dracaena; species Dracaena cambodiana. The sequence goes on from JAYEPQ010000002.1 coordinate 66,876,082, forward strand.
ATCGAACTCTCCTCTATTGCAATGAACACCAATTCATTGATCTAAAAAAGAAAAAAAATCCCCAAGTGGGTGTTTTGATTTGCAAACTAAGAAAAAGTAGAAGCAAAAGGGGAAATAGTAAAGGACGATGGAAGTGGTTAGGACGGTGACATATGGGTATGATGAGCTGGAGAGGAATCCGGCTATTAGAGATGAGAATGGGTAAGTCCAAGAGTCAATTATTAGCCTGCCCTATTTAAAGTTTTGAATTACAAAAAATAAAATTTCATTTTTAATTCAAAATTTTGAATTGGGTGGGCCAAAAATTAGTTCATAGACCCCCCATTCTCATCCCTACCGGCAGTGATTTTCGTGGCATGGGTGATCAAGAATTAAAATATCCGACCGATTTAGAGTCAGTTGGATTCCAACCAGCAAGACGGTTGGAATCTTGCCTCTTCCGCCTTGTCAGGTTTGATCGAATTTCTTTGATATCTGACTTTCACCGCTACTGTTATGTTATATCGTATATAGCGTAGCACATAATGTAGATTATGCAATTGTCTATTTATTTAATAAAAAAATATAAAACAACGTAAAATATTTTTTATAAATTGGAAAATAAATTTAAAATTCTATAAAAAACATATAAGAAAATTTTATAACGTAGAATCAATTCTAAATTTCTAATAAGTTTCATAATAGTTTTTACATTTATTTTCATAAAGTATAATAAGTCTGCAATCATAATTTTAGTTATCACCTAAATATGAAAACAAAATTTCATATTTATTTTCAATTATTATCAATTCTTTACTTCATATTTTGTAAAGCTTAAATTATCTTTTTTATAATTGTTCATTTTAGCTCAGCTGAGAATTTAATAATTTAATAGCAATTCAAGCAACCTGAGAGGAATTACAATAGACAAATAAAGAACAATCGCAAATTAGCAAGTTAGTAATTATACAAGCAACTAAATATGCAAACAAGTAATAAAGAAAGAAAATTACAGTAATTAGCAAAAAATCAAAATAAATAATCAACATCAATATGGAGATTACTCAATAACAATAAACAGCGGAACATAGCATAATTTAACGTAACTTAATGGACAATGACGTAAAATAATGTGAAAGATGCATGTTTATGATGCATCGACTATTTTTCAACTGTTTGATGGCATTGGGTTTTCTATAGGTATCATAACACAATATAACGGATTTTAAAATGCATTATTTTTAACGTTGGTTTAGTCATTCACTTTGCAGAAGTAAATGGTTTTATCTAATCCATACTAATTTAGATATAAAGTTTTTGAAACATGCCATATGATGGTGGGTTAGGTTTCTGTCAGTTTTAAACTATGTAGAGTTGAGTAAATTATTGATTCCTAGAACATGACGAGGGATTTCAGATATGTTATGTAATGTAACACCCCAATCAAAGGTGAGCACAAGAAAATTCACATGCTCAGTTCATGAAGTGGAGTCAACGGACTAAAGCATTTCTTGAATGGCTTCCTAAGGCATGTGATGTCTTAGAAAAATTGTAGATGTTGATGTGAGTTGACTGATTGCTCTTTGCCCCCAAGCATTTACTGCTTGGAGTTAAAAATTATTTGGACGGTATGTCTTGTTCAGCATATGGGTTCAAGGCTGTAAGAAAGAACAAAGTAGCTACAAAACTAGCAGATTGTCATCAAAACATTTGACTATCTTGATATGAATCATTTGATCACTCATGTTATCTAGGATAGAAGCTTGTTCTAGCAAATCATGTATTTCTTCGCTGAGAGGAGGCAATCAAGAAAATAACCTTAATGGTAATCTTTGTAATGGTGCTTTCACAAGTAAAATAAGGCAGACTTAGATGCAGAGTGGGTGAAGGGTTCAAAGATAAGTCAGCTTCACCACTCAGTTTGTTTGCTGAAGATTTTAAAGTAAATTTATTCAACATTTCTCATGTAGGTTATGGTAATGTAAGAGTACTAGCCAAGGAGGGAGCACTGATATATTAGTAGATTGTAGTAGATGTGTCAACTGACAGCATGAACCTGTGTGAAGTAAAGCACTAGAAGTCCAGAAAACAAGAAAGTTGTCTGTGGGATCCTTTTGACTTGTATATGCTTAAACTTGACATGTTTAGATGGCATACTGACCTATAGATTTCTATCAAGAGTTTTTATTGTCCATACATTTAATGAGACATCCATTTTATGAGAGGCAAATGCAAAACATCAATGCTAAAACAGTAAGTCCGAAAATATATTTGTTGTAGATTTTTGTATGTGATAGATACATTCCAAAGAGTCTATTTTATTTAGAGCATTTGCATTTTGCATCCACCATGTGAAATTTTAACCACTAAAAACATTGACCATACTCAACGAATAGCTGCTGTCATTTATGCCTCACTAGATGTCTCATCATGCTAATCATACACAGCCACTTGAGCTTTGTAATTTAATTTAGAGCCAATCAAAGGCTGTGCTAACTTGTTGTGCTGATTGCAGTTACTGTAGCCAAGAAAAGAGCCTTGAGATCTTTTTTGCTTGTACTTTATAAAATATGTCTAAAAGTGGAAATTGTAGAGAAATTATACGGTTGATGCTATTTACACATAACAAGGTTTATATATGAGCAAAATAAATGAATATCCAAATTCGTGTCCATGTATGCTAGCTTTTTTGCTGCCTCATTTTTTTTTTTTTTTTTTTTTTGTGTGTGTGCATGTGATTTGAGTCAATTTAATTCAAGTTCAGTGGTTTGGGTTCAGTTTATATTGTGGCAAGTTCTAAAATATAAATAAATAGTAATTTGAACGAAGTGTTCTCTATCTTGACATAGTTTTTCTGTCACATTGATTGTTTTCACATGCAATCTATTCTCAATCTTGACATGAGCCGTGTTATTATCCTAACCATTGAGCTCTCCTTCTGTCTAGACCTTCCCGTTCTTAAAATTTTGTTTTTTTATTGTCTGTTAGTATAGTGTTCACCTTTCTAGTTGGGATTTCATATTGTTCCTTGTCTTCTTTTTTGTCGATGATTCCAGTCTGATGGTTTTACTGTTGACTGACAGTAAAGCTAGTCTTTTATGTGTTATTTCCTGGCTGATGTTCTTATTACTTGTATAAGAAAGTTCAAATTATGTCGAGATAATTTTATTTAAACCATGATTGCAGGAGTGACTTCAGTATCCAACAAAAATGAGTCAGAGCAAGGGCAACAAAAATGCTGACTCTCCTGCTCATCCTCCTGCAGTTGTCAGCCCGAGCGTTGATCAGTTGAACCGTGACATGGCAGATATCAATATAGATTTTGCGCAGGAGAGTGGGTGGGAAGTGATTGCTAAGAAATCCAAGAATAGGTCTGTTGCTAATAGAAAACTACAGAGTTCGTCGACTGCGACTTCCAGTGTTTGGGATCATTCTGAGGGGGGCTTGCCAGCAAATGGTAGGAGTAGTAATAGTGGAAGCGGAAGGAAGCCCGGAAATAACAGTGGTCCAGCAGTTGATTCTCGTAAGCCGGCTGGTAGAGGTAACTCCAAGCCACAGCAGCCAAATAGGGGGTGGGAAGCGGCATATACTGCACAACCACGTGTTATAACTGCACCACTGCAACATGGATGGCAATGGGCAAATAGAGGTGGCAACGCTGCTGCTCTCAAGATCCAAGAGAAAAGTGCCACTGTTAGAGCTGGGAAGGATTCTCATGGTGCATATGGCTCTGAGCCTGACAGTGTACACGAGGAACCATTTGACGTCTTGGATGATGATGATGATGATGATGATTTGTTGGATGACAGTGATGATGATCTGAATGTTGACTCTGACTCTGGTGCAAGCGAAAAGAGTCATGAAATAAGGAAAACTAATAAATGGTTAAGAAAACTTTTCGACAAGTTGGACAGTCTAAAGGAAGAGGAAATAAATGACCCAAATAGGCAGTGGCACTGCCCAGCGTGCCATGATGGTCCGGGAGCTATTGACTGGTACAGGGGCTTGCAACCTCTGATGACACATGCAAGGACCCGAGGAACCCACAGGGTAAGGCTTCATAGGGAACTTGCTGTACTGCTGGAGGAGGACCTTCAAAGGAGAGGAACATCAATAGTACCAGCAGGTGAAGTATTTGGTAAATGGAAAGGTTTGCGTGAGGCCACAGCTGATCATGAAATCATCTGGCCTCCGGCTGTTGTCATTATGAACACATTACTTGAAAAAGACGAAAGAGATAAGGTAGTGTTTCCTTATATTACCATTGATTGCTTTCAATTTTCAATATATTGCAAAAATCTCCATCCAATTTTAACAGCATCTACCTTCTGCATATGATTTTTTAGTTGACATCAAGTATCTGATGTTATACCATCTTGCACATTGAAAGCCTTCTGCCAATTTTCTGCTTAACTAGTGCAAAATTTCTTATTGACTTGGTTGAGACACAACTAGTAATTTTTTATTTGATTTTCAAGTAGTCATTTGCTTCCATAAGAAATCTTTTGAAATCTGGTTGTCCTTTGGGTATACAGTTTCCATTTAAATAAAGAAATGTTATTTTGTTAAAATTTAAATTGGTGGATTCAAAAAATATTTGCTCATTCATATAGTCATTCACTGACAAGGGTGTTCTTTATCTCAGAAAGAAAAGTTGTTTCCTGTCTAGTCAATTGTACATTGTGGTAAGATCTATTCAGCATGTGGTATATGCTCTATTTTAGAAGCACGGATATAGACACGGATACGAATACGAGTGCAGGTACAGACACAAGAAACGGTATTTATAGAAAACTGAGGACACAGGTGCATAGGATATGGCCTAAATATATATATATATATATATATATATATATATATATATATATATATATATATATATATATATATATATATATATATATATATCACTAACATAAAATTTTTCATACTAACCTATCCATAACAAAGTTTAAACACTCAAAATAACGGAAACCCTAACCCCATGAACATACTTAAAAAATAGCATACTTAAAAACTATTAGACAATGATACTATTTTTTAGGATCATTATATCATAGTATTTTTAAGTAGCATTAGACAATTTAAACTTATTTTTAGTAGCTTTCAAGAGCAAGTAAACCCTAACCTAAACCCATAAATATACTTAAAAATGACTTCAAATTAAACACAAAAATGCATGCTAAGCATAAAGAAACCATAGATTTAAAACAGTGCAAAAAATATAAAAATATAAATTAATTAATTTTACCTAAGCGGGGGTAGGCGGGAGGTGGCGGGGTGTCTGCCAGCGGGAGAGGCGGAGGCAGTGGTGGCTTGCAGGAGGTGGCGGGGCTCCAGTGGAAGTTGACTGGAGGGGAGAATGAGGTTGAGGACTCGAGGTCGAGATTAAGGCATATAACTAAAAAAAAATACAGGTTTGCTACTAATGCATCCCGACGTGAATGCTTGATATTTTTTTTCCAACGTGGCTTTCGTGCGTCGAATGCGTTTTTTGCTGCCTCTGTTCCGTGTCTGACACGGACGTGGCAAGTCCATGCCTTCTTGTCACTCTATTATGACATATTCTTTAATTGACGCAGATTATTGAAAAATATTATATAGAATGAGAAACTTTAAACATTCATGTGCTCATGCATCATATAATGTTGGTTAAAAATCCGTAGCCATCTCTATCCCATTATGTTCTTTAAAGACCATATCCTGATGCCCTTCTTTGAATATCATAGCATAATGCAAGTAAAAAGCTTTAGTACAAAATGATTTTTGAAAAATTAAATTATTGTCGCATTGTCTATTCACACATGTGCACTACACCGCTTTATCATTAAAAAATATATGTAAATCTTAATTTGAAGCTTAACAAAATTTCTAGATTCATAAGGTATTAGCAAAAATAGTGGAATAATACTAATGCAACAATTAGCGGAATCAAATAGTTAACCGAAGAGAAAAATAGCAGAGACAGAGAACACGCAGATTTAACGTGATTCGGCAATGTGTCTACGTCCACGGGGACACGATCAAAAAACTTCCACTATATCAAAAGAGAATTACAACTTTCTAGTTCTCAACCACAAAAGAATTAACAAAAAAATCATATAAGATTTTGAGATCAAACCCTAAGCTCTTGTTGCAGTGATTTTCCTCTTTGCTTCGGCCGTCGAAAAAAAACCCAAAGGTATCCAAAAGAAAGCCGCACGCTTCCTTTTCTTTTGGCCGAACCCACAAGAGCAGCCGCTTCTTTCGTTTTTGCTTTTGGCCTAACCCTGTAGCACAAAGACCAGCAGCCACAGACCAAAAATAATTGCAACCACCAGCAATTATTTTTCTCTCTCAGGCTGCAAATAGCCGCCCCTTTTGTTTGCTGCAGCCGTCTCTCTCCTTTTTTTTTCTTTTCGGCTTGATCAAAATCCTAGCACACAACCCCATATTTATATTATATCATAACGGGTTTGAGCCGGTTTTGGATCCGTTTCGGTGGACCGAAATCTGCTGCTGCAATAGGGCTCCATTAGCAATAATCTCCCACTTGGAGACCTATTGCAAAAATTGTAATCTCTGTACATGATAATTCTAGTGTCCAAAGTTTTTACTTCGATCGTTTAAAGTACCAATTTCAGCATTCAACACAAATGCACCAAAGTTGAGCAATAGCTCAACTTTTTCCCATCAACCGGTTTTTTCAATATATCTGCAGGATTTTTACTGCCTTCAATCTTCTCCAATTCAATTGGTCATTCTCTAATAAGGATCTAATGAAGTGATATCTTAACGAATATGTTTAGTCCGTGAATGATACGCTGAGTTCTTAACAAGATGAATTGTACTCTGACTATCACTGAACAACCTGTAATTCACTCCATCAAAACCCAACTCACTCATCAATCGCTGCAACCGAATAAACTCCTTACTTTCTACAGCTACCACATACTCAGCTTTTGTCGAAGATAAAACAATAATTGATTGTAATCTTGAAATTCAGCTTACCGCTGTCCCTTCTACAGTAAAGACATAACTTGTGGTTCTCCTGCCATTGTCTCTATCATCCGCATGGTCCGAATCCACAAAACCTTGCACATCAATGTTATCATCCCCAAAACATAAACAATACTTTGAAATACCTTTCAAATACCTAAAAATCCACTTCACTGCTTGCCAATGTTCCTTCCCAGGGTTCTTCATGAATCTACTCATTACTCCTACTGCATGTGCAATATCTGGTGTTCTACTCACCATTGCATACATGAGACTCCCAACGGGCCGATGAATAAGGCACATTCTCCATATGTCTCATCTCCTCATCTGTCTTAACACCTTACTCTTTTGACAGTTTAAACTGACCAGCAAGAGTTGTAGTTACCGGTTTTGCATTATCTACGTTGAATCTTTCCAACACTTTCTTGATGTACCCCTCCTGAGATAACCACAATTTCTTACTTTTCTTATTTTGGGTAATTTGCATTCCAAGAAGTTGTTTAGTTTCACCCATATCCTTCATAGAGAATCTTCCTACCAACTTTCTCTTCAGATCATTGATTTTCTTCACTTATGTACCTGCGACAAGCATATCATCTACATACAAAGTAAGTATAATAAAGTTACCGTCCTTAAACTTTTGTAGATATACACAATAATCTGAATTGCTTTTGACAAAATCCGAATTCAATATAAACTTGTCGAACTTCAAATACCATTGCCTCGGCGCTTGTTTCAACCCATACAAGTTTCTTTTCAGTTGACATACCAAATTCTCCTTTCTTTTAACTTCATATCTCTCTGACTGTTCTATGTATATTTTCTCCTCCAAATCACCATGAAGGAAAGTAATTTTCACATCGAGCTGCTCTAAATACAATCCTTTCACAGCCACAATACTCATTCACAGCCACAATACTCAGTATTGCTTTAATAGAAGTCATCTTGACAACAGGTGCAAATATTTTCATTGAAGTCAATACCTTTTCTCTGACCGTATCCCTTCACCACAAGTCTAGCATTGAACCTTTGTGTCCCTCCTGCCTCATGTTTTACCCTGCATACCCACTTATGTAATATTTTCATCTTTTCCGGTCGCTTCACTAATTTCCATGTGTAATTCTCCTCCAAAAAAAACATCTCATCACGCATGGCTTGCTCCCACTTAAGATGAAATTTATCCTGCATAACCTCTTGGTAACTCTCTGGTTCACCTGTATCAGTATACAAAACATGATATAAATGAAGACAAAGTTTTTGGGTTGGCTTCCTTATCCTCGTGCTCCTCCTCAAAGTCGGAACACTCTCTGATGAAGTACTGGAACCATCTATTTCAGTCAGTGGCTCTCCCTCCTGTTCGGTCTCACCTGAAACTTGTGTATTCTCAGGTGTAGTCATTTCTTCCCCTTCAGATGTAGGCATTTCTTCCTTTCTTTTATCCATGGGATCCATCCCATCTTGTGGCTCATCCAGCTCCAAGTGCTATTTTTCAATTGTTTTCTCGTTCTTATTCTCCATTCGGTTTTTATACATACAGCCCTCATTAAATACATCTCTGCCACAAATTACCTTGTTATGCTCATAATTCCATAAGCGATAACCATATTCGTCGCCACCGTATTCAATGAATGCACACTTTTGAGATTTAGAATCAAGGTTCTTTCTTATCTTATGATACATATGTGCATATGCCATACAACCGAATACTTTTAAGAATGAATAATTCACAATCTTACCAGACCACACCTCCTCTGGAATTCCTTCATCTAAAGCACTAGCTGGACTCCTGTTGATCAAATAGACTATCGTATCTACAGCGGCTCCCCAAAGTTGTAAAGGCAAACCTGCATGTAGTCTCATACTCCGAGCTCGCTCCAAAATGGTTCTATTCATCCTCTCAACCACGCCATTTTACTGTGGTGTTCTCGGTACAGTTTTCACTCTCCTGATCCCATGGGTAGAGCAATAGTAATCGAACTCCCTATTGCAAAATTCCCCACCATTGTCTGACAACAGACATTTCACCTTCAAACATATTTCATTCTCAATAAGAGCTTTCCATACCTTGAAGATCTTGAAGACATCGGATTTCTGCTTAAGTGTAAACAGCTATGTTTTCTTACTTGCATCATCTATAAAAGTGACAAAATAAGAATTACCTCCAAGAGACTTCGCTGAAGAAGGCCCTCATATATCTGTATATACCAACTCCAATCTCTCGGTTTTCTTCTCCTTACCATCCTTCATAAAGCTAACTCTTTTCTATTTTCCAAACACGCAGTTCTCACATAAATCAAAGTTAGAATCTTTCATATCTGTTAACATGCCTCTGGATTGCAATACCCTCATGCCGCTCTCGCTCAAGTGACCGAGCCTCTGATGCCATAAAGTAGCCTTCTCATTCTTCACGGTGGCAAAAAAAAATAACGTGATCCACCGAATTTGAGAGTAAATATAGAGTTCCCACTACCTCATCCTTAACCACTACCATTGCCCCTTTGATGATTTTCTACTGTTTCCTCTCAAATGAAATTTGATAACCTTCGCCATCCAGCTTGCTAACAGATATCAAATTCTTCTTCAAATCTGGTATGTGCCTGACTACTTGTAAAAGCAACTTTCTACCATTGTACAACTTCAACTGAATTGTTTCGTTACCGATAATTTTGCATTCCTACCCATTACCAACAGTCACATGTCCAAAATCACCTTGGACATAATTCTCAAACCATTCTCTGCGAGCAGTGCAATGGAACGAAACCCCCTGAATTCACAAACCACAGATCTGACCTTGATTCTGTATGAGCAGACAAGCACAAGTCATTATACTTTTTACTTAGATTTACCACATTCGCCCCTTCCTTGTCTTTGTTTGGACAATTCTTTTTCATATGACCCTCTGTCTTACATTTCCAACACACTAATTTTTTCTAGAACTTTCCCTTAGATTTTGATCTCTCTCTTTGCTTCGACTCTCTGCTTAAATTTCTACATCTTTCCTTTCTTTTGTCATTATCAACAGACAGAGCAGTACTTGTAGAAACTGTGCTCTCATCCATACTCTTTTTCATTAATTCATCATTCATGATTATACCCATAACATCATCAAATTTAAGAGCAGTATTGGAAGAATTGCTGTTGGCCATAACAACATTACTCCAACTATCCGATAACGAACACATAAATATCAAAGCTTTAATGTCATCAGCAAAGACAAAATCTAAGAATTCAAGTTGTGCCCATAATGTGTTAAATTCGTTCAAATGATTAACAACTGAACTATCAGAAGGCATTCTCAAGTTGAACAATTTTTTCATTAGAAATAGTCTATTTGAAGCAGACGGCTTCTCATAAAATGTAGCCAACACTGATATCAAATCTGAAGTGGTTTTTTCCTTGGAAACGTTGACCACAACCTATTTTGTCAAGCACAATCGAATCTGCGCCAAAACTCTCCTGTCCAACAATTCCCACTCCTCATCTATCATCTTTTCTGGATTTTCTCCAAACAGTAGTTGATATAAATTCTTTTGATATAAATAATCTTCCATCTGCAATTTTCACCATTGAAAATCTGTCCCATCAAAATTTTCAATCTTTCCCTTCCTATCTTCCGCCATAACTCCCACTCAAAATCAACACCGATTTGAGTGAAATCTGACCTAAACCAGGGCTCTGATACCAATTGTTAGGAAAAATAGCGGAATAATACTAATGCAACAACCAGCGGAATCAAATAGTTAACCAAAGAGAAAAATAGCAGAGACAGAGAACACGCAGATTTAACGTGGTTCGTCAATGTGCCTACGTCCACGGGGACACGATCGAAAAACTTTCACTATATCAAAAGAAGATTACAACTTTCTAGTTCTCAACCACAAAAGAATTGACAAAGAAATCACACAAGATTTTGATATCAAACCCTAATCTTTTATTGCAGTGATTTTCCTCTTTGTTTCGGCCGCCGAAAAACAACCCAAAGGTATCCAAAAGAAAGCCTCACGCTTCCTTTTCCTTTGGCCGAACCCACAAGAGCAGCCGCCTCTTTCGTTTTTGCTTTCGGCCTAACCCTGTAGCACAAAGACCAGTAGCCACAGCCCAAAAATAATTGCAACCACCAGCAATTATTTTTCTCTCTCAGGCTGCAAATAGCCGCCCCTTTTGTTTGTTGCAGCCGTCTCTCTCCTTTTTTTTCTTTTCGGCTTGATCAAAACCCTAGCACACAATCCCATATTTATATTATATCATAACGGATTTGGGCCGATTTTGGATTCGTTTCGGTGGACCGAAACCCGTTGTGGCAATAGGGCTCCATTAGCAATATAAGGTACTTGGATGCAAATATCCATGAGATGTTTTTGAATGTATGTTTGGTCGATGGGTGGGATGGACCCACGGCAATGCACGTGCAGTAGCACATAGGGCAACATGTACATTTACATTTTAGTTTTTCAAATATCTTTAGTGAGATCTTTTTTTCTGAAGGATCTCAATGTGAAAATACATCTAAGAATGCAGAGAATAGGATCTCGCGGAATTGTCGCGTGCACTCATTGTCCAGTTTATGCGTCAAGCAGGTGCAGGTTGTTCGTGTTATGATAGTGTAGATGGAAAACAACAGTCACCATGATATATATACATCAAAAGGCAGTTTACCTTTTTCTCTGTGTATTAAGTTATTAGAACATAAGAATTGACAAGATTAGTAAATTTCAACAATGCGTATTTCTCATTGCCCGCCTTTTTGACTGTAGAAAAAAACTTGTATTTTCTCGTACATTAACTGACAATTGGATATCTTTCTTCGAACCTGAGAAACTTGAGTTCCTTTCGTGGATCTAAGAATCCATCTTTTTCATGGCATCGTCATGGTCTAAGAATTTTTTTCAGGACAATATAAATAACATAACGTGTTTATCATTTTCAAAAGGTAAAACACCACACAAGAAACCGCTAAGCGTTCTTTTCCTCTAAGTTTCATTTTTTTTTTCTTTATGCCTAGAGATATTTCTACTTCGTCAATGTATTGTTATCTATTTCTCTTCCAACTGGAAATCACTGAGATTTATGGATGGTATGTGTTAAACGGTAGCATATAGACCAAAAAGATTAAGAAGATAGATATCTGTTTTTCACACATGTTTTGGAAAAATTTTGAGGATTCCTGGTTCTGATTTATTATGATGCAGCCTAACCACATTTGGCCTACGTATTGGTATTGTGCTCTGCAACCATAACTCTTAAGAAAGCATTGTCCTCTCCTGGCTATGCTAATTCTAAAACCGTCGACGCATGCTTTCATTTAGAAAAACATTGAACATACCAAGTCAAAGAGCAAGGCCAGTGCTATGCGCTTATCTAGGATTACAGTAAACATGTCAACTCAAAACATGATACCAAGGTTATTTCAATTTCCTCCCTATGTTATCAGTTAATATAAACAATTATTATGATGGTCTTACTTGTCACTTAATTAAGCATTCTGTATAGAAAATTTAACATCAAAAACATGTTTATGACTAGATTGAAAAAGACTATTGAAACCAATATATTGGGATTGCTTAAATAAACTAGTATTTGTAGCCAACCTGGATCTGATACATGAATCAAATCATGGTGAATTTATGTGTTGATGGGCTCTGTGTTCTCATCAATTAGCATATTTTATCTAGAGAGTTGTAGCTAGGTATGTATGAGCCTATAACGTATGTGATTTCTGTTATCGGCATCCATTCAAAATGAAAAATGAAATAATTCTCGGCTCTATACATCAATTTTTGCGAAAAGGGGAATTCTCCCATCATTATCTGAAGCCACTCTGTGTTCTATACTTTAATTTTCGTGAGTTATTTTTTCCATTTTGCTCTATGTTACTACTTGCTGTTTATGTTATCCTTTCACTATTATTGTGTATTGGAAACCTTAATTTAAAATCTGATTTCTGTTTTCTTCCTTATGGCATGTATCTTTTTCTCTCACTCTGTACGTGGGTTGGACGTTCGGCAGTGGACTGGTATGGGAAATCAAGAGCTGGTTGATTACTTCAGTAACTATGCGGCCCAAAGAGCTCGTCATTCATATGGTCCTAATGGGCATCGAGGGATGAGTGTCCTAATATTTGATAATACAGCAATGGGCTATCTTGAAGCTGAGCGACTGCACAAACAGTTTGAGAAGGAAGGAAGAGATAGAGATGGGTGGGAACGGCGACGGGTGCTATTCTATCCTGGTGGGAAACGACAGCTGTATGGATTCTTGGCAACCAAAGATGATATGGAACTTTTCAACCAGCATTCTACCAGTGTGTTTCACAACTCATATTTAGTTCTAGGCATTATTTAGCATATATGACTAAGTTACGAACTAAATTAACACCTGTCATGCACTAATGCTAAGAGAATAGGCTATGGGTTTCTTCCAACTTTGATATTTTATATAATCCACTAATATTATTAATACTTTAAATGCCTGTAGAAGCTAAAATAATCTCTAAGTCAGTACTAAAATGAGATCTTCATATTATTAACAAACGATATAAATACAATACTCGATCTCCATTATTTCCTACCCTAGTATGAGACTGCTGTGATTACTATTGATGAACTGCAGAATCTTTTTACCAAGGTTTAAAGTATCGGAATTGGAATCATCCAATCACTTATGGTATCAAAATCAATAATATTAGGCATATACCGTATCCGCAATATCGAAAACATTGGATCAATATTTGATATGCATATCACATATTGGTAAATGTAATATATACTGATAACTGTCGATATTCAAAACCTTGCATTTATATTTTCTTCACATAATGCTGAACTACATGAAGATGAAAGAAACAAGGGTCATTTTCAAATATGGGCTAATTTGCTTTGAAATAAGAGGACATAGAATAGTGTTGGTCTTTTTTCTCATATAAGGAACAGAGGGGGACCTTGATTTTATGGCATTACTGATAGTCCTTGTGAATTCCTTATGCCTTCATCATTTTATATTAGAAATTTAGTCCTAATAATAATGGACGCGGTCATAATTTCATGAGTGGGGTTCTTGAAGTGTCCTTATGAAAAGGCTAACCAAGTACACAAAGCATGTGATCATAATTTCATGAGTGGGGTTCTTGAAGTGTCCTTATGAAAAGGCTAACCAAGTACACAAAGCATCTGGAAATAAATTCTGGTACGAGTCTCTTGGCAGCAATACATGGTGAATATTAACTTTTTACTTCACTAGTTTGACATTCCAGACAACTTTGAAATATTTGATAGTTGGCTTCATGTATATCAGTTACAATTTCTGGTTTCTTGTGACCATTGATAGGTTGTGTATTCTAATATTTACATCAGTTTACAGTGAAGCAATTATGGCCGCATGTCTTAGTCAAATGCTTGATTGTTGGCATTTGTCGCACATGTTGTAGCCAAATGCATGTACCTGAGTATCAATCTTATTAAAATTCATTTGCCAGTGACTTTGTAGTCTAATTAATTCACCTATTAATGTATGATGGATCATATACCTTTTCAGCTTTTCTACATATTTTGTCCTCTCAAAGTGAAACTTTTGTAGACGATGCCAAGTTATGAACCAAAATGGCAAACAGAATATTGAAAAGTTGAGAATGATAAATATTGAAACCCATGCAACAATGTAGAAGTTGAACAAAAATTTTAATTATGGCAGGAGGATCACCATAAGATGAAGATCATGCACCAGAAAATCGTCCCCAAAAAGACTGGTTTGACCGTTAGTTGAGATAGCAGTCAATGCTGCAACATAATGGCGAAACCAAGTCTATCTGGGCCACGTCAATTCTTCCATATGATGGTAAAACCAGATCCATCTGGGCCAAAAATTTCTCAAGATCTTGTTTTCAGGTTTCTACTGTTAGTTGTTCATATGTAAATATAGTCCCACGTTGGATGGGACAAATAAAGTCTATGGGTTTAAATACAAAGCTGGAGTTTCTACCTAACAGTTTAAGGTTTTGGGTCAGACTGGTTCTTAGCTTTATGTTTAGGCCTATCACGCTCTCGGTTGGGCCCGACGTTTCTCCCCAACTATTGGTATCAGAGCCTAGATCCGGGCCGAGTTGTCGTTGGGTCGAGTTCAGGTTTATGGCCTAAGAGGGAGTGAAACCGATGTTGATACCCGAATTGGTTGAGTGGCGCAAGTAACTTTGGGATACATTGAATATAGTCCCACATCGAATAGGACAAAGAAGGTTCGGGTCGAGTTGTTATCAGGTCAAGAGTCCAGGTTTATGGCCTAAGAGGGAGTGAAGCCGATGTTGAACCTTGAATTGGTCAAGTGGTGCAAGGGTTACATATGAAAAGAAAGTCCATGGATTTAAATACAAATTTGGGGCGTTTCAGTTTTGTATTTAGGTCCATCATACTTCCGGTTGGGCCCGACGTTTCTCCCCAACACCTACAATATTTTTGCACATGCCTTCTTTGACTGACACCGGTGTCTAGCCCAAATTCTCTTTTTGCACAAGGCACCAATGATCAACTCTAATGCACCGGTACTGACACTGATGCCACTGGGTGTTGAATCTGTATTCCAGCAAGATTTTTAATCTAAAATCAGTTGGTCATTATATATGGTAATATCATCATACTGTGGCCTATATTTATGACTTATGTCATCTAGAATTGATATGTACAAGGAGATATACCTAGAGAGCCGTCAAAAATGTTAAAAAAAGGAGTCTTCAAAGCAACAAGTTTTTTCTTCCTATTCCTCAAAATCTCCATTGCCGTGGTCAAGGAAAAGGCCATCGAATAAGCCACTAGGGAGAGTTACAGAAACAGAAGCTCTCTCCGAGGTTTCCTCGTCAAGTCCTTCGAAATATCGATGAAGTAAACTACTTGCTCTAAGTAGATCTCCGTCGACACAACTCTCCATATCAAAAGGAAATAAATTTTCTTAGTCGATTTTACGGATTTTTCTTGTTATCGATTTTCAATAATAAAATAGTTTTCAAGATTTTACCTTTATTTTTCTCGTTTCCAACTTCTTTTACGTAATCATCAGAAACTTTGGTAGTGGGCTATGTGTTTTGTGCATGAGGGTTTTTTATCATTCTGATCGAATAAAGAAAATTTGTACTTCAAAACATTATATATGTGCATGGTCAATGACATACAAGTCAGTTTTAATAACCTTATTGACCTTGCTTTAATACAATAATGAATTTGTCATGTCTATCTATTTTCTGGTTATGTTAGATGTAGCATTTCCTGCTTAAATGTTGCATATGTTCCATTTCGATTTTAGAAGTATTCTTCAAATGTTTTTCAAGTAAGCATTCATGTTGATCACTTCACCTGCCATGCTATTTCCTGGTTTTGTGTATTATGCTATTTCCATTGGTTTACTGATTTTTTTAAGAAAAATAAATATCTTATTCAAATGACAATTAACTAGGCTTGAACTTGGGATGTTCACAAACTTATTTTATATTCAAATGACAATTGACTAAACTTAAACTTGGGATGTTCACAAACTCATTCTAAATCTTACCACTGGAGCAAGATCTCTAGAATTTAGTGAATACATTTAGAATAAGGTTATTCAAAATATTGCAGTAATTTCCTCATGGATTATTTATGCATGTTAAAATGCTAAAATGGACATGTGCTTCTCTCATTTTTTTTTCTCATCAAACATTATTTTTTAGTTTTTTAGCATTGTAGAATGCATATGATCTTATATCTTATATAGATGCATTTTATCCATGGCTCACTTTTATACATAGATGTATTTTAGTGATCCATGCGTTTTATCCATGGATCACTTTTATACACTAGTACTAAAGATCGAAACAAGTTTATTTGGTGGAACCTAGGACCCATCCAAGTTCGGATTCAGATTCTTAAGCTCCTCTGAAGTAGAATCAAACTTAAACTGGAGTTTGAAGTGATTGTGATTGTGCCAGACATGTCTCCCATGGATGGTTCATTATTTTTTTTTGGATCTTGTGCTTTTTCAACGAGTATCAATAAAGATTATTAAAGCTATATAAACACAATAAATGTTTACTAAGGACTCAAAATCTCAGGTATACTGGAACCAGATTGCTTCTTCAAGTAAGAAAAATTTAGAGTACCTTAGTTTGAGACTTAAACGTTTCTTGACACTGCTAAGCCTAACCAGGGAACCCAACCTTGTACTGGCTAACCTTTGTGCAAGTTCAGCTAGATTAGAACTTTGATCATATATGTCGTGTTGGAAACTAATTCTGCTATGCTAACTTATATTCTTAGTGGACCAAATGAAGCCTCTCAGGATAGGAAATCCTCCTTGTCTAGAGGCACGGGGCCTTATTTTACTAGGTAGGGCAGAGCTCTTCAAGAATGAGACATTCACTTGTATCTTATCTACATGATAAAAGCTATTGGACTTGTATTACTGTTTTTTCCCCCTTTTGCAAGAATGCTTCTTTGGTGTTCCAACAAATGGTTTGGTAGTACTGTGGACTTACATATTCTCTTTTTGTTTATTTATTGTGGATCGGTGTAATGAAGCTAGAGATTAAAATTTTGCATGAACAGCATCTTGCACGTATTGGGTGCCTAATTAATTTCTAAGCTTGTCTAAATAACTTTTTTTTATTATTATTGGAGATAGATGGGTATAGTTAAACTCTTTTTGTTCTTACTTCTACATATTCTTTCAGGAAAACCCCGCCTGAAGTACGAAGTAAAATCTTATCAGGAAATGGTTGTAACCCCGATGCGGAAAATGAGTGAAGATAATCAGATGCTGAACTGGTACAAATCCAATGCTGTTAAGCAAGAGCAACGTTCCAAGGCTTTTGAAGAAAGTTTTGGAGTGGTTAGCCAGAAACTGAGAGAGACTTTAGAAGAGAACAGAATTGTAAGGCTCAGAACCAAGATGCAACAGGAAGAAAACAAGGAAGAGGTAACATTCTATGGGCCAAAGAAATTTCTTTCAAAGTTTGATCTGTGAGCATAAGTAGGCTGGTTCCCTATGTCAATTGGGATGCATCAAGAACAGGGGTTGATTCTTATGCCACACCGGCCTTATATTATGTGCACAGGGGGTAACCTTGATATTATTGGTGAGACCAACTACTCACTCTAGTTACTTGGGCAAGTCAATTCATACTCTGCAAGGCAATGCCGAGAAATTACTTAGGTTTTCAGTCTTAATTTTATTCATGTACTATTACACTATTAGTGGAGGAATTGGCAATTTTAGAGGTATTGAAAACAATGCGATCTCTAGTTTACATTTAAATAAATCAATGAATACTTGATCTTATTGCTGGGCATTTCATGATAATCACTTTACATTGAAGAGATGAAGCTGATATTTTCCTAGAAGATAGTCATAAAAGCAGCTGGCATTGAAGTCTTACAAGCTATTGTTGTCTTAAAATGGTGCTAGTAGTTTGGTATTCATTAATCTCGATGATCATTATTTTGATAAATTTTTTTAAATATATTCCCAAACCACTGTTAGCAATTAACTTGGTGCACTATTAGATGGATTATCAGGAGAATTTCTTCAAGGAGCAAATGGAGAAGATCCACAAGGCCACTGAAGCAAAAGAGATGAAGTTTGAGAGGCTGTTGCAGGCAGAGCGAGCTAAGGCTAAACAGTCTAACATGGACTTTGGATCCAATGAAGACCGGAAACAGAGGTAATCTAATAAGAGAATAGTTATTTTCTCCACTATATTTTTTATGGTATGAGAATTCATCCCACTCTGTGTTGCTTTGCCTCCTCACCGTGGGCTGCTTTTCTCTCCTTTCTTATGGTTCCAAAGCCACAGACAAACAAATCTTAACAGTATGGATCATTCAGAGCAAATAACAACACTAGAATTATAAGATCTTTAGATAATCAAGAACGATAAAGTTTGTATTATGTGGATCTTGATCATTTCATATGTTACCGAATGTGTATGATGCTGGAGCTGAGCCTTGACCCAGTCAAGTTCGGATTCTATAAGCTTGAACTTCTCAATGAAAGTGCCCTGTAAAAGCTTGGGGCCATCCTCAAGTGCCAATAACAAACTCCTTCCTTCTGTGACGCTTGCCTGGAAATTTCAGAACTGACACAAGCACATTTCTCTATACTTTTGTCTTCAGTATGAATTTGTTTTGAATAGATAAGGCATCCCTAATTTCACATCAAAAGGAGAGCTGATAAATAGTTCCGAATAAATTTTTTTCCTCTGTACCAACGATCTACTTTGTGCTTATATAAACTTCTCGATCCTAGTTTCCAGTTATCAATTCTCCAACAGTTATTATTTTTTTGGATCTTCCTGCAGGAAAGAAGAGATAGAGAGCTTCATTTGCAGCCAGGAAAAGGGTGTAGAAGAGTTCGAGGTCAAGAGGGAGAAGCTGATGCGAACTCATGAACAGAAGAAAGTTGAGCTGAAGCATGAGCACCTCCAGGAGGAAGTCAACCTAGAGAAGGAATTCCATACTGCCCTTAACCAACTGATGGAGGAGTATACTCCTGGTACCTTCTGTCCTTAGAATGGTGTAAGAAAAAGAGGAATGGTGCATACACATTTTTTGATGGTCCTCTTTTTTTATATACCATTCCTCTTTCCTCTTTTTCTTACGCCATTCTAAGGACAGAAGGTACCAGGAGTATACTCCTCCGTCAGTTGGTTAAGGGCAGTATGGAATTCCTTCTCTAGGTCACATATAGACTTATAGCAGACAAGTTGAAAATAAACCCTTTATAGGACATAAAATGACAACTGTCTCATGTTGCTAGTGCCTAAAAAAAATTTGAGTTGTCTGCTCATTAAGTAGTTCTCTCTTTTTTGATCTGGCTGCCCAAAAAGGTTATATGAATGAATTCTGAATGACAAATGGAAATCAGGTTAAACTGTTGTTTTCGTCGAAGGATGTTACTTCTTTTTTGGCATGATTTTGTTTATAGGCTTTTTCAGTATTTGTCTGGAATATGGAAATGACGTGAGTTATCTTCTATTACAAGTTCTTTAAAATCTGATTGCAAACTGAACAGCATTTTTCAATACATAATAGTAGCAATGTTTGGTCTCCTACATTTATGCAGAATGTCATCTTTCCTTTCCGTAGAAATATGTATGTTCTTGCAGATTTGCAGAGATATGAGCCCTGTTTATGTTGCGTGTTTGGTCTTTAATTGAAATCAATTTTGCCAGTTGCTACCTCCTTTTGCAGTCTGTTCACCTTCTACTGGGAAGAGAAGAAAGAAACTGCGGTTCTCTGTGACTATTTTTTTTTTTTTTTACGATAAACGGCGGGATATATAGTCCTCCGTGTTCCATTAAAGAGAAGATAATAGAACAATAAGTGTTATGGACCTCTAGAAGGAGGTCCTTACGTAGAGTTACATCATAATGATTCTAAAAAAGGAAAAAAAGAAAAAAAGAGAACAAAAGGAAAATATATGAAATCAGTTATACAAATCACCACCAATTTCGCTCTTCTTCTGGAGTGTTTCTGGTGAAGATCAGGATTAGATTTGATTAGGATTTGGATTGTACTAGATATTTGATTTAATTAGGAGTTTGGATTTTATTAGGATTCTGTTTGTTAGTGTTTCCCTATATATAGGGATTGTATGAAGTATTGAGAGATGAATAATATTTTTGAGAAAATTCTTGAGAAATCTCTGGCGTGGAATTCGCTAAATCAAAATCTTTCCTCGTGGAGAGTGGGCGTGGGCCTGGGTGGATTCCCAGATCCCAAAAGCTTTTCCTCAATCTATCATTTTTTTCCCAATTTCTCTAAAAAAAAACCATAATTTCAAAACCCTAACTCTAATTTAGCCTCCGTCCTGCGTCAGTGGGCCTGGGTGGATTCCCAAATCCGAAAAGTTTTTCCCCAATCTATCATTTCTTCCCTAATTCCTCTAGAAAAAAAAACCCTAATTTAAAAAATCTAACCCTAATTTAGCCTCCGTCCTGCGTCAAATTGGTATCAGAGCCTAAATTTATTTTCTCCTTCTCCACCTGACCCAACCACCCTCACCCTCCATTAACCAGCAAAAAAAAAAAAAAACAAAAAAAAAAAAACAGAGATTGAAGAGATCTAAAAAAGAGAGAAAAAAAAAATTCTCCAACCAAAATTTCTCTCCATCCCCATGCCCACTCCATCCTCATCCTCTCCTTCGTTTCTACCCGCAATAGCCCCCCAAACCTAAGACCCCAAAAACCCATAAGCCAAATTTCCTCCACTCAGCTCAACTCCACCCAACCGATCCCCCTCTGCTCTCGACCCTGCCTCCATCGCCCACCGCCGACGCCGCCCAAAACCCCCATCTCCGTCGTCCTCGACCCCGATCCACACATCCCCGACCTATTTTCCCCCGATCCAGCCGAGCGCTCCACCCTCTCCTCCTAGCTGCCGCAACTCCCCTCCTTCATCTCGGCAGCAGCACCTCCCACACATCCCTCCCCTCTCTCTCCACCAGCGCCCTCCTCTCCTCCTCACCGGCACAGATCCCTGCCGTCATCACCACCACCCTCTCGACCGTCCCCTCTCCGGCCACCTCGTCGGCTCCGGCGCCTCCATCCTCCCTCCACTTCGACAGCTACCACCTCCTCATCGACTTGCACAGATCATTCACCTCCTCATTCGAGTAGCACTGGTTCACCTCCGTCCTCGGGTTCCAGCTTCCGGTTGTCCCCCCCTCAACTGCAGCCGTCGTTTCCCCTCTCAACTGCAGCGAGAGAAAGGAGAAGAAACCTATTGGGTTTTGGGTTTGTTTGTTATTGGGTTGATTTGGTTCTGATCCACTTATTCAGACCCACACTAAAAGAATAGAATGTTGGATTTATTTTGCGTCCGATCCCCAAGTTTCAGATCCGACCTGCAGCTCCAGATCCATTCCACTTTTGGTTCAGTTCAGTACAGCAGTGCAGACCCATTTACAGTGCAGACCCGTTAAGGAGAAAAGTTGTAATTTGGAGCCCGTTCGGAGTCCAATTCGAGTTAGATTCGAAGCGTTGCATTCCTAGATTTGTTTCCAACAATTGTGGTAGGATTTCAGGGCTCTTCAGCAGGCGAACCAACAACGGAAAACTCCAAAGGACCACTACAAGTGCACGAATTTCTTCGGTATTTGGGTAATCTCTAAACTAACATATTTTCTTCAGCAAAAATTTGTAATTATTTTGTGAAATTCTGTACAAGATTGTTAGTTAGAATTACTAATAATTATTTGCCAACTCATTACTTGAGTACATACACACATTTTAGGACTCATTTCCTTGCATTTTAGGAACTAAACCTTAGAAAATTTTATTTGATCATATAGTGCACGCATATAGAATTTGACTGAGTTTAGGAAATTGCATTGCATACGCTTGTTTGATTGTATGCTTCTAACGGTAAAATGACCACTCAAGTTCTAGTAATGTGGATGAGAAGTTAGAAATCATGATGAACAATTAAAAACTATCACTGAATAAATAGAACAGTTTAAAATTGTTAATAAACGATTGGATGCACTAGAACGACAAATGGAAGAACAAAATGATCAAATTTATAAGAATGAATATAATGAAAGGAATTACGATAGAGGACCACGATATCGTGATGAAAGGAATAGAGATGAGAGTGTTCATAGAACTAGACGTGTTGAAAATGACATCACAAGTAAAATAAAAGTTGAAGCTCTTACATTCAATGGCACTCATGACCCTAAAGTCTTTAGTGACTGGCTCGCAGACATGGATTACTATTTCGATTGGTATGATATGTCTGAAGAGCGTAAAATACGATTTGCTCGGATGCGATTGACAGGGCCCGCTAGGATATATTGGATATCGGTAGAAAGAGATTGTGATAGGTATCTGGATGCGATAGAGACTTGGAATGACATGAAAACTAAACTTAAAGAGAAGTATCTTCCAGTCACATTTAGGAGTCACCTTTTAGATAGGTTACACAGTATTCGTCAGGGAAGCATGACGGTCCAAGAGTACATGACTCAATTTGATGAATTGACACTTCGGTATGATTTGCGAGAGGACCGACATCAAGCGATATCTAGATTTCGTTCTGGACTACGCGCAGACATATAACAAGCTATGCATATCCATTCTTGGAATATAAGTTCCCTTACTCAACCTTGTCAATTAGCAGAAAATATAGAACACTCTCTCAAATTTTCTGCTGACCGTAGGTTTACTCCTAAAGTCGGGGAGCAGTCCAGACGCCCTTGTAAAGATAACAAGAGAGCTAACACCCAACTCAATAAGGACTTTAAAGGTAAAGCCGTAATGGGTGAGTCATCTAAACAGGGCACGAAAAGTGTAGAGTGTTTTAGGTGTCACGAGTATGGCCACAAAGTTTCACAGTGTCCCACTAGAGCTTTACTCGTAGAAGGAGAACATAATGGTGATGATGATGATCTTGAGGAAGAAGTATATGAATCAGTAGGAAACGCTAGTGAGTCAGACGAGAAAATAGTCATTTTAAATGTGCGCTTAGGCATCATTAGGTGTCTTTACACTAAAACGAAAGATGAAGATTGGCGTAGATCTAGCGTTTTCACCACATACATCACATACGGGGAAAGAGTTATCACGTAATAATTGACGGGGGTAGTTGCGTAAATATAATCTCAAGAACAGCTGTTGAGAAAATGGGCCTCAAAACTGAACCTCATCCACAACCATACAACGTAACATGGGTAGATAAAACTGCTCAATCTATTACCCAGCGTTGTCTAGTGCCTATCCAGATGTCAAGCTATCAGGACCAGCTTTGGTGCGATGTGTTAGATATAACTGCCGCACATATCTTGCTTGGTAGGCCATGGTTGTATGATTTAGATGTGACGAGTTTCGGCAAATCAAACACATATACATTCAAATTTAATGGAAAGAAAATTGTTTTAAAACCCGCGCCGCGTAAGTCTAGTAATGAGAGCCCAAAAAACGAAAAGGTCATAGGACAGGTAGATAAAAAGTCTTTTCACTTGGTAAGTCGATCACAGTTCTTCAAGGAGAGTCTAAAGGAGGGACTAGTGTATGCGGTAATTGCTTTAGGAGAGTCTTCTAGTCCACCTATCATTTACCACCCGGAGATTCATCAGATTCTCACTGATTTTCGAGATATCATGCCCGATGAGTTACCTGATGAACTCCCTCCCCTTGGGGACATTCAGCATGCAATTGATTTCGTGCCTGGGTCTAGTTTGCCTAATTTACCTCATTATATGATGAATCCCGTTGAGCACGCTGAGTTGAGAAGACAGGTCGATGAGTTATTGCGGAAAGGCTTTACTAGAGAGAGTTTGAGTCCTTGTGTCGTTCCTGCTCTACTCACACCTAAAAAGAATGGTAGCTGGAGGATGTGTGTTGACAGTCTTGCCATCAACAAAATTACCGTCAAGTATATGTTTCCTATTCCTAAACTTGATGACTTATTAGATATGATACTGGCTCTCAAATCTTTTCGAAGATAGATCTTCGAAGCGGATATCATCAGATTCGTATTCGTGAAGGTGATGAATGGAAAACTACCTTTAAAATTAAGGACGGATTGTATGAATGGTTGGTCATGCTTTTTGGTTTATCTAATGCACCCAGTACATTTATGAGAGTTATGACCCAGATATTGCATCATTTCTTAGGCAAGTTTGTTGTTGTCTATTTTGATGACATTCTCGTCTTTAGTCAAACCCAAAAAGAACATCTTTCTCATTTGACACAGGTTTTAGAGACTCTCCGTAAGGAGAAACTGTTTGTCAATTTGAAGAAATGTGCATTCTTAGCTTCCTCTGTTCAATTTCTTGGGTTTATCGTCTCTAAAGACGAAGTAGCAGCAGATCCTGACAAAGTTAAGGCCATAAGAGAATGGTCTACTTCTCGCACGATCCATGAGGCCAGGAGCTTCCATGGTCTGGCCATATTTTATAGGAGGTTTGTTAGGGGATTTAGTACCACCATGGCTCCGATCACTGATTGTCTTAAGAAAGGGGAGTTTCAATGGACTAAATCTGCTGCTCATATTTTCGAGGAGATTAAAGAGAAGTTGACTACTGTTCTGGTTCTTCATCTTCCAGATTTCTCGAAGGTTTTTGAGGTAGCATGTGACGCATCAGGCGTAGATATAGGAGGCGTTTTGAGCCAAGAAAATCATCCTATCGCCTTTTATAGCGAAAAATTGAATGAGACGAAACAGCGCTATGATGTTTATGACAGAGAGTTTTATGCAGTAGTGCAATGTTTGCGTCATTGGCGTCACTATTTGCTACCAAAAGAGTTCATTCTATATTCAGACCATCAAGCTCTACGCTATATCAATTTCCAAAAGAGAGTAGGGCATCGACATATCAAGTGGCTTGAGTTTATTCAGGAGTACAATTTTGTACTCAAACACTGTGCAGGAACTGAAATAAAGCCGCTGATGCATTGAGTAGGAAACTTTACACTTTACAGACAATGAGTGTAAAAGTTATCGGATTTGAGCATATCATTCAAAACTATCCTACTTATCGGGATTTTGGTGACATCTATTCATCTCTGACACAGGATCCTCCTATTATAGTAGATGCCTTCACTATTGTTGATGGTTTTTTATTTCGAGGTACCCGTCTATGCATCCCAATACTTCTTTGCGTGATCATCTGATTTGGGAAATGCATACAGGAGGGATCGTTGGTCATTTCGGTCGAGATAAAACTATCATTCTTGTAGATGACCAATTTTATTGGCCAAGCATTAAACGTGATGTTGCGCGAGTTGTGTCTCATTGTCGAGTTTGTCAGGTAGCTAAGGGTAGGAAGCAGAATATAGGACTCTACACACCATTACCCATACCCTTTGCACCTTGGGAGTATCTTAGCATGGATTTCATTTTAGGACTCCCTCGCACACTTAGGAAGTATGATGCAATATTAGTCGTGGTAGATAGATTTTCCAAAATGGTACATTTTATTTCTTACCACAAGACTTCGGATGCCTCACATGTTGTACACTTATTTTGTAAAGAGATAGTTCGTTTGCATGGCCTTCCTAAGTCAATTGTTTCTGACAGAGATATTCAATTCACAAGTCATTTTTGGCGAACTCTCTGGAAGAAAATGGGTACCACGCTTAAATTCTCCACTACTTATCATCCGCAGACAGATGGTCAGACAGAAGTTGTCAATCGTAGCTTAGGTAACTTGCTTCGATGTTTAGTGGGCGACCATTTAACGACATGGGATCTTGTTTTGCCTATAGCGGAGTTTGCATATAATAGTTCAGTCAATAGGTCTACTGGGATGAGTCCATTTGAGGTAGTTACAGGTTATAAACCTAGAAAACCTATAGACCTTCTTCCACTCCCCATAGGTGATAGGCCTAGTGCCTCAGCCGAGTCTTTTGCATAGCATTTGCATGATTTGCATGATCATATTCATCGGCAAATAGCAATTAGTAATAATAACTACAAGTCTGTAGTAGACTCGCACAAAATATTGCGGGAATTTGTAGTTAATGATGAGGTGATGGTTAGAGTACGTCCAGAGAGGTTCCCGCCAGGAAATTTGAAGAAGCTTCATACTCGACGTATGGGTCCTTACGGAGTTCTAAAGAGGATTGTTTCTAATGCTTATGAGCTTGCGATCTCCCACAATCTCGGGATCAATCCAGTTTTCAACGTCGAGGACCTGACTCCATACCATGCTCCATTTGACTATCCAGCAGTTATTCCAGATCGACCATCATCTGCTTCGCCAGGACATCGATATTTTCCCATCCGTATACCGCCTCCTCCTGCTCCACGTAAGCATCATAAAGATCAGATTGAAAATATTCTGGATGATGAGATTATTTCGACTGTTGATGGTGGATATCAGCGTTATTTGTTACGATGGCGTAGACGTCCAGATTCAGATTGCACTTGGTTGCACACTGAAGAAGTCCAGCAGTTCGATCCGGATTTGCTCGATAGTTATCATCTTCGTCATTCACCAGAGGTTCATGTTTTGAAGTCGGGGAGAATTGATGGAGATCTGGATTAGATTTGATTTGATTTGATTTGATTAGGTTTTGGATTGTACTAGATATTTGATTTAATTAGGAGTTTGGATTTTATTAGAATTCTGTTTGTTAGGGTTTCCCTATATATAGGGATTGTATGAAGTATTGAGAGATGAATAATATTTTTGAGAAAATTCTTGAGAAATCTCTGGCGTGGAATTCGCTAAATCAAAATATTTCCTCGTGGATTCGTGGAGAGTGGGCGTGGGCCTGGGTGGATTCCCAAATCCCAAAAGTTTTTCCCCAATCTATCATTTTTTTCCCAATTCCTCTTAAAAAATCCTAATTTAGCCTCCGTCATGCGTCAGTGGATCTGGGTGGATTCCCAAATCCCAAAAGTTTTTCTCCAATCTATCATTTCTTCCCCAATTCCTCTAGAAAAAAATCTTAATTTCAAAATCCTAACCCTAATTTAGCCTCCGTCCTACGTCAATTCCTCTACTCCTGCTCCAGTGGGCTAGTATCCATATCTTCTCCCGAACATCCACCAGATAGATGAAGCCTCTCCTCATCCGAAGGGATTCCTGTCCATATAATGAAGTCATGAATAATAAGTCTTATACAGTGCTGGATGGAATAATATTTATCACTAAATAATTTATTATTTCTCTCTTTCCATATATTCCAGCAAAAAGCAGTAATAACTGTTCAACTCTATGGCTATCATTATCCCCTTGGTAATTCTTCTCCAAATATTAAAATCTATTTTAATATTGATGTTTAGCCCTAAAGCTGAAGTACATGAATTCTATGTATTTTTGGAAAATGAGCAATTGCACATGATGTGTTCAGTTGATTCCCCCTCCTGTTTGCACAAAATGCAAATATTTGGACTATTCCAACCTCTTCTTTGCAGTTTCGGCCAGGTAAGTAGAGCCTCCTTACACACCAGCCACATGAATAATCTTATCTTCTGAGGTGATTTTACCATCCAAACACTTAGTGTTTAACGGGGTCACTCCCCCATCTATGAGATGTTGCTATGTAGATTTCACTGTGAAATTGCCCTCTTTCTCCCATCTCCACATAGGTGTATCCTCTACTAAGGGTAAGGGTGCCAAGTCGCTCAGAAACGCTTTTAATCTTCTAAGTTTGACAAGATCTTGTCCAGACAATGTCGTTGAGTTCCACCTCCATCTCGAGCGTCCCCAATAGTCACACACCCTGGCATCTTTATTATTTGCTTTCTGCAATACATCTGGAAATAAAATCTTCAGGGGTATCTGTGAATACCACCTGTCATGCCAGAAGGCTATCTTATTTCCCCTTCCCAGTTTATATGTCAGACTATGGCGTGTTAGCTGTCTTATCATTAGCATCCCCCTCCAGAAGCTAGAGATATTATGTCCTTGTCTTATTTCCCCATGTATTGTACCTCCCTTAGGGCCATATTTATTAATTATTAATTTTTGGAATGAGCCCTGGTTACTGGTGATTAAATGCCACTGCCATTTAGTCATTAATGATTGATTAAAAATTCTGAGATCCATCACCCCCAAATCCCCCGCCTCTTTCGGTCTACACACATGTCCCCACGGAACCAAATGGTATTTTTTGGATGATTCCTCTACTCCATTCCAGAGGAATGTTTTCTTAATCCTGTCAATTTGGTCCCTAACTCATTTCAGCATTATAAAGAAGGACATTAGATATAGCGGTAGAGAGGAGAGTACCGTATTGAGCATCACCACCTTCCCTCCTAATGACAGATATTTTCCTTTCCAAGCTTCCAGTTTCCTTTCAAAGCAATCTACCAGGGGAAGCCAATCTCTTTTCGAGGGTTTTTTAGAATTTACCGGTATACCCAAGTATGTGATGGGAAGTTGCTCCTCCTTACAACTAAAGACCTCCCTGATGATTTGTAACGATAAGTTTCTTGTCCCAAGGCACACCAATGAGCTCTTGGCGAAGTTTATTTTCAATCCCGACCATGCCTCATAGCAACAAAGAGCCCATTTGATAATTATTGCTTCTCTTATGTTACATCTACTAAAAATGAGTGTGTCATCTGCATATTGTAGATTAACAAAGGACATGTAATGGGCCCCAGGAAGTCCTTCGATATCCTCTTTCTCCTTCAACTTCTGTAACATGGAATTCAAACCATCCGCCACCAAAATAAATAGTAACGGTGAAAGGGGGTCTCCTTGTCTTAGACCTCTCTTGAGGACTATTTCTTTTCCCAATTTACCGTTGCATAATATCTGAGTTTTAGCTGAATTTAGCCAGGTCTCTATCCATGCTCTCCATTTTGCTCCAAAACCCCTGAGTCTGAGCACTTCTATTAGGCAATCCCAATCTACCATGTCGTATGCCTTTTCGAAGTCTAATTTCAACATGAAACCATTTATGTTGGACCTCTTCACTGGTGTATGACTTCGTATGTAGTGGCTACCCCTTCCAAAATATTTATGCCTGCAATAAAACCCGTTTGATAGTCCTCCACCAATAATTACAACTTCGGAGCCAGTCTGTTTGCCAAAATTTTGGAGACTATTTTAATAGTATTGTTTAAAAGCGCAATGGGTCTGTAATCACCAATCTCCTCCGATGAGCACTTTTTCGGGATTAAAGTAATGATCGAATAATTTATTCTATCCAATCTACATGTCCCTTGGAAAACTTCTTCCAATAGCCAGGCTACGTCTCCTTTGATATCTTCCCAAAAGTGTTTATAGAAGAATATCGGAAAACCATCCGGGCCCGGAGCTTTATCCTGACCCAATTCTCATATGGCCGCTTTAATTTCCTCCTCCCGAAATTCCATATCCAAGTCTGATAGATCCACTTTCTTTTCCCAGGCGTCCTCCTTCAAGTGAACACGAAATGTTTTTCTTCTACCGAACAATTGTTTGAAGTGTTGGTATACGTGTTCCTCCATGGCATCTCCCTTTACATGCCCATCCTTTACTTTTAGTTGTCGTATCTTGTTCATTCTATGTCGCATACTTTCCCATCTATGAAAGAAGGCAGTGTTTGCATCCCTTTCTTTCAGCCAATGAGCATGCGCTCGCTGCTTCCATCTTATTTCCTCTCTTTTATATATTCCTTCCAGGTCTCTTCTCAGACGCAGCAATCTGCTATTCTCGTCTAAAGATAAATTCCGTGTTTCTTTCACTTTTTCTAATGTGTCCATCTCCTTCATAATGATCTCCTTATCATGCCTCCCTTCGCTTCTGAAACGCCTCTCCCACCTCCCTAAAACCTTTCGTAGGCGGCGAAGCTTGATACACATGTTTGCTGCTGCATCACTGGCTCCTGTATTCTGAGACCAACTCTCCTTAACAAGTTTCTGTACTTCTCGATATTCCAGCCACCATTTTTCAAAATGAAAACGCTTGTGAGGATTTCTCGTCTTCTCTCCAGATGTAAGCAAAATTGGGATGTGATCTGACGTAGGTCGGGGCAGGGAACCAATTTCTGCTAGCTGGAATTTGGACTCCCAGTTATCAGATACCAGCACCCTATCTAGCTTTGCCATTATTGGGTTGAGTCTCATGTTTGACCAAGTAAATAGTCGATCTGATAACGGCAAATCTATTAGGTCTAAATGACTAATAAGTCATTAAACTCCTGTCTATCCTTACTAGATCTTTCCTCTCCTTTCCTTTCGTTTGCAAATCTAGTGATGTTGAAATCCCCTCCCAAGATCCATGGATCATCACATCTGTTCCTTATTGCCGTTAGTTCCCTCTAAAATTGCACACGCAACCCTTTTTCATTAGGTCCGTACACCGCAGTCACTAGCTGGACCCATCCATCCGATATTCTCCTTGTTCTGACCGTTAAAGAAAATTCCCCTTCCCAAGAGTTAAGAATCTGATGGTCTTTGTGGATTCCAACTAGTATCCCACCAAAAGCCCCCTTTGCGTTTAGAATACAGAAATTGTAACAACTCTTAGCAGCAATTGAGCCCAAAATTTGGAAATCAGGATCTGAGAGCTTTGTTTCTTCAAGACATATAAAATCAAGCTTATTAGTGCATATTATTTCCGCCACCATTCTTCGTTTAACCGGGTTTCCCAACCCTCTAACATTCCAAAAAATGTAATTCATTGTAAAATATGTATTAAACCTCTCCACTGGTGGGCTTGCCCCTATTCTCCAGGTTTCCTAACCCCGTCTTGCTCCTCAGTGGGTGCAAAATCATGATTCTTAATCAATGTGAGATTACGTGTTTGATCTATGTACCCTTCTCCCAAGTCGATATCACATTTATGGGCTAGATCTATTAATACATCATCTGGTATATAATTAAGAATATTAAACTGTAGGTTAGATGTACCTGGCAATGGAGCTGACTGTTCTGCCTTTCGCTTAGCTGTTGCTGTTGCGGCCTGGCCTAACTGATAGTTCTGACCACCTCTCTTCTCCTCCAGTCTTTTGCTTCTTCTGGAAGGTGTGATGAGGGATGTGGTCTGTCCGCCCTGACCCATAAGGTCAGTCCCCCTCTCGGTCTCTGGCTGACTTTCATTTTCTTTTGTCTCCCCTTCATCATCTTTCTGAAATCTGATTGACTCTGTCTGGTTTACAGCTATATTCTCATTCTCCCCTTGTGTTGTTCCCCCCTTATCACTCTCTACTATCATTGTCTCATGCCCTTCTTTACCAAGATTCTTCTTTGCCTCCCTGATACGTTTAGGTAATTTGGACGGCTGTTTTCTCCGTAAACGTCTGCTATACTTCCGATTATCTTTGGTCATGATATTTTCAAGAAGTTTGGCCATGGTGTCCCTTACAAATTCTTTGTCAAAGTTATTTAAAACTGTCAACAATCCCGTGTATTTCATATTCTTGCTACGTTGTCCAAAATCCAGTTGTCTTCTAGAGCACCCTTCATCTGTTGTTGTAATTTTATTCTGTGGGCCTGCAAAATTGTTAATCTCCTCCTCAAGACCTATAAGTTGCTTCTGTTTATTCTCTGTTGTGACTGGTTCTTCATGCCCAACCTCCTTTGTAGCATAGTCTCTTTCAAAAGGACCCATGTCGCAGATCCCCCCTCTAGCTCAGGATTTATGGATTGTGTCCCTGTATGCACCCCCTCATAGGCATTCCCACACTCTTCAATATTGCGGGTCCCACCTAAAAAATTCCTTCTTTCACCAAATTTTCTCTCACCTAACTTTCCCTCTCCAGAGTCAACTTTTCCTCGGGTCCCCACTGCCCCTCTCTCATCCCGCAAAAGAACCCCATTCTTTTCAAAAATGTGGGACCCACCTAATAAATTTCCTCTCTCACCTAACCCCCTCTCCCCTTCTTCTTCTTTTTCTCACCCCCCCCCCCCCCCCATCGTCCCTCTCTCATCCAGCGAGAGGGTGAGGTGACTTTTCACCTCCCTCCTCTTCCCCAAGTCTGCGCTGCTCTTCTCCTTTCCTCCTTGGGAATCCACCTCTCTCCGTTCTTCTCCCTCCCTCCTTTCGTCGCTCCCTCCTGCCTGAGGTACTGTCACCTCCAACTGCTTCAGACCAGGGCTCCTCTCTCTGGTCCCCCTCTCGTCGTCAGGTAGACATGTCGTCTTCCTCAATCGGGTAAGGTCTCTGAGTTCTTTGGTGTCCAGATAAAATCTCCCTACCTCATCTCTTATCAAAATTCCAAAATTGGAACCTCCTTCTTCCAAGACAAGGGTCTTTTGTCAACCGCACTACTTTCCCTTCTTGTGCTGTACTTCTTCCTTCCAAATGAAAGGTTGGATTTTGACTTGCCTTAGCTATGGAAGATTGGGAACCGGGCTTCTGCATGCCTACTGGCGGAGGCAGGGGATCCTCAACCCGGCTTTTTCCTTTATTTGGGTTACTTTCCTTTCTAGGTTCGAAGGTGTCCTCTGGCTTTTCCTTTCTGACCAGAGCCGACTTCGCTGTGGAATCAATCTCTGTCACCGATGTACGGTCAGTTCTTTTCCATGTGTAGCTCCTCCTGTTTCCGGCGGGGAGGCTTGTGATCCCGGTGAACGGCCGATCGGAGTCACCGATCTTGCCAATTGCCGCGGCCCCCTCAGTACCCACCGATGACAAGTTATTTTGGAGTTTGTGTGTAATTTTTACTCTAATTGATACCATCTGACTTCCAAGGATCACCGCGAATTCCGACGGTAATGCAGTCACGTTTTCACACCCCACCTTCACTCTTGCACAATCCAGTTTTTGCTTCTGAATTGTATCTTCATCTATGTTAATGACATGTGCGAATTTTGTCAATACTTTGCTAATATCCACTCTATTCCAGTGGTGGAATGGCAACCCTCTGAGTTCCAGCCATGCCACAGTCGGAAAAGTGAAGAACCTGTCATCTTCTTCTCCGTTCCACCTGTAAACCTTAAAACCTGCTTTATGGTCTCTGCATGGCACCGAAATTCTACCTGCTGCCACTGAGAGCGCCTCTTCTGTGGGAAAATATGTGAAGAACTTATTTCCCCCATCATGGATTACCCAATTGGATTCTGGAAAATCTTTGAGCAGCATTGCCAAACCTTCCTTCATGTCCTCCGCCGACGGTGCTCCGTGTCCAGGGTACAGTACTCCTAATGTTTTGTTCAGCCGCTGTTGCTCCCCCTTCGCATGGTCCGATATCGGAATGTAAGCAATTGGTTTTGGTGTGTGTTCCATCGTGCCGGACTTCTTCTCTGTTACCACATAGCTTGCTCCTTTTGTTTGCGACGTCCTCTTCTGGTCGACTGATCTTGGGTTGAGTGTGGCTTTGGTCATGATCCCAACTTTAGCTTTTCTCTCTGGAGCAATCGGGCATTCACCAATCTTGTGGCCGAGTTCCTTACAAAATCTGCAATGAATGAATGGACATTCGTCCTTAAAATGACCCTTTTTCCCACAGATTCAACATACCTCTGGGCTTCCCTGGAATGGCCTTCTCACCGGAGAAAATTTTCTCTTTCTGCTCCCTTCTGTCCCTGCTATGGCCATGGTTGTCATTTTCTCCTTCCTAATGAATGTCTTCGACTTGACCGTCTTCCATATAGCCTCCTTGGATTTTAGCGATTCTTCTTCCGCCACTTCCTTGGCCGCCGCAAGCAGTTCCAAAACCTCTTCTTCAGTATAAGTGGCGTTAGGCTTGATTGGGACCACCGCCGCAATGGAGTTATCACTCTCCGGCGTCCCTTTGACCACTTCTGACCAGCTCCTTCTTCTATACTTCGGATTTTTTTCCTCTTCGCTGTTACTTTCCTCTTTGTTTTTTTTTTTGCCCCAACCAATTCCAATCAAACTCCATCGCCGGCGTCGGTGAGGGGTTGTAGGTCAGTGCCCCCGGTGAACGAGACCGGTGATAAGACTACAATCCGAGTACTCTGAATTCCTCTCCAACAAAGTTTTTATTGCTGTGTCTTGTTAGCACTTGATTTACCCTGCAGCCCTAGTTTGCCTGGGAACTCACACCTAGTTGCTTCAGCCAAACCTCCATCAACCTCCATCCCAAAATCGCGAACCCTAACACTGGTTCAATTGAAGCTCTTTAATGGAAGAAAAATCGAAGAAGAAGACGAAAAAAGTGGATAGACCTTGATCATCTAAATTCAGAGAGAAGAGGAGATCGCCGCTACCGACAAACCTAACCTCCACAGAGAGAGGGAGAGATCATCGCCGGTTCTCTGTGAGTATTGCTCTCTCTCTCTCTCTCTCTTTCTCTCTATCATGCCTTGAATAATTGAAATTGCACACACTTTTTGTCTAAGATTGTTTTAGTTAAAGATAGGGAACTTGGGCTGTGGATAAAGATCTCTCTCCCCCCTTGCTTATCGACAGTTCTCCAACAGCACGTTCTTCTATGCTGGGTCTGTGCAGGAGATTATCTGAAGTCCTTTCTTTTCTTCTCTGTTCGACTATGTCCATGTGTGCTTTCTCAGACTGCAAAATGTATAACGGTAGCAGTGCCATCAACCATCTCATATATGCGGATGGATGTTTGCATTCTTTTTGTCCACGCATCTCCTCCTGCAGCTGTGACAGTTATGAGGGTCTAGAAACCCTATTGCTCTTTGAGTGAGCTTAGTATCAATTCAGACAAATCCTCCACTTTCTTTGGCTCCGATGTGCTCGTTCGGGATGTCGTCCAGTCATTTGCCGTCTTGCTATTTTAATTTCATTGGCCCACTAAGGCCTAGTGTCAGTTCTTTCAGGGTGGAAGCAAAATATTTGCCCTTTGCTGGCAAAACACTCCTTTGAAGGATGCCTATGCATCTTATTATAAAATAGCTGGGTTTCTTGAGATCCCTTTTATGGTCTGGAGATTATAATAGGCCAGGAATGCTTACAAGATGGTGTGTACGCTTACAAGATGGAGGCCTTGGAGTTCATAATGTCAAAAAGGGTGCTGCAAAATGTGTAGTAAGTATTACTTTTAAGTTGTCAAAAATGATATTCCTCACAAACGGTACTTTCTTTCCTTATCCTTCTATCAGTTTCAACCACCCTCTTCCAATTGAGAAGTAAATTTAAACTTCATATTTTTAATGCATTAGGTAAACTTAAACTCTTCGGAAGTAGTTATCCACGAGTGGTACAAATCAATTTGAACCTCTCAATGAAATTGTCTTGCTTGGTTCCCAAGTATCCGTGTGTATATAATCTACAATCGACTCAACATGGTGAACTATTGAGTTAAACTTGACTCTAGTTTGCTTCTTGATGATGCAATGCTCGTAAAACTCCAATTTTCTTGTCTTTACTCCTCTCAATAGGCCTTGCATTACTAAACCCTGTAAAACACCTTCAATATTTCCCAACCTCACGTGCTATATCTGCGAGATGTCATCAACTGTAGCCTGCATATGTAAAGCCACTGCAACTTTATCAATAATTGTGCTATCATATTGATAGACCAAGTTCTTCTTTCAATTATCCTTCACTACTAAACCACCTTTAGTAGCCTTAAAACCCCTAATCGGTCTATTATTCATTTGCAGCTAGACTTCACCTACACCCTTAATTTTATAATATGTCATTATTCATATAAACCACTCTACCTTATAACTCTTCCAAACTAGAAAAAAAATCCCGATTGGAATAGGTGAGGAAGGTGCAGTTCGAATTCAGAATTCTCTTATCCTTTTGGCCAATCGCAGATTAACCTGTTAGAGCATATGTCTGATCTTCCTTTGCACCATGTGCAACATTTGAATTGAAGTCGTGATTCTCTTTATCTTTGACCAATTTGGGACCATTTTTCTTCCAATAGTCCTTTTTCCGACAATAGGACCACTTATCCTTTTTAAGATACTTCTTATTGGATTTAGAGAAAGATCTTCATTGTCCATCTTGGTTCTTGTTTTCATATCTATCTCATATTACCAACACATCTGAACTCGAATCTTGATGAACCTTCTTATTGAAGCTTTGATGCTCATTGTTCGTTATGACATTCAACACATCTTCAAATTTAATTTCAGACTTTCCATTTTGTAGGATGGTGGTAGATGTTCTTACGAATAAACTAACGAGATCAACAATAATAAGGCTTTATCTTCATCTAAAATTTAGCTTCTAAATTTTGCAA
This sequence comes from Dracaena cambodiana, assembly GCA_036321105.1. Lineage (NCBI taxonomy): Eukaryota > Viridiplantae > Streptophyta > Magnoliopsida > Asparagales > Asparagaceae > Dracaena > Dracaena cambodiana. Next base: position 66,912,566 of record JAYEPQ010000002.1, read on the forward strand.
ATCAACAAGTATCTTGCTGAATTCATTGAGGTATACAAATATAGAAGTACCTGATTTTTGTTGGAACTGAAAGAGTTTTTTCTTATAATAAAGATGGTTCTATGTACTCTTTATCATATAAATGTCTTTCAACTTCGGCCAAACGTCACTTGTTACAATTTCTCTTATCACAAAATACTTTTTGACTTTTGCCAAACAAAACATAATCATTTCACAGGCCAAATGATTTATCTTCTGCCATTTTGCTTCCATCATGTCCTCAAGTTTATCCTTCTCCAACACCATCTATAGATCTTGTTGAAAAATAACATCCACAACTTTAGACTGCAACATGTTAAAATTATTAGTTTTTTTAAACTTCTCTACCTCGAACTTGCAATCCATCACAGTGGATCTTGAGGATGTTGAAGACCTCAGAGACTCCTGTGGAGTCGATTGTGGTGCCGACAAAGCTAAAGTTGAATCTCTCAGCATAGTTTCTAGAAAAGATTTCACCTTTATAAATCTTCAATAACCCTATCTCTCAAAAACCAAGGATAATTGGATGCTCTGATACCACTGGTTGCAAATCAGTCAAAGTAGTTTTGATATCACTATTGCGAAAGTGTTAGGTAATCCAAAATAGAGAACTAGGGTTTATTGAGATTAAAAATAAATCAATAAAAAAAAAATAAGAGAGAAATCAAATAAGAAGATCAAACTAGATAACACCAAAAATTTATATGGTTTAAAGTAAGTTCTATATCAATGGGTCAAATCAATCTTTACTGTTGATGGAAACTGATAAGATAGGGTTTGATATAATTTAGATAGAGTTTTTATTTAATCATTATTATTATGGATTTAGATTTTGATTTTGGATAAAGTTTTGATTTTATTATTATTATTAGTGATTACTTATAAAGAAGCTATCTAAGCAGGAATTGAAATTAATGACAAATTATTGAAAATTAATCTGTACACGAGAATTGCTTGTTGAATCTTTCTTCAAGGTCATTAAAAATTGATGGTGACAATAAAGACCCAGATTTAGAGGATCCTATGAGATATGTTTTGATCTGATTAGATTTGAAATTTTATAAAATTTGTTTGGATCTATTAGATTTGATTATGATTTTATTGTTACTATTAGATTTTAGTTTATTTGTATGTGTGATACATGTAATTTCTTTCATAAATAATCATTTATGACTCTTGATGAAATAAAATGAAGTGTGGAGAATTAAAATCATTTAATTTTAGCATTATAATTTCTTAGACAACAAACATCGTGAATTCATCGAGAGTCGGTGAAAGACCACTTGGGTGTCAAGACCCAAATCAATCCCTAAATCTCTTTTTGTTGATTCATTGAGAGTGGGTAAAAAATCACCTAAGTACCAATGTCCAAATTAATTTTTATCCTTTTTTTTTGTTCCAAAATTTCTCAAATTTTAAAAAATAATCTCAAATTCTACTATAAAAATCCTAATTTACCCTCCAAATACCCTAATTTAGCTCTCATACTACATCAAATTGGTATCTGAGCTCAATACTGATCTTCTCCATATTCTGTCTTTGATCTTTTGGTTTTTTGTAAATTATTTTAAGTTTTTACTTTTTGAGAGAAATCTAGGAAAAAGTAAAAAAAAAAAAAAAAGTAGAGAAGACGAACTTGAAGAAAAAACAGAAAAAAAGAGAGATACAATAAGAGGGAAATCAAAATTATTCAATCTTGCCAATCCAAAAGATTCAGGCTCGAGCAACATCATCAAGCATCAGCAACATCCAATCATCTTCCTCCAACAGAGAATAGCCAATCAACTTCACCCATATCTACGACCTCACCTCGTCATCATCACCTATTTTACTGAGTATTGTCGATCAGATTCAACTACAAATCCCAATCAGTGTGAGTTCATCTATCACCATTATGTTCCGAATGAGAAGCTTCATACGAGGGCGATGATCAGCTCTATCTGGATATGTTTGACTTTTCTTATCACCACATTTAATGAAGATGAATGCTTTGAAGCGGATGAGAATTGAAGGGGACAATAAAGGCCCAAATTTAAGGGGATTTTATAAGGTTTGACTTGGTTGGAATAGATTTAGAATATTATGAGATATTTTAGATCAATTAGATTTTATTGGGATTATTGTTATAATTAGATTTTAGTTTATTTGCACTTGTGGTGCACGTAGTTTATTTTATCAATAATCATGTACGACTCTTCAATAAATAGAATGACATATGGAGAATTAAATTTCTTCTGTTTTTGCATGGTATTTTGTTAGACAAAATGAAATCTTTCAGTGTGGATTTATTGAGAGGGTGAGAGGATCGCCTGATTGTTGAGACCTAAATCAAACGCTAAATATCTTTTCGTGAATCTGTTGAGAGTGATTGGGAGATTCCCTCGGTACCGAGGCTGAAATTAATCTTTATCATTTTTATTTTTGTTTTAAATTTCCCCACATTTTCAAAAAATTCCTAAATTCTACCAAAAAAAAACCTAATTTTCCCTCAACAAACCCTAGTTTAGCTTCTGTACTGCATCAACTACTAATGATATTTGCAAATTATAAATCTTGAGGCCTCTCAAATATCTCAAAGTTACAAATAAATCACTCTAAAATATAAGAAAATAACGTAGGACACTTAAAAAATGCAAACGAGTTTTTTTCTCACAGAAAATCTCTCTGGGATACCCACAAAAGCCCTATCTAACTCCTTTTATAGGTCAGGGATGTTTGGCACAAACCCTAAATCAAATAGAGTTAGTCTTGACCAATTTTGAGTCCAAATCATGCATGGAACGCGCAATATGCTCGTTGTGTCATCAAAGGCACCCCCCTAGCAGTGATCGTAGGCCTATCTGTGCAGCTCGATCGCTATGGACGGTCTTGGTGGCCGTTGATGGCCAAGGTTGAATTTGAGCCAATCGCTCAACAGTCACATGGAAAGCCGCTACAGAGAAAATTGTCATATGCAAAACAGCTAAATAGAAAGCCGCCCTATGGAAAATAACCACATGGAAAGTGTTCCGAATCCTGGCCTTTTAAAGTCCTCAGTGACAATGTAGCATATATCCATTTCATGTAACTGTTTAGTTTTCTATGCTACACAAACAAGTAATGAAGAGTCCGGCATAGCTTTCACCAACCCAGAACACTACAAAATACAGATATTACAACATGTTGCATGTTTTGTCATACACCATATCGTTGCCAGATACTGATCGGATACCTGATGCTTGCAAACTAGTGAACATCACCTGTTGCTTGATTTATCCATTTCTAGCTTCAGATTGACCTTCAACTGCAAATCTACAGCTCCTAATTGCTTTAGGAGAATTTTCAGTTCTAATGACATAACAACCCTTTTTCACAACTCTGATCGAAAATTTTCAGGTATATAATATGTATGTATGGAGACTCGGCAATATTTTTTTTTTATATATATAACAAAAACAACAACAACTAAGCCTATTATCCCAAGTATTTGAGGTAGGCTACATGAACCAAAAAAAAAATCACGCCGGATCGATCACTTTGATATTTCTTCTCCATCTGTTTCTATCAAGTAATATCTTATTATTTAAACATCTAGACTTTATATTTTTGCGTATCACCTCCATCCATATTTTCTTCGGTTTTCCCTTCGTTCTTTTAACTTGTCCTACATTGATAAACTCCCCTCTTCGAACTGATGCACTTGTAGGCCTACGTTGCACATGACCAAACCATCGTAAGCGATTTTCTCGCATCTTCTCATCGATGGGAGCTACGCCTATTTTAGCACGAATATCTTCATTTCTCACTTTATCTCTCCTGGTGTTGCCGCACAGCCAACGGAGCATGCGCATCTCTGCTACACTTATCTTCTGTGAATGACGTTTCTTTATAGCCCAATGTTCTGTATCATATAATAAAACTGGCCTAATAGCAGTCCTATAAAAATTTCCTTTCAATTTTAATGGAATGTTAAGGTCGTATAAATTTTTTTTTTTTATATATAACTCATAAGTTTTTCTTCCTACGAGTGATGATGAGCCTATGATCACAACTTGCATATGTAACATAACTGCATTACTGTAACTGTTTATGAATTCGATGTTCTTAGCATGGCCGAGTGTGATGAGTTTTGTAGTTGGTTGTCTTTATCATAACATGTACATTATTTAGAAATCATGAAGCTACAATAAATCATATACAAACTTATCTATGTGGCAAAAAAAATATATTTACAGGTTATATGGCCACTCATTGGACTCGACAGGAAAACGATACCAATATCATTATGACAAAACTAGCTGCAGATACAAATACATGAAAAGATAAGCATCAAGTAGTTAAATTCAATGTCCTCGATCATATACTCTAATTATATATAGTCGTTCTCATAACCTATCAGAAAAATATTTTACCACAATTCATATGCCTTGACACCAAATATCAGCAAAAGTTCCAGATATTGTGATGGAGATCAGAATTTGATTTGGGAATAGAATAGATTTGTTTAGATTTGGATCTTATTAGGATTTGGATTTTATTAGAATATTTGATTGGATTAGGAGTTTGGATTCTATTAGGATTTTGTTTGTTAGGATTTCCTATATATATATATGGGTTTGTATGGAGAATTAAAAAAAAAAGATGGATAATATTTGAAAATTTCTTGAGAAATTTCTAGCGTGCATTTCGCTTGAGCAAATCTTTGCTCGTGGATTCGTGGAGAGTTGACGTAGATTCGTCTGTTTGGATTCTCAAACCCCATAAATTATTTTCCAATTTATCTATTTTCCCTGATTCATCTAAAAAAATCTTAATTTTCAAAATTCTTATCCTAATTTCGCCTCCGTGCTGCGTCATATTGGCTCCTAGTTTTTCGACAAATAAAAAAATTATCACAGAGAATATTGTACTAACTAGTGTGTTTCTGAATAAACTACGGCTTCCATTCTAATTGTTTAACTTAAAATAATTTTGTTTTTAGTCATTTTGCAAGCGAATGATTAAAATAAAACTGCTGTGAATCAGCAACAGTACTCCATCGTTATGTCTTATAATGTGTAATATGCTGGATATTTTAATAGTGAAAGAAATTTGAATATTTTCATAAGAATCTTTCCTGCATCACTGAGCCGTTCGTGCTCCAAAGCTTATGTTGCAGTGTTACACATGAATACACAAAAAAAAAAAGAGGAAAAAAGGGTAAATCACGTAACCAGCTCGACTCCTGAGTAACTTTATCATCCAATTTGAATGTCTGGGTCCGTCCCTGACACAGAGACGGAAAAGAAAACAAAAAGTACTTTCTAAAAGATCGCATTAAAAGAAATATTTCAGGCATCTAGCTAGTATGAAATATATGGTTCAGCGACTTCCTGAACGGTGCTCAACCTCTCTTTCTCACAAGGCTGACCTTCAACAACTATGTCGGAGCATACAGGCAGCAAGGAGCTGGCCTTGACTGCAAGATCCACCATCTCCACCTCAGAGAGAGGAGGGTGCGGACTTCTGCCAGGAAGCTGAAAATAAGTATTGTCCGGTTCGAGCAAGTCCTCAGAATCCATGGCAGGGATCATCTGACCAGGAAAGATCAAACTCTCACTGCAGAGGAAGGATGATTGCTGATCAGCTGCACCGAGGACTTGGGACACAGTGACAGGTCTTGAATACTCCAGCAACGAGCCATCGAGGGTGAGAACCCTTGGCGGGGAAGTCGCAGGGCATGAGGGTTTGAATTGGTTGCCTGAAGAGAAGCAACAGCCCATGTCTGACTAATAACAAACTGTATGAGATCAAAAGAAAAAGAAGAAGAATAAGAAGAAGAAGCTGTGGCTTGTTGATATGACTTTAATACACTTCTAGCAAAATCTTTGAATTAATACTTTCCTTATTGCAGGATTTTCTTGCATAAGATTTATGGAAATTGCTTGGACTCCAAAAAGTTAACTAAATTGAGTTATATGGTAATTCACTGTGATTAATATGAATTGAATTTTCACTCCTTATATATTATTTAAGTCCAGATTGGTTCATTGTGAGTGAAACAAAAAGAGGAGATAGTCAGAATTTCACAATTCGATATCTTTAAAAGTTGTCAAATCATAATACGTATAGTGTATCATTATTCCTATGCATCGTATAGCATATCATTCGCATATTGTATTGTAAGATGCATTAATCAATGTATAATAAATAAGTAATAAGCACATAGCAATAAATAATATAAAAAATATATGACCAAATTTAAAATATAAGTAAAAAAATAACTAAAGACAAATACTATGGACGAAAATATGTTAAATATTAGTCAATAAATTGCTATTTTCACTTGAACTTGAAAATGACATTCATTTCCATCATCTTCTTCTCTTTAGCATTACACAAATTCCTTCTTTAGTATACACTTATTTCTTTTCTTTTTTCCTCATTTATTATTTATAATTACATTCAAGTTAAGAAATCTTACTAGTGGTTATAAAATAATCTATTGAGACTAAATATTGTGAATAAACAACGAATAGAAAAAAAAATTACAGTTAAATTTTTTCTTAAATTTCTTCTTTGTAGGAGTATTTATCCTCCTTCAACTTAAAACACACATTGAAATCCATTAACGCAACATATTTCACTATTTAAAGTTTTTATTTCTTATTAATCCATTATAATCGAATTTTATATCCAATAGTCAAATTAGATCATATATTTCTCTAAAGTCTTACCTTTTCTATTGCCACAATTTTGGTGTATGTTATTTTTACAAAAACTAAAATATTAAGTATAAGTTCATTATCCCTCTGGAAAAATGTAAAATAAGCAAATGTAATATCAATTAATTATTCCTTATAGATAAATCATTATTATTATCCTTAAGAAATTTTTTTTTAATTTCCTCATCATCATCTCTCAAATCAATACAAATTCTTCTTTTTAGCGAGATTTTAGTAAAAAATAAACGTTGCCATTAGATACTTAAATTGAGAATTAGTAGTTAACTAATTAAATTGATTATAACTTAATAATATATATCATATGATAATTTGTTTAAATATTTTTCTCAACTAAAATAAATATCATGAACTTTGATATTCTCTGTTATTAAATGATTACGCTCGTTTGGAATCTATATCCTGCATTTTACTAAAAAGATTCACTTGAATGAGTTTAAAATCTATTTATAAGCCAAGTCAGCATACCATAATGCATTGCATATCGTAAAATATGTATCGCATATCATAAGATACATTTAACGTATCATAAAATATATAACCCAGTAGCATCGTAAATAATATATGTATCAAATTTCTTGCAAATCAAATTATATTGTATGATACGTATTGCATATCATAAAATATTGACAACTATATTTTTAATGGATTGGTTCATGGAAAAACCGTATCATCATAATTTTGTATTTACTTACATAGCATAGGAAATTGGAGATTTACAAATACAGTGCAAAAATCGGGCTAAAAGTTACCCTCCCATTTTTTTATAATTTTTTGGGCTCGAAATTTTAAATGAGCACACAACTTGACTTAGTGAGCACCACCCTAACTTGTAAAGAATGACTTTGCCAATTTTTTGACAAAATTACCCTTCATTTTGGTCTCGTTCGGACATTTTATTAAATATTTAGAGTACGACAATGATGGAGTTCTGGAGACCTGGTGCTGGGGACGATGGCGAGGGAGGAGTGAGTATTGAGCTTGGTGAGGTAGGCATGGAGCTTATGGCATGTGAGTGGCTGGTTTAGATGAGAGACTGACACGCAGGGAAAACTGACTGACTTGAAAGAAAGGAGAAGCGGCGACTGCTGGACTGAACGGGGAAAAGGGCAAGTAGGGGAGAGCAAACAGAGAGTGAGGGAGAGCGATAGATTTGAGAGGATGCGGATGAGGAGAATTGGGAATTTGGGTTTAAGAGGATTAAAATTCGAAGAACGTGGAGTGCTCACTAAGAAGAACGCCGTTCATTTAAAAGATATATGGTGCTCACTAAGCAAATGGTAATTAAGTCAAGTGGTGTGCTCGTTTAGCTTCCCACTTTCCTTGTTCCGGTTTTTATGAACCAATCAGTCTCATAAGCTATTATATAAGATGCAGGTTTTGCTCTACAAATTAGGAACTCACATCATTGTGCTAGCAGTCACAAGATTTACTACTTCCTTTTCTTAGTTAAGATTGAAAAAGAACAATGAAAAGATATCATACAATTTTAAACATCACAACATTAAAAGCAATTAATCTAGATTTTTTTTTTTTTTTTTTTTTTTGCTAAGTCATATTTTCACGTACTACAGCCTCTCATATCTAACACCCAAGACATCTTTTCGCGCTATATCCCGTAGATGTTGAGGAAAATTCTCTTTCCAAATTACCTTCGAGACCAATTTAGTACTTCATTTGCAGTATAATCAGCACACATATTATCTTCCCTCCAGATATGTTAAACTCGAATATGGAAGAACAATGAATATGTATTATACAATTTTGAAATATTACTAACATAATAGGCAATTAAAGATTGCTTGTTGCCGAATTCTTTAAATGGTCTTTAATATTCAAAAACTCAAATAATTTAGAAAGAGGTGAAACACATAATGAAAAGGGTGAGCTACAAAGGTTATTAGGGTCTAAGATAATTTTGGGATGGAAGAAGATATGAATTTTGAATTTTTTTTTTTTTTTTAAATTATTATTTTGTGGAGGCAAATGTGTAATAAGGGATTTTTCTGATATTATTTTTTGGGATTAATCTCCCTTTTCATAACTCCTTTCTATGATAGTTTTTCCATTAAACAAAATATGGAAAACAAACGAAATATATGATACTCCAAATCTTTGCATCCTTTTCTATGACACAAATGTGAAACAAAAAAAGTGAAAAGTATGAATTTGGTAAGCACTACTATTTTCATTTTCATAAATACGGTTCACGAACTATTTTCATTTTCATAACTACGTTTCACGAACTCATGAGTTAGTTGACTTTAATGAATGTTTCTAAACCAGGGAGATTGATGAATGAAGATAATAAAAACCAAGATTTAGTTAAGATTTACTATGAGTTTAGTTAGGATTTAAATATATTTGATTAGATTATAAATTAGTTAATTTTAATCTTATTATGCATGTAGGGCGTTTTTTTATTACTTATAAGACTTTAGTCATAGAATTTGCTACTCATCAAATCTTCTGTGTGATTCACAAGAGTGGACGTGTGATTAGCATAGATATGAGACCCGAATTTATTATGAAACTCTAATTTCATCCTCAAATCCCTATTATCTACTACAAAACCCTAATATATCATATGTACTACTTCAAACTATGTGTCCTACTTATCGATATTAATATCTCAAACGATAATCATTGATTCTCAATTGTAAATTTACAGTATTTATTTGTACTCTTGCAGGCTATGAAGGATCCAAAGAAGAACCTATCTCGGTTCTCGCTAGTCCAATCCTCTTGTCACTGTTTTTCTTTTTAGCTAAAACGGTGGACATATTCCTGTGAAAATTGCTACTGTTGTACCTACATCCGTTATTTTTGTATAGTTATATATTCTCTGTAGTCACACAAAACCCAGAAAGAAAATAATAGTAACTCTCTGCTCAACAACTTTTTCTCCTGAAGCAACGCTAGATGTACAGGTCCTGTTCTCTTTTCGACCTATTGCAAAAGCAATAAGCCTACGTCAAATACTCTAGAAAGCAAGTTAGTCAATGAAGGCATCTACTAAGATCTGGCAATTTCATGCATGTCCCAATATCAGCGTTGTAGAGCAAATCCATTACTTCTAAATGTTACAGAATGAATCAGGCAAAGAGTCTAGCAACCAAGATACAACATTACAAGATACAAACATTACGCACAGCAAGGGCTGCGACAGTCGGGCTCACTTGCACAGGTGACAGACAGATTGGTCTACGGTGATGCAATACAATTCGGCCTTTGCAGATTATCAGACGGCACAAACCAAACTGGCCGCTAAATATATTGCTGGGATTTGCTTCCATCGAATTACATAAAAATGGCTTTTGCTCCTCAAAGACCAATTCACATCCATTGGAAATTTATTTATTATGATTGACAATTGGAGATATTCTCTCTCTTTAGTCTCTTCCCAGCTACTATTTAAGGTACATACAGGTTCTATTGTACAGACTAGAGAATTATTAAAGATAACTTATCTCAAAAAATAAAAAAAATAAAAACTAAAATTAATGATAGATCTGGTAGTCACAGGTTTTACAATTTTATTATTTTTTGGTCAATAATTTTATTGTTCGTATTTGGAATAAAAAGCTATTCATGATATTTTCTAAATAAGAGTTTGGATGAAGGAAAATATACAAAAATCTTAATATTAAAAAAGAATTTCATAAAACAACAATCAAAAAGCAATCAATATCTAAAATTAGACTTATTTAATACAATATTGAACTCTTATTCTAAATCAGGAAACACAAAAAACCAAAATTTGGAGCAAGATTGAATAAAAAACCTCTATAAGAGGAGGAAAAAAAATGACATGATGAAAAGGCTGATAAAGTATCCAACATCAAAGTAGAGATTATAAGCCAACGAAGATTAGATGTGCTAATCTTAAATGTTTGCCAAAGGCCGATTCAAATGCTCACTTCTTGGAGAACACTTAAACTGGTTAACAACAAAAGATAAGTTTTAGGTAGGATTGGACTAATAAAATCCAATAACTAGCCATAGTTACATGCCCTGGTACTGTATAAAAGCTATAGCCTTCACAAACATTACAAGGCTAATTCATGACTTCGATTTAAGTTGCACGGAATGCTTCAACTTAAACAAAAGCTGAGGCCAAAATTGCATACCATGACATATGGTGGAGCACTGCTTTCTACAGAGCATCTTCATGATAAAGATGAAGACCCAGACCAAGCCTTGCACAAGCTCGACGGAAAGCCATTGCTTCTGCCTTTTGTACCGGATCGCCAAACCTAGTGTCTTCAACGCAAGCAGTTCCACTAGATTCCCTGTAAATCTGAATATCCCAAACCATACAATAGAAACATTAAATAGCACCATTAGTTCTTAAACTGGAATTTCTTCTTATAAATGTCACACATAAATAATCAGAAGCTTCATGTGTTCATGCTGTAGTAGCATCCCACTGTGAAAATATAATTATAAAATAAAGTTATATAAAAAAAAAAAATCTTGAAGTAAAGACGTGTGTGCATGCATGCAAAGGTTAGCTCATCCACGATTGGTGTCAGGCTCAATTTCCCAAAAAGAAAATATCACAATTGACCTTAGAAACCTTAAATTTGAAATTAAATTTCAAGTGCCAGCATGAAATATCTACCATCTTTCTACAAGCATCACATTTAGGTAAAAGTGCTTCAGAACATAAACATAAACTTTCACGTCATGGACCAATATGGGGGTATACAAGTTGCTGGTCTCTGAGGGTTTTCAGAGCACAAGGCAGATCTCAACAGGAACTTTGAAGATTAGAACTGTGGCTTTTATCGTGTAAAATTTCAAAGAAACAAAACTTAGCATAATTGTATTGCTTCTAAATCATGGAATGAGCCAGAGACTACAGTGAATACTAGAATAACATTTATCCGTATCCTCAATAAGATTTCTTTTAGCAGTAAGAGATCAAATTTGAAATTTTAGAGAAGAAAAATGAAAAAAAGAGTTGCAAAATAAAACTGAAAATGGAATGTGTTAAGGTAATACAGATGATCGATCTCAAGCACAAAGTGGACCCTCAGAACGTAAACTTCATGTAACGTATGGATCAAGTGAAATGGCAAAAAGTTGGAAAAAAAATTTATCCTAGTGCTAGCAATGTTCTAAAAAGCGTTTTATGCTGATGATTATGCATCCGCATAATCGTATGCAGACTTGAAATACACATCCATGTGGACAGGAAGATTTATCGTTTTGAATGTAGATTATGTGGATTATGCACCTGCATAACCTGTATAATCCGCATGCGGGGTTACTTTGTTTATGGTTTTAAATCCAGAAAAAAAAAAACCTGACCTTCTCTCTTAAAACCACTTTCCTCGGCTCCAAGCGCACCCAAATCAAATCCTCGATCAATCACTAATTTCTCGATCTCTCTCCTCTTTCGCTCTCGTTTGCGGTCCTCGATTAATCTCTAATTTGTCACCTCCGGTCATCTATCGCTTCATGTCACCTCCTATCGTCTGTTACCTCTCAATCGTCCACCACACGTGACTCTCTCTCTTCATTTTCTGCTCGCCGACCCTCACCCGATTGTCTCACCACACCCACACCTGACTCTCACTCTCTCTATTCAATTTCCGATTGTCGACTAGCCTGACTCTAGTTTGAATCTGGTCACCACATCCTAACCCGACTCTTTCTCCTCTTCAATTTTCAATCGTTGATTTTCTCCTTCAATTTTTTATCATTCTTTTTACTCTCAGTTGAACCTGGTGACACTCGACTCCAGTCAAGCTCTCAGCTAAACAACTGCATGCGAATTGTGTGATCATTGTAAAGATACTTCATCTCTTCAATCTTGATTTGATTAATCTTTTTTAGATTAGTGTGATATTTTAAGTTTTGATTTTTTTTTTTTTTTTTTTTTTTTTTAGATTAGTTGATTCAGTTCACTATGAATCTTTGATAGTTCACTACAAATCTGTTAATCATTTTGTATCTTTTTAAGATCAGTTCACTGTGAACTTGTGATAGTGCAATGATTAAGTGAAGTAGTGACTAGGTAGTCAGGTATTTTTTATTATCAAAAGAGAAATCATGACATTCAATGAACACAAAAAAGATCAAATTGGACACCGTGAATAGGTTTAGATTAGGTGATTAGGTTATTATCTACTTTTTTATGCTTTGTCCTAATGTTCTTGAATTTTATAGCACTCAATATATGTATATTTAAATATTATTATATTAATATATATTAAAATATTAATATTCCGCATGAATCCGTATAATTCGTTTAATTACCGTGAAATCCCCTTATACATTATGCACTTCCGAACTACATGCATAATGAAAATGCATTTTAGAACATTGCGGACCAGAATAACTAAATTGATAATGCAAGTAGAATTTTAAGCATATAGAATCTGCAAGGTGACTACACATCAACCTCCAAAACATTCCATGGATTTCTAGGGTTTATCTGACCACCACCCAAAGCATGTCATTTTGTCAGTTGTTTTTGTATATTTTTAGTGTAGTCGAAATTTTGGGGATGGAAATATGATAGTTGGTGCTGCAGGGAAATAGCGTTAGATGAGCAGGAAAAAAGGGACATGTCAAAATTCAATATGTTGATATTTGTTTTGTGAAGACCAATAAAAACGGTTGGACCTCCAAATAATAGAATCAAACAGCTTCAATAAAACTTTCAATGAAAGCACCTCAACGCATGGACTTAAGTAAATCCTCATATTTTATGTTGCGTGGACTTAATTAAATCCTCTTATTTTGTGTTTGCAACACACACACACACATATATATATGATTTTGAAAGTTCTCATTGAATTATCATGATTAAAATTAAATTCCTCATCTTTTTTGTCCAAGCTATGATAAATTCGCACTAGCATGAGTTGTAGTTTTGGATAATAAATGCAAAATTATTTGAGTAGGTTGACAATTAATTTGTATCACCTTTTCTTCCCCACTTCAGGATCCTCATGGGCACAGCTATGAATAACCCAACACTCTTTATCCACAATATAAAATGTGAATCCAGCAAAATAATGGAATTTAGGTTTAACTTAAAACATTGAAGGGCACTACTGGAAACACGCTGCAATTCCAGGTACATCTAATAACATACACCCTGACACATTCTAATTATTGTCTCAGAAAAGCAGAAATATTTCATCCAACTTAGCCCAAACATAAATGTCATTTCTTTAAATATTTAAGTGATGCTTATACAAAAATAAATAGTAAATAGGAAGTCAAACATAAATTTTTGTGAGAAACATGGATGTGATAATAAATGTTCATGTTAGCCAGAAATCTTGCGAGCAATTCTATTGAAATAGTACCTCTGCATCAGTCCCATAAAGAGTGACACGATAAACAACTGTCACAGACTTGCCATCAGCCGAATAAACTATGCTTCGGACTTCACCAGACCATTCTGCAAAAAGGAACAAATGGCATTGTTTTAATTAGATCTGTTTCTATCACAGTTAATATTCAGCTAAGAGAAAAATGATAGATATACCTGGAGCATGTAAGTTCAAAATTCGGTTGACGATGTGCCTGCAAGAAGGAAATATGAGAATCGAAGGGGCAAGTAATTCCACAAGGAAAGCAGTATTATAGAAATAGTACCAAATGCCAAAAACTCTAGGCTATTATGCACATTAGGGCGAAAAACATACTACATGAGTTTCAGCAGGTGATCAAACCCATTTACAGTAGTAACAGAAAATAATTAATGTGTACAAACAACATGTTCATACTACAGTTATCCATGAAAAAACATTTTACTTTCACATGATAATTTATTCCACAATTAAAACAAAAATCAACATACATCACGTCAAAGTGCGTTGCTTAGGCTATTAATTAAAATTGTAAAACATGGAGAGAACTCAGAACTTATACTTAAAAATGAATTTGATAAATAAAGCATAAAAGAAAAGTTCACATATAGACTTGTAACGAATATATAATCTCCAAAATGACTACAATTGGTATTAATCGTCCAATGCTCATAAAATTTGCTACTCCATCTACAGGTTACAAAAAGCAAAAAAGCAAATACTATGACAAGAATAATAAATTCAAAACAGGTGTACTTTACACATGTTTTCCTGCCTGAGAATGGTGACATGGATGACCATAAAGAAAAATGATAAAGGTATTCAGAAGCGAGCTTGCACCTATCAAGTGATTGAATTTATAACACACTGCTATATACAAAAACTGGAGACTTCTTAGCATATCCTCATAAATTTGATGCATATGAAATTACTCAGTGTGATGATGAACCCGAACCCAACAATATGAAGTTATTTCATGAGTATACTGAAAAATACTACAAAAAACTACAGGCCGTGCTTTCTCAAAATGAAAATTTCAAAATAGGTCCTTATGGTACCAAAAATGCATATCAATCTCTCTTTTATTTTTATTGTTTTAATAAAAAAAAATATATTAATCAGTCCTCCTCCAAAGTTAGTAGATAGAAATATTTATAAATGTTGTGCCTAATTTTTTCAAAAAAAATGGAAATTTTAACCTTAGGCATATTTCCATCCTATTTTAAGTGCATGACCGCTCATAATCTCACTTGGCTCCTCACCCCTCAGTGAAGCCGATTAATGGGCTATGAGTAACAATTCATTCTCTTGCATGCAAGTGCCAAACTTGACGATCCTTGATTTACTATCTGCTTTGCAAATGCCGTGAGTCCACAACTCCAAGTGAGTTAAATTCTTAGTTTTTTATTTGAGATACCACTTCATTTCGATATTCATATGATTTTCATACGATTTCTAGGCCTTTTTTCAAAGAAAATACTTAAAGATATTGTCATGGCTACTAATTTTACCCAGCCACCACCTTATACCTAAAAACTAAAATTAATTCCGCAATAATTTCAAGCAAGATTGTATTTTTACAGGTTACATCCAAACAATTAAGAAATATTGCTAATAAGAACAAGTTAGGGCAAAGGTAAAGGAGACAAGAGAAGCGCAGACCAAGGTACGTATTTGCTTGTAAAGCCGTCCTCGTTTCGGACTTTGATGAAAGAATCCGGCACTTTCTTGTTCAGCTCCTTGAGGATCTCCGACAAGGGCCTGCAGATCCCCGACGTTGGAAGCTCCTCCTCGTACTCCGTTTCTCTCTCTTCGGGCGCCGGAGGAGGGGTGTCACGTGACTTTGACGAGGGCTTGGTTGCGAACGATCGAAGGATTGGGGACCTGAGGGAAGTTTGGGAGGAGCGGAGGTAGACTCGGGAGAGTAGTTTTCTGGCGGCGGCGGTCGCCATTGTTGGAAGTTGGGGGATCGTTGGAAGCTGGGGAGAGGAGAAAGGGTTTACTTAAGGTTTTTTTCTGCATTTTGTGGGATTGGAGCGGGTCGGATCTGAGAGGATCCGTTTATGAATCCATTTTCGGCCCTCCACTGAGAAAGGAGCACACCATTTTTCCTAGTGAGCCCACTTTCCGCTAGGAAAAATGATGTGCTCCTTTAGAAACTCCCCCACTGAGGGGTCCACCCATCGAAAGGACTGTTTGCCTTGGAAAAAGTAAAAAAAAATAAATAAATAAAATTAAGAAAGTTACCTCTTCTTTTTTTTTTTTTTCTTTGGTCCCAATTTAATAATAAGAGAAAAAAAAAAAAAAGGACAAACGGTAGGAAATGGAATATGGATAGAAGAAGAGACGTACGACAATAAGAATTCGACCAATTTGCTCTAATAAGTATGGGATTCCAAATGACGCCAGCATCAACCTCGTATTTAGTCGAAAGTATTGAATGGGGGAGATCAAGAAATTACTGATAGAAATTAGAGTTTTTTAATTAGAATTATTAGAATTGGAAGAAGATCATAAAGAAAAACTTGTCATTCCAGAGAAGGAATTGAAGAGAAGGAATTGAAGGACGGATACGAGGAATTTAAGCAGGTGCTTATTGGTAAAATCTTATAACGAAAGACTCAATCTAAAGTTAGTTACATGTGAACTCACTAGATAATAGCATACCTTGGAAAATGTTGAGATTTTTCTTTTGTCCCAGAGGTTTTATATATTCAAGCTTGTCTTTGATGGTGATAAAGGAATATGTGAGTTACTAGAGTAAACCCTGTTCCTAAAGGACAAAGAGAGCGATTCATTTTATCCACTTGAAGAAAGTTATCCAGAAGGTGGTGGTGTGTGTTTGAATACCTTATGTACCTTCAAAACACTATGGTAAAAAATATGTGTCAATAGTGGAAAGAAAAGTTTTGTGATAATTAGTAATCCATGAATATTAAGAAAAATTGCAAGATATTTTATAAGATTTTGCATCAATTAGATCTATTGATGAATCTGAGTGGAAGGAGTATTAATAGTAGCACAAAGAATGTGGAGCACTTCAATTTGGAGAAAATGATTACTGATGGTGGTTATATCGAAGGTGAAAACAGTGAGTATTAATTACTGCGATTACATATGGTGGTTATGTCAAAGATAATGTAATAACCCTTCATCTTTTATAGCTAAAAATAAAAAAATAATAATAATAATAATAAATATAATATTTTATTTTTTCTTTTAATTCTTACACCTTTCTTTTTTCTTTAATCTCACAAACTTTTCACCTTCTAAACTCTCATTCTTAACTCTAAAATTAAAATCTCTAAACTAAATTAAAACCTTTTATATTCTCAACTCATTACCCATTCATTTCTCTAACTCTCATCCTTTCATCTTCTCCATGAATTATCTACATTAAACCTCCAATTTAATTCTCTTAACCCTCTAAATTCTATAACTCCTCAAATATTTTAGATTTTATAACTCCCTAAACTCTTCACAATCTGTAACTCCTAAATTCAATCATATATAAACTTCTAAATCCAATCATATATAAACTTCTAAATCAAAACACATTCCACTCATTCTAAAAATCATTCTCTAACATTCTCATCTCGCCGGAGCCACCTTCAAAAGCACTGTAGGAGCCGCCGCTAGAGCCACCACTACTTCACCAGAGAAGAGTATCTCCTTCCATCTCTTTCCACATTCTAGATTTTCACCTTTTGACAAGAGATTATATATTATCTTTCTTTATCTTTTTGGGTTAAATTATTTTAATGAATTATAGGTTAGCTCATTTACTATTCAATAATCCTAATAACGTAAAAAAAACATCCATTATCTTATAAACCCAATAAGATGGATTCAGACTCATTTCTAAAATTCAGACCTATTAATACTAAAATCAATTTTGACTGTATTATAAGTATTAGAAAATCCCTAAAATTCATCTAAATTCATATTTATCAGTTTTTAATATTTTTAGAATATTTTTAATGTGTAGATTATTCTATTAAGCGATATCGAGAAACAAAATCTAGGTGAGTTCATTTTTGGACTAACTAATCATGTTATCTATATACCTGTTGTTTCAATCATATTATTTATTTTGTGTAAATTGATTTATTATTTTATAGGAATTTATCAATTACTTATTATGTTTATTGTCATCAAAAATCTATTGTCAATTGTCATTAAATTTAAATTGCATAGTATAGTTAGATTTTAGAATATCATATATATAATATTCGATAAATCATATAAAAGTTATATTCACAGAAAAATACTGTTTATGATATCATTTTGTGTCGGTATCTAGAAAAAGTTATCTTATATGCTGGTTCTCTAATTAAGCAACGTGCAACGTACGAAAAACCTCCCAGCATTTATACACTTGCCTGACCGATATCTCTATGATGTCTCAAATCAGTAAATTCTCGATATAATCAATTGTGACTTACTGAATAAAGTATAAACTTAACGGACTTTATAAATCATGTTGTTAACAAATTAAGAAAAATCCAATTGAAATATTGTACCTGATATAATCAATATACTGTACTATACCTAAATGACACTGGGTTGGGGAGAAACTGAATGATGGAAATATACTCTGTTTCGGCTGTAAACTTGTTAAGTTGTACAACTGAATATTTCGCACACCATGGGTACGTGATGATTTGCTTGATCATACCTGATTATAATTCCTGTTTGCCTGACGGAAGGTCTGATTCAGCACCACATAATCCTTTGACCATTTCCTGGGTCTGTACGGAAAACAATCGAAACAGTGGTATTCCGTCAGTTAGAATACCATCAGTTAGTTTTTCCAATTACATGACATTCTGGACAAAAATATCTCTGTTATAAAGTTGACTTCACTAAAATGACATTAAGATAATCTAAATTAATTGACATTATTACTGCAGACATCTCATTCTATATTTTCTAAAACTTGTGTTATTATTATGTTTAGACATAATAATTATATTTCACATTCTTTCTGCGTATTTTATTTTGGTCACAATCTGACGACCTGGGTGTGCATGCCCAGATTTACCGATGGACATGTCAAAACTGACGCAGGATCTGGTATACTTTAAAGATCAGATTGAAGTTCAATAACGGATTAGAGATTCCATGTTTCTTTTTGTTTAATTTTATTATATTTTATTTCAATTGTATCTAAACTTCGTTCTAATAAATGAAAAGTCAAACTTTTATTGAATTTTTCTATCATAATTACTGAGTATTATTATGGCAAATTTATTGAGACTTTAGCATATTCAAACTGAATATGTTTGTCGGTACCTATTATACGTGCTCATATACCGTATATCGGGAGCGGGACGTGACAGATAAAAACAGTGAGCATTAATTACTGCTCACGATAAGATGAAGCAAATTGAAAAGGGGGATCAGTATGGGACTTGGATGATAATTCGGGGTTGAAAATGGCAAGGAGGATGGAGTAAGGGCATGAAGACTAAATCAAAGCAGATAGATAGACACAGGAAATACGTATACTTTAGGTTTTACTTATCAATCAAAGCTATAGGATTTGAGACTGGTTCTAGATTGAACACAAGAGGAGCCTAATTTGGGTTCACTATGTCTTGTGATAATAAGATTATGCTTGGGAGATTAGTTATAGAGTGTTTTGAAGTGATGTGTTATGAGGTATTCTGAAAAATTCTTACTTGTGAGTTTTTGGATAAGTATTTTAGAGTGTTTTCAAAACACTCCAAAACACTTGGATAGGTATTTTAAAATGTTTTTTTAGAACACTCCAAATCCGGGGTTTTGGAGTATTTAGAATTTTTATCCAAAACTACTCTCGTTCCAACCGTCTCTCATGTCGTTTTCTTTTCCTACCTTTTTTTTACGTTGCCTCCTATCCAGAACACTTTTATGACCTTATCTTTTCCCACTTCTTTTTATGTTGTCTTCTCTTCCAAAAAAGAAGTCACTATTTATTTGCGTAAAAAGAAAAAAAATCTTTCTTTAAAGAGAAAATTTAGGATTTTACAATGCAACTCGATTCCAATTTGACATCTTCTGCTATTGAAGAAATTAAGCTTTTTTTTTTTAATTCAGGTGAGTATAATTTATTACCTTTCTATTTTTATTTTTTCTATTAGATTCTCTAAATTATCATATCATTATTCTTTTTGTTTATTTATTTTTTCAATGAAAAACTCAAAAAGTTATGATGCAAATCTCTAATAAACTAGTGATATTCCGAAGGATATTTTTTCTATTTTGAGGAAAAATAATTAATTCGATTGCGGAATAAACATACAAGCAATAATGTAATGAGGCGTATTACCAGTCCAAAAGAATAATATTTTGTTTCAGATAAAATTATATTAATTTAAATATAATTTGTGTAGAAGAATATTTTTGTCTTTTATATATTTATAGAACTCATGAAAATATATGAGAAACTAAATTCACAAGCAGATACTAAAACACCCCAACATCCATGGTAAAAACACCCCAAAATACCTACCACTAAAATACCCACTTTAAAAACACCTTAAAACACTTCATCTTCGACATCCAAATACAGTCTAAGGGTATGGTGAGCTAAGGTGATAGATAGAAATGGCTTGTGTTTGAAATAGTTAAACACATATTTGAAAAATGCTTGGAAGCCGCATAGACTCGAGGCGATTAAAGGAGGTGCTGCACTATTTAACAAGGTTGTTAATGCTAGTGGGGCCATATGGACTAAAAGAGGGAAATTCTATTTACGCACACCATTTCCTCAAGACATGCACATTACTCTCTATGCCCACTTCTAACTTTGAATCATCTCATATTTACTCTATACACCCTTTTTTTTTTTTTTTTTCAATTCTAACCCTCTAAGAAAATTAAATATTAATCAATATCAAAATATTCTATGCTCTAATTTTCTAGCCATGAGGTATTTATAGAATCTTCTAACCATTAGGACGTTAGAAATAGCCATTGATTTCCAAGTTTGGATAATAAAAAAGGAAAGTAGCAGCTACAAAATTATAAGATAAATGATATGCTGGGAAAGGATTGGAGGAATTAAATCGTGTACAAAATTATAAGATAAATGATAGGTAGGAAAAGGATTGGAGAAATTAAATCGTACTTCGCATGAAGATTCATAAAAGTAATAAAAATATCTTCCACCATTTCTATAGTATCTAAATTTTGTATATCAAGCATGATATTATGGAATATATCACTTTATACAAGATATAGTAAGTTTTATTAATATAAGACGAAAGTGCAAATTTTTATGTCGTCTCCACAGGTTAAAACCCATCGATCTTTCTTCAATTATCGGGACGTTAAATACTTATGATTTAGGTAGATCTAATATAAACGATCATGTGTTTTAAATTTTAGAAAAAAAGTTATGCTAAACAATTTATGAGGCGAGATAGAGGAGAGAAAGTACTAAGAGAGATTGTTCTCCGAACATAAAGAAAAAAAATTTTTGAGCAAACCATTGATGAAGTTATGGAATACCCCAATTTTATAGAGGATAGAGATCTAAGTTATTTTTTGAAGCCCTCTAGGCTATTCATATTTTTTCAATGATTGTAAGAGAGAGAAATTGCACATATTGAGAATTATTGTTGTATTGCACAGCAAGATAAAAACAAAATTTGGATTATGAGAAGAAAAGTAAGGCATACATAAATTTTGATATATCTAAAATATAAAAAACTATCATTTTTAATTAGGAAATGGAAACATTTTTTTTCCTAATCCAAGTGAAAAATTTACATCCAAAGTTTTTTTTTCCTAATCAAGTAATCTCTATTAAAGTACTAACATCTTGCATAAAAGAAATTATCTTGATCCATGCTCAAAAGATCAAGAAGAGACTGTTGAATTCATTTACTAATTTGAACCTTAAATTGAGCCAATTCACTAGTTCAAATTAAATGAATTAAGTGAATTGAAATTGGCTTCAAAAATTGAGTACATAGCAAAGGAACAAAAAGGGAAGATGAAAAGATAGTCCCACATGGGATAGAGGAATGTAAGGATGTGGGTTTATATATGGTAACTTGTTCCATTACTTTGCTTATGTAAGAAGAGGAAAACCTTGAGCACCACGGGCACCGCCCGCACGCGCGTGTGCGAGGGCGCTTTAGAGGCGCACTTTGCACTTCGCACGCAACCTCGCGAGGAGTTGAGGAGCCTTTGATTTTTGGTTCTATTGGATTCGGGTTGCCTCTATTGGGTTCAGATTTGGCCGGTCTCCAACACTAGCCTCGATCTTCATCCAATCTACTTCCTGTCATCTTCCAGTGGTCTTCCAGTCTTCCTGCAAGTATCTGAAACAGGTTTTTCATAATCCAGTTTCTTCTTTATTCACTTTAGGTTAAGTAAACTAGTTAAAGAAGAATAGTTTAATTATTTCTGTAAACAGTTTCATTCTGGAAACTGTGTTAGGTAATAAGAGAACAGAACACTGAAACCTAATTACAGAATTAATTTCCTGTAAGATAACAGTAGCAATTCTGTGTAGTAAATCTGTTAACTACAAATCTGTCCTCTTGTGTTAATCTAAAATATATCTGTATGCTTCAATCTGCAATCAGAGATTTAATAACCTCCACATATAATTAAAAATAAACCAACAGAGACAAAGGTAATGCAGATGGAAACCAAAAGTTCCGTCCAAGCCTTGCTAGCTCATTGGCCACCAAGAACCACCAACGCGTCATTGAATCAGTTTATACACTATCATCAATCAATCTTTGTAGAGCATCCCACACCCTCTTCGACTTGATACAATCCGCAACAGAAGAACGAAATCCTTGCCAAACTCATGACACCATAGGCAATATATCTAATCCAGCTGCTATGGTCAAACACACCTATATGAGGCACGCATGTGCCATACCCACTTGAAGGCAAATTTGGCCAAACTCATGAGAGTGTTGCATTCGTAGCTAAACGACTGCCTATTCGAGAACAACACATCGTCAAAATTATCCAAAGTTGGACAAAAAAATTGATTAAGTCCCAATAACAAATGGACCTCGCTGAGCCGAACAAAACTAACTGGAGCAGAAGTCCAGATTCAGCCCTTTCAGTCTTTATTCATGCGGAAGATGAGGAGGGCAAACAAAAAATAGCCAAAAAAGAAAAAAAAAATTACATAAAACTTGTCATTATAAAATTGCTATTAAAATAAAAGGGTTTTTACATATCTGTTCCTTAAATCTTTAAAATTTGAATTTAGTCTCCCAAATCTTCATATTTTGAATTTAGTCCTCCAAATTCTTTATGTTAACTCACTTTAATCCCTAACCATATTTTTTAATCCGAATTTCACAGTATATATCTAAGATACTTCACTTTACTTATCCCTTTCCTTTTCCTCCTTTCTTACTCTTATTATTTGATTTTCCTTTATATTATTCTCTTCTATCTCATTTTCCTCTTCTTATTGGATTTTTCTGAATTACTTCACTTTAGAGATTAACTAGAAGGGAAAGAGAGAGGAGAAGAATGAAGAGGAAGATTAAATAAGAAGAGGAAGAGGAAAAGGAAGGAAGTACTAAACTGAAATAACTCAGGGTACAACAGAAAATTCAGACAGAAAATATGGCTGAGTACTAAAGTGAGATAACTTAAAGGATTTGGAGATTAAATCAAAATATGAAAATTTGAAAGACTAAATTCAAAATTTTAAACATTGTATGTAAAAACTCCTAAAATAAAATAAAGAGTTAATTACATTCAGATCTTATCTAGTATGAAAAATATATAACTTATTACCCATAAATCTTAAAACTTCTACTTAGACCTCCTAAACTATCTAAATCACCGTATTTTAATTACAACCAAAGCTCCAGTTCAGAAATCTAGGAGTTTTAAATTTTAAAAGTAATCAATTATACACCTCTCGTGGGGATCTGAAAATAATATAATGCCCAATCTTTTTCGTACCCTTTCTTCCCCCAGCGATCTCAAATCAAAAGAGCGCGCCCGGAGAGATAGACAACCCTAGAAATATAACCATCGATCGATAGCTGTGAGCTACCGAGAGAGAAAAAAGAAAAAAAACAAAAGATTTTACCTTTTCTTTATTTAGTTACTGTTTTTTCTTCTTTTAATTTATTTTTTGCCGGAGATGATCCTTCGAACTCCGCCGCAGCGAAAGAGGAAGGTAGAATCGTCGCCCCTCGATCTCGAGAGCCCCGTCTCTGATCGCCGCCTCGTTGTCTACAACAACGATTCTTTGCACGTCTCCTCGACCGAGCCCTCGTCTGATTTGGTCTGCACTCATCAATGTCGTCAGATGGTAATAACCCTCATCTAACCTCAGTTTATTTTGTCTTCTGTCGAGTTCAAAACCATATATTTTTTTTCTTTTCAATTTGTAGGTCAAATCGGAATTCGTGGTGGCTTTCAACACTGCGGAGAAGCAAGTAGCTGAGTACCAATCGAAAGTTGAGACCTTGAGCAATGAGCTTCGCAAGAGCGGTGGGTTTTCTGTAATTTGAATTGTGCGGAGTGTTGTTTTATCGGGATGTGTTGTTATATGGGGATAAAGGTTAGAATTAATATTGTGTTTGACCTATTGTTGCAGAAAAGGAGAGGAATAATTATCGAGATCATCTAAGATCTGTTCAGCAAGAGCTCGAGGCATCTAAGGGGCGCGAGCTCTCACTACAGGAGCGACTTTTGAAGGAAGTTACAGATTCTCAGGAGAGATATCAAGCTCAATTGAAAAGGTGCTCTGAACTTGAGGTAATAAATCTACCTTCAGTAGATTTGTTTTTCAAGGATTGCAATTTGTATTTATAGAATATGAATACAATGACAAGTAAGCCTTTATTTCCAAGTACTTGGGATAGGTTACATGCAGGGGTGGAGCTAGATATTCGAATTGGGGAGGGGGAGGGGGGGGGGGGGGGGGGGGGTGTGTGTGTGGATAACACATTGGGTATTGGAGGAAGCGCCCCTATCAGGAGTACGAGCGCGGAGCCCCGACCCAAAAAATTATTATGTTTCTGATGTATAACTCACATATAAATTTATAGTATGACAATAGTAATATAGATGTTCCTATTTTATGATTTTTATGCAAATTTAAAAACATTTCAATGCAATATCAATTTTAGACATTTTTATTATTGATTTTTTGAGTTTAAAAATATATTTTTTATTCGGTCAAAAAAAAGAGATTTCATCTTTCCGTAATCATCAAGCTGTTCATCTCTCATAATCACGATTTCATAATTGAAAACTAAAAATTTAGAGGGGCGGCATTATAAAATTGAGAATTTAAGAATCTTAACAATTTTTTCAAAAAATAAAATTATACTAAGTTAAAAAAAATTCGAGGGGGGGAGGGGAGTACGTGGGTCTGCCCATTGTTACATGAACCAAAAAGTAATTATACCGGATCGATCACATGGATGATCCTTCACAACTCATTGCTATTAAGCAATATGTCTTCATTTAGACTTTTAATATCTATATATTTTCATATCACCTTTATTCATATTTTGTTCGATCATTCCTCAGTTCTTTTAACTTATCCTAAGTTAATAAGCCTCACTCATCAAACTGGTGTATCCGTAAGTCTATATTAAGCTTCACTCATCAAACCATCACATGTAATTTTCTCGCATCTTTTCATCTATATGAGCTATGTCTGCTTTAGCAAGAAGATCTTCATTTCTCACTCTGTCTCTCCTAATGTTACCACACATCCAACGAAGCATGTTCATGTTTGCAATTCTCATTTTCTTTGAATGATGTTCCTTTGTATCCTAACATTCTGTACCATAAAACTAAATTGGCCTAATGTCATTTCTATAAAATCTTAGTTTCAACCTTAATGGATGTTAAGGTCGCATAGAATTTCTGTTGGGCTTCTCCATTTCAACAACAAACTCGGATCGTATGTCTAAAATTACTATCAATCTTTTCATTTTTTTATAAGAGAATTCAATTATCTGAACTGATTACCCATTGGTATCTCTTGCTCTCCCAGTATTACAACACTACATTCTCGGGTCTTCCATTTACTAACTCTCACTCAATATTGACCTATTTAATTTAAAACCTCAAGATTCTAACGTTTACCTCCATAGCTCTAACTTGGTAAGTTGGTATTTATTTCTATTCTCGTTTTATCATCTAAAACAATATTATCAGCAAATAGCACACATCAAGATGTTCTATAAAGTTTATCCATCACTATGATAAATAATAATAGACTCAATTCATATTCTTGATACAATCTAATTGTGCTCGAAATATCATTTGTTTGGCCACCACAGATTTTGATATTTGTCACTAGTCTATCATATGTGTCCTTAATTATGTCAATATAAGAATATGAATATGTGTAAGAAATGGTAGCATAATGTAGAGATTAGAATTGAAGAATTATAAATATCAATATCGCTAGGCTGAGGAAGGCGAGAGCGTGAATGTTTAAAAATCTCAACGTGGTTGAACATAAGCATCAAACTGAATTGACATTAGCCTGTGACAAGGATTGCTTCTCATCAATGTAAGAGGGGACGGGACTATATTCACAAACTGCAGAGATCAAGCGTAACAAGAATAACTTGCTTGCATCCCTAACATGCAGTATAACTGATTAACAATGGGTGAATGACTGGAAAATATCTGAATCTCTTATTCGCTTAGTTCAATCTTTTTTTTTTAATAAATGAAATTATTGCAAAAAATCAAATAAAAGAAGCACTTTCCAGTACAAATTAAGGAACATCAGCCTCAGAATTTGTTTTCTTCTCTTTCTTCACTGCTTGTGTCCACATCCATTCACATATAAAAGAAAGATTTATCGGTTAATGATATTAGGTAACTGGAGCATACCATTTTGGCTCTAGTAGTTGTGGTTGTGGTAATTACAAATGGTACATTATCATCTTGGTACTCAAATTTTTCCTTCTCTTCTTTGCTTTGACCTTTGGTTTGCTCAATATGCGTGTTCGGGGCCGCCTTTTTGGTTTTGGGGTATAGGGAATACCATTATCTTAAGACTTTTCTTGGCACGAAGCCGTGAATATACCTCCGAAGCTTCTTATATAGGTTTTGCATGCTCTTTCTTTGTACTCTCTCTCTTATGGTTCACATTGTCACTGTTCATCTATCATTTGTCCAATTTGCCAGGTACAACTTAAAAAAGAAGTTGTTTCTCGTAAAAGCATTGACTTGTCAGCAGTGGAGGCCAAGGAAAGAGCTACAACTCTGGAAGGTGAACTGCGACGGCTGTCTGAAAGCTCTAAAAGGGAAAAAAATCGTCTCCAAAAGGAGCTCTTGCATGCGAAAGATGAATCAAAGCTATCAATTTCTAGAATCAGTACTGATGTGAGCAAAGAATGATGCTGAATTAATATTTCTATCCTTTTCTTTTTAATGATCTAATCTTCTCTCTACACTTTTCAGCTCGAAAGAACAAGACTTAGGGCAGACAACTATGAGAAAGAAACCGAGTTATTGAAAGATCAGTTAAAGGACATAAAGGATCAGCTAAATGAGGTAGCACTACGCTTCTTAATTTTTGTGTTAAGTATGCTGTTACATCTGCCTGAACTTTTGTTTTCGTCTTCATTATTGTTTAAGTAAAAAAGCAAATACAAATAGCAGATGGAACAAATTGATTAAATGATAAATACTAACAAGAAATGTCAGATCATTGACGTATGATACACATCAGTTTGACACAAAAATACCACATATCCTAATATTGTCTTTTTTCTTTCAATTTTTTAAAACCAGTGCCTTCACCAGAAGAGAGAATTGGAGCTCAAGTTGTCAACTTCCACTGCTGCCTCACATGAAACTGGTCTCACTGAGTGTCAGACACTTGTGAAGCATCTACAAGAAGAGCTCCGAAACTATGTGAGTTACTTGTCATATCAAGACCAACTTTGTAGATAAAGTTCCAGTAGATGTTTTTGATTTATATTTTTTGTATAATTATAGGCTAGCCAGTAGCTACCGTAGTTATTCCAACTTGTTAATCCTCAAATTCTTCGTATCTCACTTTAAATGATCCAGCTACATTTAGAGTGATTACAGTGTTAAACATATAACTTGGCCTGCTAATTTACAAAGATGTGCTTCTGGGGCAGTTACAGTATAAATTATTTATTTGTTTCATATAATTACAAGATACATAACAATGCAATGCATGAGTGTTGTAAATCATTTTAATCATCCTCTATAACTAAGTATACTAATGGTAGGAGCAAATATTTATTTGTAAAAATTGTGAACCAAACACGATATTCTCAAATTGTGCTTATTACTGCCATCTAAGTTATTAATTAATCACTTCATTTCTCCTATCCAATCTTAAAATCTTGGTAGTAGTGGTTATGGGGAAGTGGAGAAAATATCTTCTCTCGGATAATGGATAAATGATCAGTTGTATTGGTGATGACAATATGATAGCAGTAAAAGAAGTAAGATGCCAACTGTTCAATTCTATGAGATATTTCATGTTGATGTTGTAAGAAACCACATTGCCTTTTGGCAGCTGCGACTAGTTTTGGTCCTTTTTGGAGATATGTCATCTCGTTTCTATTGAGGATAGAATAATGGCGGATTGACTGAGGTAGTTTGGGCATGCATGTCCAATGGAGGTAAATCAATGTACCAGTCAGAAGATGTGATAGGATTTTAGTCAGTGGAGTTATGAGGACCACAGATATGCCTAAATGGGCTTGGAGAGTGGTAATTATGACAGATATGGTAGTGCTTATTTTAACCTAGGTGATAGCCCTTTGAGCTGAATGAAATGGAAGGACTCATGCCTTCCCCAAAAAATTTGGAAAGGCATTGTTGTTGTTGTACTTAGGGGTTGAAACAGTCATCCCTACAGTTGCTATCAACCATTTATACCGCTGCAGATGCAGTATCTTGGACTTTATACCTCTAAGCACTTTGTATTAGCTGTCATCTCAGCATGTACAAGCATATAAAATATTGTGTGAACTGTTGAATTGTGATTGCTGGGTGTGAGTCATGTGACAAGCACTACTGTATACTCTTCAGTGTAGTTTGATATATTGATTATGTTATGAGATGATTGCATAATTTTATGATAATGGTTAGTTCCCAGTAACCATTATCAAATATAGGGATTATACCATTCTTGTTGTCTTTCCAATTTGTGGAAGTTTTGTGCTTGAAATTTTTTCCATGTTTGATCTTTCTTTTGTATTTTCATGGAATGATGGATGTCAAACGCAACGATGCAAGTCAGTCGAACAATTTGGCATCAAACTATAAGTCTATACCATTGGTTGTAAGGTTTTTTTCCATCTACAATGAATGAGGATCAACTAGCTACTATATATAGGGTATACTATTGACATGCTATTTGATTATTAGTTTATTACAAAGGCATGATTGCTTTTGATATAAAAGCTTGGAATGATCATGTGAACCAATTGATGACCTAGTTTTTTCTTTGCATTCAGCTCTGTTGTCTTGCATCTGTTATACACAGGCAGCAATACCTGGAAGACGGTGCACTGTTATACACAGACAGCAATACCTGGAAGACAGTGCAACTCATGGAGAAATAGCAGGGTTATGGATTGTAAGGGCCCCTGGGACAATATCCGATTGAGGATCATGTTTGGAGTTAAAATTGAAATCATAGTGAGATCGACAATTAGGAACACTATGCTGTCTGGTTCAAAGTTTTAGCAATAAAGATGTTTCTTGTCATTTGAATGTTGTAGGAATTAGTTTATTGATCTGCTGCTCAAAGTTATTAACAATAGGATTAGTAAGTTCTTACTGAAACACTTTGTCTTATGGTTGTATTTATGGTTTTCCTTTTTCTTGATACATCATTCCAAAATCTTGTTTGATTTGTAATTTTTTAATTAATATGTATCTGCTGCTAATTTGTTTTACCTGATACTAGGAGGCAGAAGTACATGAAGCAAGGAAGCTGAAATCTTCTCACCATAGCAATGAATTATTGAAGGAAAAACTGAGGGAGGAAAAGAGTCGCAGAGAGAAGGCAGAGTTGGAGCTCTCTAAATTACAGGAGGTTCAGCATGATGCGCAGAAACTGGAGTGTGAACTTTTGTCCTGGAAATCATTGCTCAATGAGATTCCTGATGTGTCATGCTATGATGACATACCCAAAAAAATTGCGAGATTGCAACAGTAAGTTTTAACCTTTGCAGTTAGTTTCATTATCACTTTACTATTCTCTAAAGCATGATTTTTCATTATTATTATTTGTTATCATTGTCATGATGATATAATTTGCAATGTGTATCATATATCTTAGGGTTAACCAGGCAAAATTTGACAACTGAGTGCATCTTCATTAAATTATAATGTCTCCATTAGATTATTTGCTAGCCTAGTGATAGTTTACATATCTTAGGCAACTTACTCTTGGTCATCTATTTTTTTTGGTGTTATATATAGAGATGCAATTGAAAGCATGTTGAAGGTTGGTGAGGCTAATATGCGCTTGAAAGAGTTGGAGGTAGCACTAGAATTATCAGAACTTAACAAACAGCATGCCGAAAAAGAATCTGCACTTGCCAAGGAGAATGCTGAACATTTACTTTCTGAGGTTAAACATCTTGAGCAGATGGTGAATATCACACTAAGTTTCTTTTCTTGCCCTCAAGTCTGCATTTATGGTCTATGTTTCACATAACTCGTGCTTTCTTGCTGTTCCATGACAACATGTGCTGAGTATGCTGACGTTTAGATGCCTTTGTTTCTACTTGCTGAGTATGCTGATGTCTAGATGCCTTTGTTTCTACTAATTGAGCATTGACCAGATATAGCAATTTATTATTTGCAGCATGTAGGTTGGAAGAATTAAAAATATCAAAAATTTGAACCTCCTTTGAAATGATATTGACTGTAATTCACAACATTCTTTCTGCAAAAACTCTTTATGGACCTGGTATTCACTTGTGAAACTATAGGAGCAGAATCACTCTCATGTCATTGTGTCCTATGCTTTTGGTTCTCTTTGCATTGTTTGCTTTTAATCAGTTTCATTTGATTCTTCAGGCGCATTGCTTTTTCCAACATTAGTTTTGAGCACTACTTGATTTTTTTTTTAATGTCTTGAGAGATTTATTTATGCAATATTTTATACAAAAATGACTCTTTTGGATGAGAATGAGAGATTCCATAAAGTATTAATATGGTGGGCACCAAGTTTATCTTTTAAGCAATGGCTCATGTTCTTATATCTTTTTTGTGCTCATGTGTCACTCAAGCTTTTGGGCTTTGGGATTATAAGTTGACATGTCTGGTTACTTGTTAACACTTTAATTCAAGTCCAAACACATAATTAGCGAATATGAATGATCTGTTTATGTTTGACGACCGCCCTAAATGTCCATTTCTTCTTTTTCTTTTGTTCAAACTTTGACGTCGCTATAGCACATTACTTCCTGGTCATACTCTCGACTCCAATGAGACTTTGCAAAATCTCACCTTGATTATTTTATTATGGCATATATTACCGAAATAGATGCCAAAAAACGTATTGCTGTTTCTTATTAATCACGGTGCATTCATCTCATTTCATTTAGTGGCACGTCACATCAAACCATTTTTCACTGTACCATTTTTCACTGTGTCCAATTTAGGTTGTTCAGCATGATGGTGATCTAATTTTAAAAATAATAAATTTAAAGATATTTTCAGGAACATATCTGAATTTTCTGCCAGATTTGCAGAATTCTTGTCCAGAGCTGAAGATTGGTATATATCAAGTAGAAAAGGATAGTAAGATGCACAGAAAGAAACCATTACATATTTTTTCACAAGATCAAATTCTAGGTTATATTAGAAATAAATTCTTGAAGATTTCTGATTCCTATTATGGGATTCAAACGTTGGAGCATCCTTTTTCCAGGTCATATATAACAGTCAAAAACAATTTGTGCTATAATTTGTATTCCCATCTTTAGCACAGTGCAGGAACTGCAGGATCAGTTCCATTCCCAACTTTTGCACAGAGTGAGGAACCGCAGAATCAGTTCCTTTTCACTTGTGTGGCCTCTACATGAGGTAGTAATCTTTCTTTACTTCCACAAGCTATTATCAGAGATCCATATAGATGGCGTGCACACCCATACTACCATTTTGCTACTGACCTTCATTGAGGTGAAGAAATCTCCGTTAATATATTTGGTCTCAATTGGACTGAAAATTCCAATTGTGCTATGCAAGTAATATGAAACAGGTAGTCAGGTTGGGCTTTTCTTTGACATTTTGCTAACTATGGACATGATGTGCATAATAGCTTTACTGCCCCAAGCTTATGACGCATAGACACAGAGCAGGACACATATAGGACATGACATAGATATGAGGACATGACAAACTATGATACGACAACATAATTTGCACATGTTTATGCATATGATATAAATAATGTGCATCAGAACTTGTAAATTATTAATACATGTTTTCTTAAAGTAGAAAAAAAAGCAAAATCTTAATAATTTAAAATATAGATTCTAATCAAGTAATTATACTAAAGAAAAGAATCCGAATTCAATCAAATGGACTAGTACATTGAATAAAAATATTTAAAGCCTTTACCTTTGTAAGGCAGTTGGGGGCCTCTTAGTATCTCTTTTATATTAAAATAATTTTTTGTTCTTTTAGACAATGTACGACTCTATAGTGTTAAACACATGATCTCTATGACTTCTTGAAATTGAACATGA
Organism: Dracaena cambodiana; assembly: GCA_036321105.1. NCBI lineage: Eukaryota > Viridiplantae > Streptophyta > Magnoliopsida > Asparagales > Asparagaceae > Dracaena > Dracaena cambodiana. Next base: position 66,945,335 of record JAYEPQ010000002.1, read on the forward strand.
TCCCAATAATGATTTGTATGACTTTTTGAATGTGGACACGACTCTGACATACAAGTTTTTTGGTTTTTAACATTTGACATGGCTTTAGTGTGTCTGATATGTATAGGTAAGTGTCGTGCAAGTATCGGTGTCCGATACATATCCAACACAGACATGATTTTCACTCTGAAGTGCCTATGTTTCATGGATTCCATGAGTAGGTACTGAGTTGAATTTGTGTTCTTTCCAATTAGTCTATGATTGTTAGGTACAGACACAATCTTGTACTCTGATTAGGACAATGGATGTCTGGCAGTTGTCCAAAATCCAAATATGAGGACATGGTCCTATTATTTTGTCTGAGCGTTATGTAAAATTGACTCATATGTGTATTGGATGTTATTCATATGTAAAAGGACTTGTATTACTAAGTAATTTCTTGTCAAAAGGAGCAAGCATATTCTATCTATTTATAGTTCCTGTATAACTAGTATTATATACTTGTTCTATCATACAATGATGGACAAACTAACCTTTTTTATTAGATTTTAGAAAATAAAGAAGTATTTAGTAGATACATTGATGTGATTAAGGATACATATTGTGGAATAGTTGCTTGAGTGAGAACAAAGGGAGACGAGGTCTTCCTATCACCATAGGTTTACACCAAGGATCGACTCTAAGCCCTTGTCTTTTTACTCTTGTTATGGATGAACTTACTATGAATGTACAGAAAGAAGTAACATGAGGTATGTTGTTTCTGGGTGACATTGTACTTCTGGATGAGATTAGGAAAGGGATAATGTCCAAAATAGGAAGTTGGAGAGAGATTTGGAATCTAAATGGTTAGCATTAGTAGAACAATAGACAGAACATATAACTAGAATTCAAAAAAATTGTAAGAAGGAATGAGCATATAGTTCAAATTTAATAATCACGATATAAATCGAACCAACTCCTTCTAATATCTGGGTCAACCATTCTGGAAGATTGTGAGATTAAGGAAGATGTGACTCATAAGATCAATGCAAAGCGGTTAAAATTGAGGAGTGATTATGAAATTATATGCGATTTTAAATACCAATGAGGTTAAAGGGGAAATTTTATATGATGGCCATAACGCCAGAAAGGATTTTCATTCAGTGTCAGGCAATTAAGAAACAACTTTTTCTAAAAATGAGTACATCAGAGGTAAAAATGTTAAGATGGATGAATATAATATATTAAGAGATGGGATAAAAAAATGGGTGCATTCGTAATAACTAATAATTTAGAAGTTGCTCATAGGGAGGATAAAATGAGTAAAAACCATTTCAGATGGTTTGGGTATGTGCAATGAAGTCCTATTAGTGCACCAATTAGGAGAAGTGACAAAATCATAATAAATGGAGTTAGGAGACTAGAGGTAGTCCTAAATGGTCATGGATTTAAGCAATTAAAAAAGAGATGATGTGGTTAAGTTAAACATGGAGATGGCCTTTAATAGAGCTAAACGGAAAGAAAAAGATTCAAATTTTGGGATAAAGGCTTTTTTTTATGTGGATGTTGATGTTGACATATAGTTTATGTACTAATGAGCATTATATACATATTCTATTGATAAGGATGAACAAGCATGTTGTGTCTGGGTGTGCAAATTTTTAGTTGGGAGAATAGTCCAAGTGTCCAACATATATATTATAGTTAGCTTATGATTTGCATAGCCATAATGTTTTTTCCCCCTACTATTCTCAAGTTTTGGATGAAGGAGGATGGTTTTCATTCAGGAGGTAACAACCAATACAAGATTATGTTGCATTCTCCATGAAATAAAGCGTGCAGAAGTAGGTAAGCCCAGGCTGTAGTTCCAAGGTGGATATTGTTTGTGTTCTTATACATAGTTAATGTGATTGAAGAAGAGATGCTTTCCAAAAATAGCTATGTAGATAGAAGTAATAGATTATAGCTGGACAAAGATGAAATAGAAGGACTATACTTGGGAAGACAATGGAACAAAATGAGAGAATATTTCATATTTTTTGCCAAGAATATTTGATTTTTTCGGATGTGAAGTATAGACACTTCAAAGTAAGTGCCATGCCTTCAGTAGACACATCACACCTTGATACTTGCATGAAACTTGCTCCACACATCCGACACTGCAGAGCCATGTCAAACTTAAGAACTCAAAGCACGTATATTGGAGCCTTGTCTGCTTTAGAGATGACCTAAAGATTGTGCTGGGACACCATGGGGCTGCCTATTCCTTAAAGAAGCATAGGAAAGACTTTTGCCATCAGCAGGATACTTTGCTAGTAGAATGTAAATGTATCGCAAACATGTAAAAGGCTTCATGATTTGTATTATGCCAGGTGTTGGGTTGAACTTCCATAGTCCTTTGTTTTAGTATAGTTACTTGATTAAAATCCATGGTTTATATCATTTTTATTCTCTTTTCTATTTCAAATATACTTCTACTATAAGATGCCTATACGTCCACATCCAGAGACAAAGTATGGGTGTTGGTGTCTCCTTGTATCTTTCTTTTTAAAGGACTTTCTGTGTTGCTGTCTCTATCCTATCGTATCCATCTTTGAGCTTTATAGGTTTCTGTTATTTAGTTAGGATCATTCATCCATCATAATGGCGAGATTTATGAGTAGGGCATTCATATAGATCAAGCCTTATGGTTATAGCAAGGTTGAGAACTCAGTTTTCCGGGTTGTATAAGATAGTATCAGCTAGCTTATCAGTTTTATCACCCTATACAAGTTGATATCAACAATGTTTTGGCCATTGTACTCGACCTTGTTGATAATACCTGAAACTGACCTTATATAGCATGTTTTGGACCTTTTCTACCAAGGCTGATATGATATGGCTGAAACTGATATGTTTAGGATTAGGCCAAAACCAGTGCATTTAGCCAAAACCTCTTGCCTTGATTATAGTGGAAAAATACTTAGGGGGTGTTTGGTTTGAGGGGAAATGAAAAGAAAGTGGAAAAATCACCTTCCATTGTTCGATTTGGAAGAAAATTCGAAGAAAAAGAAAATGGAAAAAGAGTGAGAAAAAATAAGACTTAAAATTCTCTCTACCCCCACCCCAACACAAAACCCAGTGAAAACAAGAGAAATTGCTCTTTTTCTGCTTCAAATTTGCTCATTTCACTGCTTCAAATTTTCTTTTATAATTTTCATTAGTAACCAAACATCATAGAGAATTTTATTTCATTTTCTTTTCCTTTTCCTCTCTCTCTCTCTCTCTCTCTCTCTCTCTCTCTTATGCTTTTCAATTTCCTTTCTTTCATTTTCTGCCATACTAATAGCCTTAAGGAGCACTAGCAGCACACGGCTGTAGAATTTTTTGAGATGGCTATCAGGTTTGCCATGCTTCATGGACTGAATATTAGGCAATGTAAAAAACATGATGTACGATGAAAATCCATGATGTTTGAAATCTGAATGAAGATGGTAAGATGGATAGGTGGTAATACAGCATAGAAAAGAAAATGACTGTAAGTTAAAATGTCACTTCTTCAGTTGAGAATATAATGATAAAGTCTTTTGAGATGTTCAGGACATGTCAAACAGATCCGAATGGGCAAGTCTTGTTTTCACGAGCATGGGCTCAGAAGACAAACCATGGTCTTATACTATAGTAATAATGGTGTTTAAGTACTCAGCATTTGCAAATCTGAACAGAAAGTCAGCATTTTAGGTAAATTCATTCTTAACCAGCTTATTATGCACATGCAATCTTTGGTAAATGAGCTGCTGAGACTACTAAATATTTCAATTACAGCTGGATAACAACACTAAAGAACAATGTATTAGTTGCTGATTAAGAGAGGTTCACACTTGCTGCAGTTGAACAGAGGAAAAGGATTCATTAGCTGGCCTGAAATGGTCTGTGTTTTCCCTTGCATGAAGACTGGTGGTGGTTTACTTAACGCGGAACTCTTCTTTTTGTCATAGCTCGTTTTGTGTAACGTTTGCCAAGATGATCAAGGCTGGAACTGATATATAATGTATATCATTTCGGCTGCGTTTTGATGTTTTAACTTACAAAATTAGATTTTTCAGTTCTTCATAGATTTAGAAGAATTTTAGGAAATCTTAATATTGGTTGAATGTTGGTTTTGAAAATTTATAAATTAAAGAAAGCAAAACAATTCACGTGTGAGAGAGAACCACGAAATTTGAAATTTTTATTTAGAATAGAAATTTATACACCCTAATTTTAGGAGATTTCCGTATTCTCTAGCCAATCCAAACACTCACTGAAAAGTATTAAGAAGTATTATTATCAAAATCCAACCAAAATCTTATAATTTCATATTTTTGTTTGACATCCAAATGCAGCCTTATTGATAGTCTGCAAGTTAGCATAAAAGAATTGTTTGGTTTCTTTCTTTCCATACCCCCTTCTGCATTTTCTAGTTTCTTCTTTCCATATTCCTCTTTTGCATTTTCTATTTTTTTTTTCCTCTTTCCTTCCTTTTTCTACTTTTCTTTTCTTTTTGATGTACCTTATCTCTTCGTCCCAAAAAAAATCCTATCCCATTCTTCATCTGGACACTAACATGAGCCCCCTCATGGGTATATGTCTCACGTCAGATGCGCGAACACAACTGGGGGCACTAAGAAGGTCTGAAGGTGTGTTACCCAAATCATAAATTAATTTAGAAAGGGATCTTGCTAAGTTGTACAGGTTCTTGGTTAGGTTATCTTCTTATGTATTGTTAATAATTATTCAACTGTGGCCAAAGCCTTATGGATTTGCTTCCATCACATGAATAACAACCAATATTCCATTCTCTGGCTATGATCCACTGAGCCGATGGAATTCCTTGTCATTCCTTTGTAATATGACTTTTGTGTTTATTTTTCATAAAAGTGTCGACAAAGAAAATATGGATTGTGAAGAGTATGGTTTTTCCATAATCTGAGCTGCCTAGTAATAGTATCCTGTTAAGATTCCTTGTCTTCTGATCATAGGCTTTATTTATACTTCTTCTTTTGTTATTTGTCTTGCATCGTTATTACTATTTATCCCTTCATTACATTTCACAGCTCTCCTCAGTTATGAAAGAAAAAGAGAAGCTACAGAAGGATGATTCTACTAGCAATAAACAGAAGAGTGGAGTTGCTGATAGTGTGGCTAACAATGAAACAGTTATGAAGGTTCAACGAGACTTTTTTCTGTCTTAAACGTTTAATGGCCTACATAGTTTTTGACTGTTGTATCATTCTCCTTATTATGGTAGCACAGGATTTGGAAAAAGCTCTTGCTCAAAGGGAAAATACCATGAAAGAACTCGAGGCAAGTTTGCAGGAACAAAGAGAAGTTATTAATCATCAACACAATGAACTTAAGATGATGAATGAAAGACTCAGTGTTGAAGTGCGAAGAGTAAAATCACTGGAGAGGGAAGGTGATCGCTTACGTTCCGAAATTTCTTTGTTAGAATCAAAGGTAATTTATTCAGCATGCTTGCATTTCTTTAAATTACAAGGTGTCCACACTCAGTGGTGAAATTGCTTACATGGCTGTCCTTATAACTCTCATTCTAACCTGCTTGTAAATAAATCACATATCATAACATGACAAGTTTTCTTTTGCACCACTGCAATCAAGTTTTAGTTACTTCCATTAGAAATGTTTTTTTTTTTTTTTTTTTTTTTTTGTATTTTGAAACATGCAGAAAAAAAAATAATTATGATGCATGTTATGTTCCTGTGTTTTTTTAATCCAAAGTGATTCCAATTTCCAACTGGTTAGATGGGTAGATCTAAACCTTTTGTTTTCATCTCAAAATGTACTTGATCAATTACTGGATCCTAGTATTTACGTTATTCATCAAGGATCCAAACCTCCATCCAAAAGAAAAAGGAAAAAATAAAAACAGTCCAGAGGCAACGTGAATGTGCATTATCATTTTTAGTTTTGCCCAAGTTTGTTCTGACATGTGTCTTGGTGAGTCTGACCTGAAACACCCTGAAGACAAGGTTAAATTCAATGGAAAAAGATTTTTTTTTTTTTGTCTTTGTCAGCTTAAATTTGGCTAGGGAAATTACCATGACCTGTATCATTTATATGTTTAACATTAGAGAAATCATTTAAATGCTTTGGGTTGGAGGAATCATTCAAGTGCTTCAGGTTGGAGTAACCCGATGCAAACACAATATTGAGAATACAATATTTTCATGTTAACTTGAGAATTTTTAATGTGCTCCATTTTCTTACTTTCCAATTATCTCATAGGGTTTAGGGTCATTCAATAGAAAAAATTGCACTGGCCTTCAATTATTACCCTCCCTAAGGGCATTTTTTTTTTATACATTTCCACATCCAATCAAAAATTTCTTAACAGGTAAACTATTTAATCATGCATTTTTTTTTATCAGAGAATAATGTTTTTGTGCTGTCAACACAGGACATTTTCCTGTGCTGACAGCAAAAAAGCCAATATTATTACAAATTAATTGGGTCCATAATCCTTTTATTTTCATTTTCTAGTACTTTCTCAAATTTATAATGTAAAACACTTCCAAAATTAGTAATCATCTCTGGTACTATTCTTTAGCACTACAGGAGACAAAAAGAGAGTTGTTCTTATTTTAATGAATATTGGAATGAGAACCAGAAAGTTTGATCTGAACCTGCTGATATGGTTGAAATGTCTAAGTTGAAACTCTTTTATTTTATGGTTTTTTTTTCCTTTTGCCCTGTGTGTGGGTGTTGGGTTTTGTTCTGGTTGGGTGGGGAATGCATGCCATATCTTTTGTGGGTAGGTCTTATTTGCCTAACTCAATAAAATTGGTGTACCTTCTGTAGCTGTATGAAACTTAGCTTGGTATTAACAGACAGCAATCATACACAATCTAGATGCACGGTGTAACACCCACTCACTTTTCTTCAGTTGAACATGCTAATCCTTGCTATAAGCCTTTAATCCAAACACTCAAGCTTGTGGGTACTGGGAAAATCAGCTCGGCATGGAAGACATGTCGATAATGAAAGTAACTTGGGATTTAACTGTTAGTTCTCTGATGCAATTGTCCATATCCACCTTAACCAGAAATCTTAAGCTTTTCGATAGTGGGCCAACATTGTATGTTAAGTCAAAGCTTTAATCTTCTAAATGTTCATTCTTTCAATTGATGGAGATTGTAGAATTACATAGAACTTCAAAGTATTTTTTTCATCTTAAACATATAGATGCTCCATTCTTATCCTTTACTTTTCACCACCATTTTTTCATGGGAGTCCATTTTGGTTAAATTAAGTACTCTACATTGTACATTTACATATGGTCATATGCAATGGGCCTATCCATGATTATTCGTGGAACCGGAATATATATACATAAGTAACATATGGTCACATGCAATGGACCTACCCTTGAATATTCATGGAAGCTGAATATATATGCTTAACATATGGTCATATGCAATGGACCTAGCTATGAATATTCATGGAACCTGAACCACATCGTTGATTTACGGTAGATGCAAAAATTGAGGTCCAAGACTGCCTCTTGCTTCTTGACTGCCACAAGAAAACCACCTGCCCTAGGAAAGTTTCAGTATGCACTGACTCATGTCTGATAGTTTTTATGACATTTATCTGATAGTTTTTATGACATTTATCATACTTTCATCCGTGATGCACAGTATAGGCATTTTATGACATTTATCTGATAGTTTTTATGACATTTATCATACTTTCATCCGTGATGCACGGTATAGGCATTTCATGCATGTCCTGATGCTGCTGGAGATAATAGATAACACCAATTATGTTAGAATTAAGGAGACTTTGGATGTAAATCAGGGTAAGGGTCTTTGGTATAGGGCATGTTAGGTTTTTAAAGAAACTATTTTTACTGCACATATGTTTTATGTTTTGGTTATATCATATAGAAGATCAGCCACCTATACCACCCCTACCACTGTCCTGCAACTTCTGTGGCCAATTGACTTACGGCGCGTCCAATTCCTTATTGCTGTACTTGTGACAGAATTACCATTGTCACTGTCATTTTATCAATAATGGATTGTGGAATTAATCAAAGGTGTTTAATCAGATGATACTTCTGATTTCTTATGACAGCTTGCTTGGTTTTTATTTTATACATTCTTTGAAAGGTTCCATCTCTTTCAAGTACTTCTTGACATCCTGTATTAGTTTGTGAACAACACAACTGCTATAATTCACTAGTGAACAAGGGACATTATAAGTTTTTAACAGCTTTGGGTTTATTCTCCCTCTTAGTTGGGGCATGGTGATTACTCTGCTGCGAGCACAAAGGTGTTGCGGATGGTAAATACTTTGGCAGTTGACAACGAGGCAAAACATACTATAGAAGCATTGCGAGCTGAACTGCAGAAGACACAGTCAAAGCTACAAGCTGTCGAGGAATTGAAAGGACAATCAGGTATGATGACCTCTCTAATGTTTAAAGTGAGAAGACACCAACATTGAGATAAGATTAGAGATACTTCTTCTCTTTTCCACACGTTGCCTGAATGTCTATTATATACTGCATTTAATAAATTTCTTGATGTTTGACATGGATTTTATTCTGTATGTAAAATTACTCATAGCATTAATGAATCCATACATCCTACTTCCGCATCTCTACTGTTTGCTGATGTATTTCTAGCATATTTTTATCTGATATATAGCTTTTTTGAATACAAGGATTCTTATTGTTAGGATTCAAAAGCAGCAGGGCAACATTACCCTATCTAGGGCTGGTCCTCTTAATTTATATAGATGATAATATAAAAATACAAAAATAAATAGTACTCAAATTAGGGGAATAAACAGGTCGGATTTGGTCCGGATCCATCCAATATTTGAATCCGATAAGCACATTAATATCCAAATCCGGATCCGATAATGGTGATATGTTATCATCTTGATTAAACTTTCACTAAAGCAACCATTGTCGTCAATCCTGATGCAAGCACAATCGTCAATCCTGATGCAAGCACAATCGTAAAACAAGTGTCTTAACATTGGAACATTGTGTACTATTTTTTCTACACCTTCTAGATTATCTTATCACCTGGAAACTATATGTTGAACAAGAAACCAGAAACCAGGTTTGAAGTTAGAGCATGAATGCATATTGTTCTTCTATCATGATTTTGATGGGATGATTTTTGATGTGAATGATGGAAACAGGAAGTTTTTAATCTCATATTTCCCAACATTTCCCCGAGTTAGAGAAATATTTTTGGTCCTGTATTCCAGGGCCGAATAGTTCCCTGGTGATTATTCGTAAAATACTAAATATGTCCTCAATAGTTTTACATTTTAATTTCTGAGCAATTTACGAGGTATTCATTTAATACTTACGCCTTTGTCTTGTGAATCTAAAATTGATTAATGATGCTATCTCTCGAGGAGACATCAATGTTTTGTTGTTGTCATCTTTGTATTCTTATTTCTATGTTTATTTGCGTGATGGGTGACTTATTTTCTTAAATTCGTTTGATTCTCTGTCATTTTTCTCTTTTAAAAAAAAGTGGATTGTGACTGGCTGATAAAATTACTCAATACTCAAAGCATCATAAGAGGGTGGATTATAGAAAAGGGGTGGTGGTGAGGGGAAGGGGGGTAGAAATTGTTTTTTTGTTTTTTTTGTTTTTGGGGGGGGGGGGGGGGGGGGGGGGGGGGGGGTGGGGTTGGTGGTAGAGACTGTTGTCTTAGTTGCAGTCAATTGATGGAGTTGAATGACTGAGAAACGAGTCCCTGAGGTTTTCTTGAATGCGGCATTGCTGGTCTTAACTGTGACCTCAGTCGGGGACATGCATGCGGAACATAAAACGAGGTGGCAGAGAGAAATCCACAATGTCAGTTATCATCACCTCAAAATGTTGTATTCCATGATGTGACAAGTACGAGCAAAACAAATGAGCATGCAGCTATAGAAGTGTAAAAGCTGAGGTGTAGCTAGTTAAATAGTTGGGGAACTAATGGAAACAGGATGTGGCAACCTCCATGAAGGTTCTCAATGATGCATACCATATGAGCAGTAGTGTCAAAATGACAACTCATACCAGGATTATACTTGAGGAAGAAGCAGGAGACTTGGGGAGAATTTTTCTCTTATTCATATGAATGGCCAAAAGATGTCCCTCGGGCAATGTTGAAGGGTAACATGGAAGATAAGGTAATGGGAGTCTAAAGGCTTAGGACCAGTGTCCTCTGACAAGATAGATATAGTCTGGAAATATCTATGTGTTAGTATTAATAACTAATTTCAGGATTTGAGGGAACAGTATTATATTGCAACTTACTTAGAGTAAGAATATTTTGGAGTGTAATGTAGACCATAATAAAATATGAATAATATCATAATAAGAATCATAGTCCTTAATTTCCATAGGGTGACAACAATTAGTTTTCAAAAGGTAAACATGATTTGTGCGTGTCCAAAACCTAGATATGTAAATGGATATTTAATCAGGTAAATGGATTTTTTCTTTGCTGTCAATTTTCTTCTACTTGAAAATCTCTTTGGTTTTTGACCTTTAATTCTATCCTCCATATAAATTTTAAAAGTCCAGACAATTTATGCACCATAATTGGGTATACTGACTATCGATCTCATGAATTTTCCTTGTAAATTCCTCAACAGATGCCGGGAAATTGATCGATGCAGACATACCTGAGAAACTAGCACAGCTCAAGGGACAAATTGCGATACTTGAGAAACGTGAAGAAAGGTAAATACAAGACAATATGCAGAGACAGTCTTAAACTGAATTCATGAACTTTCTAGTACTACAAGTCATTGACATTGTTTCCTACAATTTCTATATTATTCTTGTAACAGGTATAAGACTGTCTTTGCAGAGAGAATTTCAGTTTTTAGAAGAGCATGTTGTTCACTTTTTGGCTACAAGGTATCTATTTTTTTTCCTTACCTTTATGCATCCGTCTAATACACTCTGTCATTCTGTATCCATTAAAAGCTAGGGTTCATGGTCATGTAGATTTTGTAGGTGAGCGCTTGGCACTGTAACAATGCACTCTCAGTTAAACAGATTTAAGGGGTATTGGGGTCAGTGTTTTAAATAGCGGCCAGTATACCGATATACTGGCCGGTATATCGGATTTTCTATAGAAATGAGACGGTATGACAAATTATCTATAGCATCTCGTTTTCGATCGGTATGGGCCGATATATCGGCCACGTGGCGATATATCGATCGGTATTTGGTATGTTAAATACCGACTGGTACGAGCAAATATCAATTTTTTGTTAACGAGTTTGGATTGTGGTTGAAACCTGTTTACCCTTTCAATCTGACCCGATAGGAAAAAAATAAAACACGCTTCTCTCTCGTTCTCCCTCGAATTCGCGACTCACGAAACCCTAATTTCTCCTTCTCCCGTTCTTCCCCGATTTCCTTCTCTTTGACCGATCGAACGGTCGCAACTCTAAATCCACAAAAAAAAACATAAAATACAGCTCAGCGAGACTTCTTTCCTTCGATTGATTTTCCCTAAAGGAAGTTCGGCAGCTCGATTCACTCTAAAGCAACTTCGCCGGACTTCCGACTTCTCTCTACTTCTATTGCTTAGCTTCCAGCGGCGCCGACAACCCCCTTAGTAGTCACTGCCTCACTGGTAAGTCCAGCTCCTCTTCTGGCTTAACTGAAATTTTTTTTTATAAACATTTTCTTTTGATTGTTATGTGTGTTTGAGAATTTGGGTGCTTAAAATTTGAGAAGATTTTGTTGTTTACACACAGTGATTGGGTGGAGTTTCAGCTAGTGAATCAAATTCACTAATTCACTCCAAATCAGTGATTCAGTGTGAATCAGTGAATCTGATTCACTGGCAGTGGCCGAAACCAACCATACATGTATTCACTTTATCTGCCAAAAAAAAACTGTAGCAAATTCTAAAATTAGTTTAAATATAAGTATGTAATGAATTAAGAGATTGTTTTATTCGTTATGGTTCATTCATAGAGATGCATTGTATTTACTTTATTATAATTTTTGTATAATTGTATTGTATTAGATAACAGTTAAATTAATTAGATAACATTTTACAGTTGAATAATGCATATTGCGTTAGCTATTGAATTAAATAATTAGAGAACATTTAGCCAGTGAATAATATAATTAATTAATATTTCCTGAAATTTAAGTTTGTGGCTGAAAATTTTATGATTATCTATCGCTTTGTGCATATACGGACGTTTTAAATAGTATCTGTAAATTCGTAATTTGAATGCAAATAAGCTAAGATAAGTACCATAAACTTATTTTATGTTTTTTAATATATTCTATATAGTCAATTATATGATTATTCTTTAACCGGTATGATACCGATATGACACTCCGATATATAGGGTTATATTGTGATATACCGTCCGGTATCCGGTATGTAATTTGGCTGTCCGGTATGCGACCAGTATCCGATATTTAGAACACTGATTGGGGTGCATTGTCATCTTGAAAATAATAGCTTGCTCAGTTATGATGCTCCAAACTAGGTTCTGTCAACTGTGTAAATGGTGTAGCTGTACACCATTATACATCAAGTTCCCAGTCAACATCCAGTAATTTCAATAGTTCCATCAACTCATTAATCAAGTACTTTAGTTCTACTTGTACCAACTTTTCCTGCAATTTGTTTTATCTCATTACTCATACACTGGTAACTTGACCATCAACTCTAACTAACCAGAGAGAACTCAAAATATGTCAATCCGCACTGCTTATCACCATGACTAGCCACCAAGTGAATCTAAAACTGAAAGGACAGAAGAAAGGGGTGACTCACAAGCTTAGAAGTAAATGGCCTAGGAGTTCAAACTTCTTTTTCAACCTTAAGTGTGTCTCTTCTTAAATGGCACATCAGATAGATTGTTCAAATTCATCCACAGAAATTAATGTGATTGGCCTAGAGTAAGCGTAGATCATAGCAGGACTGAGGTTTCCTAATCTTTCACTTAATTGACATTCAAAACAATTTTCTTTATGACCTTACCTTAGGAAAGAACTTTAGCAACTTTCTCAAACTTTATCCTTTCTTTGTATGTACGTTAAGTTACTTCGTCATCCTTTAAAAAATGGAATTTATCAAACAGCTGGAGAAGATTGTTACATTTGCAATATGATGCTGAACCGAATGCATTCAGCAACTCAGCAAGGCAGAAATAAGTTATCAAATCCTAAATATATTACGTATTAATATTATGCCACTCGATACAAACTATAAACAACCTACATTTCTACCCAAGGTTTTAAAACCTCAGAATTGGTATCACTATTCATCAATGGTTTATGGCAACAAAAATTGACAATGTTTTATGTATCATTTCGGCAAAATTGGCAAAAATAGATATTGATATTATCGGGTCTATATCTTATCTCATACCTCTATACCTAAGATGACATCATGATATGTATTATATTAGTCAATATTAGAACCTCATTTCTATATATAATTTTAACATAGAACCACTGTGGTCTTTTTTTATTCTTTTTTCTTGATTCCGGTTAAAAGGTTGTTAAAAGGTTGTCTTCTCTGGAAGCATCATGTTTAGTCACTCCAAGAGTAGAATCAACAGCTCACCTAACGTTTTAAAAACAAAATAAGGAGTCACATGTAGACGAACCGGAGCATTCTCATGCTTTACGGAGCCCTCTGGAGCTAGAATCGGAGTTGCTTGACGCTCTTCACCCTGTTTATCCTCAATAACCCTTGACTGTTGACACAGAACAGTAGGGGATTTAGGGCTTTGTTGTGGAGTTTGGAGATTTTGGGGGTTAAAATTAGGTTTGATAAAGGATTTGGGCTCACACCCAGGAGAATCATACGTCCACTCTCTTATGAATTACTTGAGAAAAGATATAATAAGTACATCACATATTAAAATTTTATGAGAAACTATTTTTCATAATATTCATTCTATTTCCAAAGAGTTTCTTACAAGGTCATATATAACAAAAATAAACCAAAGTTAGAAAATCAAGAGTCAAATAAACCCAGAGTCACAATGAACATAATAAATCCCTTCATTAATCCTTTCTAACTTGGAAACATTAACCAGTGGTGACTGGCAGTGAGTGATAAGCAAGCTAGTCTAGGTGAAGTTGTTTCCTCTCCTTTGAATCTGGCCATCACAATGAACTAAGTACCTCTGAATAGAGCACGCTTTCAACCAGATATCACCTTTGTTTGATACCTCCACGGTAGTGATGGTAGACGAACTTGAAAGAGTTGTACATATGCTACTATAAAGGATGATAGGTCTGGAATGGTGACTGTAGAAACGACTGGAGAGCGTAATACTGAGTCAAGTTTGCGCCATCGAAGACTGTGCTAATATCAAGCTCACGTAGAATATCTAACTGTAGGCTTTCGGACCAATTCCCTCCTAACATTGAAATGACAGGTAGATCGAGTATGAATGATATCTATAGTTTTGGAAAGGAATTGCTCGGGGCGAACCTTAATCATTATCACATCCCCAACTGAGAATTCCTACATTTTCTCATGTATATCTACAAACAAATCTATAAATATTATCACTAAATACAATTTGCCGACGGATTTTCTCATGCAATTTATGTAGGCGGTGGTCAAGTAAGTGTATGGATGGGTCAGGCTTGTTTCTGTTATGAAATAATCAGAGTCAGTCAATCTATTTATTATGAATTAAGGTATACATAAATTTATTGGTGTTTCAACACCATACAAACAATCAAATAGGCAATGTGAGACTAAATCTAAATCTACTAAACCTAAATATAAGATAGTTTTTTAATCTAACACTTTCCGTCAATTTGGAGTATAAATATTAATTATGTGCAATTTGTTACACAGATTAGAAACACTATCTTTCTATTCAATAGTACTTATTAATTTAAAGTGGATGAACAGTAGCAACAGTTGTAGATGAATTACCCGAATCATCATAGCGCACACCATCACCCCCATGGTAGGCCTTTATCCTACCCAATGTTGAAAATAACTCGTTATGAAACCCGTTACATTGTGTTATGAAACCTAACAGGAAGCCAACGTTAGTTAACAGTTGAAAATAACTCATTACACTGTAACGGTGCATTTTTTACGTTATTTTACGTTATGTTATGTTGAATTACGTTATGTTATGTTATTTACAATAATTATTTAAATAATTTTTATATTGATGTCGATTATTTACCTTGATTGTTAACGAATTGCTATAGTTTTTTCACTTCACGACTTGTTTGTTTATTTGATTGCTTGTGGTATTGTTAACTTGCTAGTTTGTGATTACATTCTTATTTATTTGTTATAATTCTTTTTCAATTACTGACATTTCTTTCTTACTGACTAAATTAAATTCTCAGCTAATCTAAAATAAACAATTAGAAATAACATAAATTGAATATTATAAAATATAAATTATATATTGATAATAATTGAAAATAAGTTTGAAATTTTGTTCTCTTGTTTAGATGATGACTGAAATTAGGGGTATGAATGTAATTTAATTATGAAGATAAATATGAGAATTATTGTGAAATTTGTTAAAAATTTAGAATTAATACTGGTATTTAAAATGTTTTTATATTTTTCTTTTAAAATTTTTAATTCAATTTTCAATTGATAAAATTTATTTTATATAGTTTTATATTTATTTTTATTAAATAAATGAAAAATTGCATAACCTACGTTATACATTACGCTATATACAATATAACTTAACAGAGATAAAATGTTACGTTACCGTTATCATTATTTTAAACATTGATCCTACCATCATATAGTTGATAGGTAGCAGATAAATTTCTCTTTTAGAAGTAGTAGTAGGCGACAGATAAACTAGATAAAATTCTTTTTTAAAAAGTAGTAGTAGGTAACAGGTAAAACTTTTTCGTAGAAGTATTAATAAGCAGGAGATAATTTTTTTTAAGAAGCAGTAGTAGGCATCAGATAAATTTTCTTTTTTAGAAGTAGTAGTAGATAACAGATAAATTTCTTTCTTAAAAGTAGTAGGCAGCAGATAAATTTTTTCCTAAGAAGTAGTAGTTGGCAACAGATAAATTTATTTCTTAGACGCAGTACTAGACAACTGATTAACTTTTTTTTAGAAGCAGTAGAGGTAGTAGATAAACTTTTTGTTTAGAAGCGGTAGTATACAGTAGATAAATTTTTTTCTTAGAAGCAGATGTAGAATCCAATTGGCGGCGCGATTGCAGAATCAGAGTCAGAATCGGAGTCAGCGTCGTATTGGTGACGCGATTGCAGAGTCGGAGTCGAAATCAGAATCGGAGTCAACCATCGATTATGATTGTTGAGATTGACGACTGAGATTTATTTTATGACGCGTTTTGATACCATGTTATGAAATGATCAGAGCCAGCCAATCTATTTATTATGAGTTAAGATATACATATATTTATAGGTGTCTCAACACCATACAAATAATGTAACAGGTGATGTGGGACTAAACCTAAACTTAATATAAACCTAAATACAAGATAGTTTTTTGATCTAACAGTTTCCAATGAGAATATGAAGATGAGTTTCTTGGCCTAGATTGTACATGCTGTATCAGACCTATAACATGGTTTATATGCACAAAGTGGAGGGGTTTCTTGCATTTCTAATATGCTACGAATCCATTCTTTTGATTTTTAGTTTGATATTTTGGGTGATGAAGGGGTCAACACTGTTCTTTTTTCTATAATACATTTGGGTTATGAAGGGGTCGACATTGCTCTTTTTTTAATTATACATAGACGTGACTTTTCAAAGTTCTTTACATCTAGATCGTATAAACGTGGTGTATCTAAAAAGATATGCACAACATCCATGGGTAGGACATCACAACAAATATGGTAATGGTATCTAGATTGAATGGACATGAGACAATGTTGGGTAATGAAATGAAGTTCATATCAACCCAAGTGATTTATGATTTTGGGGTGGTTCAACCTTGACACTCACCTTCTCAATAATTGACTTAGAAATGATGTTCACATAACAATTTATGTCAGTCATCACTTTATAACTCGTACTATCATGTGTGATATAAGTGTGAAATATACTAGACCTAAATGGCAGCCCCCATCTCAGACGCAGTGTGTAAATACCGAATAATATGCAAATATGTGCTTGCCTCTTAAATCCTCCTTGCCATCAATAAAATCACCTTGAGCTTCGTAGACCTCCTCAATCCCGCGACTTACCGTGAATCTCATAAATGGATAGACTCCTTGTGAAACATTGATAAGTGATGTGACCATAACCATGATACTTACAACAATTATTTCTCTTTAGACCCTACTGCAACGATTCACTGGTCACGGTTTTACCTTTACTTCCTTAAGGACATAATTGTTAGGTATTATTTTTAGATTATTGTTTAGGGTGCTCCTAAGCTTTGAAAGGAGACTTTCTATTTAAAGGCATTTATAAGTATACTAGCTTATATGCCTTTTCAACAGATTTCACAATGCATGGTAGCAATTCGTATTGGACATCAAATATTAGTCTAGCGCGAAACTATAAAGGAAAAGATGATTATCCTCCTAGATGCCACATTGCATTATCATCAGCTCATCAAAGTTACGATGTACTTAGTCATGGTCATGCTCCCTTGCCTTAACTTAGACAGTTGGTCTAGAAAGTAGCCCTCAAAAATAGTAGGAAGGTACTTCTTTTTAATCGTCTATTTTAATCTCAACTCATGTCCTTGTCCATTTCTATTTCTCTGGAATTGTCTCTCTACCGACGGTGACGAGCCCGACAAATCCTTTGTCGAATGGGAAATATCTAATACACGTTGGTTGACCTTCGTAGTTTTATCTTTGCGAAACAAACCCTATATCCATTGTACATCTCGAGTCAATCAAAAAGGTGGACTATTTCTACTAACTAATCATAGAAAAGCTCAGCTGAGGTAATGTCATCAAAAATAGGGACATTTACCTTGACTTATTGTGTGATATCACTGTATCAGTGCTCATCGTCATTATCTTCTACATACTCATTATTAGCTCATCAAAGGCTATGATTTTTATTAGATTTATCCCATTCTCATGATAAATTTCGTTTGGTCGCTCTTTATTGGCTCACATCTATATGGTATCTAAGCGTGACTTACACTCCTGGTTGGTTGTATCTTGGCTTACTTGAAACTTATGGATGACCTTGATTGATGACCGGTGGCTAGGATTGGATAGTCGATGATAGGCGGGTGGCTCTAGACAATGGGAAATCTTCAGCAGAGTGTATGTCCGGAAAATCAATTGTGAAGATCAAAGACTCGATCATGAAGATGAAGCGAATGATAGATGATTGCTAGTGATGGTCGAGGAATGAATTGGCAGGTGAATTCGATGGTAGGGGGTTAATTCCCAGGTCATTGGCGAATTTGACTGATTCACTATCAAAGCTGAAGGCAAATAGGGCGTCGATAGTGATGATTTCGATATTGTGGGACAGGCTTCGATGATAGTCGAATTGGTGGTGGAGGGCCCTAAGTTGTGGGGCGGTCAGAGGTTCATTTCAAAGTCAAAGGATGCATAGTTGATGTGGCTGTTGCGGCTGTTGGAGATGATGATGATGCTATTGCTAGTGTTATTGAGTGAGACAATAGCTGATTAGCTGACGATGATGCGTCAGTTTGATTGTTCATGTGGTGGAGTTTCTTAATGAAAACGAATGCGATAGTGTCTGCAGTTGGTTGGATAGAGATAATGATGAGGTTGGACTATAAGCAGAAGATGGTCAAGATTTTCCTATTGATGAAGATGACGAAATATATCTGTTGCTTAAGTTGGCTGAGTTGGGAAGATTTTTGAATTACTGTAGAATTGATGAGCGATTCTTGCTGAATTGTTGAAGATGATGGTAATTTTCTTGAGTTTTTTCTCCTTTTTTTCTTTGTTTTTGAAATGATTTTTTGTTCACTTTTTTGGAATTTTTTTCACTTGATTATTTATTTTTTTGACTGATAAAATAAAAAAAGTAGAAAATAGAAAAAGATGGTGAATACTTAAGCTATGATACCTAATTTGACACAAACGGTAGGTGATTTAGGGTTTTGTGGTGGAGATTTGGAGTGAAATTAGGTAAAATTAGATTTTGATAAAATATTTGGATCTCACACCCAGGCGAATTATATGCCCACTCTTTCGTGAACCACTCTAGAAAAGATTTGATTAGAACATGAAATGTCAAAGTTTTAAGAGACCATCTTCATAATATTCCATTCTATTTCGCAAGAGTTTCTTACAAGATTATATACAACAAAAATAAACCAAAAGTCATATGAAAATCAAGAGTCAAATATACCAATAGTCACAAAAAACCCAATAAATACTCTCATAAAGGATTCCCATCAACTATGCCTGTTAATGATATGGTAGATTTCTCCATGTTTTCTAGAATTTCCTCTATGTTTTGAAGAATTAATAACCCACTTTGTAAAAGAATAGCTTGTTTGGAGATCCAATATAATTCAGGAATTAAAGTGCAAAGTAGCTTTCAGCAGAATAATATGGTTCCTTGGGTTCACACTGTGAAACCAGAAAGTTTCAGGCCTTTGATCACCCTTGCCAACAATAAATATCATTCAGAAGCATATATACGTCTACATTTGTTTGCTTTCTCTATTTAAGCAGTTAAAAATAAAAGGAGGGGTGTTTGAGAGGTAACGAATTATAGGTTAGAAGGATTTCTGACACTCTGATAGATTACTCGTTAAAGCAGTAACAAAAACTGTTTTTCATGACAATATACTCACAGAATTAGGGGCTTAACACAGCAAAGGGATTATAAAGCAATATCTTCAGTTAACAAAGCAACTAGAAGTAAATACTTCTGTAATATAAATCAGGTTTCGATCTTCTATAAAGGATTTCTCTAGTTTGTTTTTTCATAGGTGGCATTCTAAAGGTGGTCTTGACACTGTCCAGAGCCCAAGTGCCTGAATTTGACTGTTTGGCATATTGAAAGGGTTTTAAAAGTGTAAAATGAACTGGAAAGAAGGGGTAGAAGACATTTGCCATCATCACTCTGGTGTCTAGATGCTCTCACAACCCTCTGATGGCCACCAACGTGTCGACCTCTTTTGTTTTGCTTCCACTATGATGAGGGGAGAATAGAGTTATGGGTCGTGCTATATTGTAAGAATATTGGTTTGTTGACATGATATAGCTAGTGACTGACATTTGATAAGTATACACAGAATGGAATGTCATGTTTGATACATGTGTTCAACATGACACAGTTTCAAGATCCGAATGTCTGTAGAAAACTATGATGCATCATGTGCTTGCTCGTTCTACCCACACATAGCAGCAACATCTCAACGGAGGCAAGTGATGCCAGTGTTTTAAATATCGACTATAATATCGATATTGTGGCCGATATTGCATTTTAGAACATAAACACAATGATATAAGCAGTTTCGTCTGGTTTAGCTTTTTTGAAAAAATAGCGGCGCGACCCGATATTGCGGTTGCTCTATCGGATACAAAATAGTGACTGCTATATCTTTTTCTTTTGCTTTAATTTTTGCTTCGTTTTTTTATGTTATGGATAAAAAGTGATGTTTTTTTTATGTCAATTTGAAATCATGATTATAATTTGATTGAAAATTACTTTTTCTTTCAATGTGACACCAAAATCAAAATGTAATATATATATATATATATATATATGATTGTTTATGTAGTTTTTTATGATGTATGCATGGATTACGTTATTCATATTTATTTTGTATGACATATACATGTATATTTATGTTCTGATATTGATATCTGATATTTGAAAAATATCTACGATATTTCCTCGATAATGATAACCGCTATAAATTTTTTCAATTCGATATATCCGTTATAGCCGATATTTAAAACCTTGAGCGATACAGAGTTGGTTTTTGACGAGGGGAATGGGGCCTTTAACTGCATGAGACACGATGGTCACTTGTCACTTATACCATTTTTTTTCTTGACTACGTCCCCTTTTATTTTATTTGTCCCTCTATGCCTAGTTGGCTATGCTTCCTGGCTGTTCCATAGCGCATAGTTTCCTTTTCAACCATGATCACGAACAGTGTTCTAAATATCGGATACCGGTCTCGTACCGGTCAGCCAAATTACATACCGGTTACCGGATACCGGGTGGGATATCGCGATATGACCCTAAATACCGGAGTGTCATATCGGTATCATACCAATTAAAGAATAATTATATAATTGGCTATATAGAACATAATAAAACGCATAAAATGAGTTTATAGCACTTACATTGGCTTATTTAAATTCAACTTACGAATTTGCAGATATCGTTTAGAACGTTCGCATATGCACAGAGACAGTGAAATACAATCATAAAATAAAGAAAAATAAGTTGATGTTGTTGTTTAGTAAAATGAAGGAAGAATAAGATGGTGGGTATGGGACTTGGTGAATAAAATTAACAGAAAACTCAATTTTTTGCAAACTAGTAAGTCATCATGCTAACTAGTGTATTTTCTTTATCAAATTTTGTTTTTTTTTTCAACAACACATCCACAAAAAAACATATATGGATACAGTCCACATGCACAATAACAATAAATCTAGCATGAAACTCATACATAAAACAGTAAATCTGCAACAACAATTGGAATAATGACAAGATTCTATTGCATGAAACAGTAAATCTGCAACAGTGAATCATACACAATAAACCTGCTACAGTAAACCTAAGAAGTAGTGAATCTATAAATAGTAAATACTCAAATTAACAAATTTTAACTAGTATGAAACTAATACACACAAAATTATTTCTTGAATCACTGATTCACACTGAATCAGTGATTCGATTCACTGATTCAGTGTGAATCAGTGAACCGAATCACTGATTCAGTGTGAGTCAGTGACTTCACACTGAATCAGTGAACTGAATCACTGATTCAGTGTGAATCAGTGATTCAATTACTCACTGTAGACTACCCGCCAATAAACAGTGCGTCAACTTAGCAATTCCCCTCAAATTACACAAAAAAAAATCTAACATAAATCGCAATCAATTAAACCTAAATAGCACAATTATAAAAGAAATTGACGAAATTTGTAACTCTAAATCAAATTAACATAAAAAAGCAAACTAACCTTACCTATCCGGCGGCGACTGCCCCACTGGAGAATGGCGAGCACTCTTTGAAGACTCGCAGAGTAGGAGAAGAGCTATCGGAGAGCGGAGAAGAAAGATAGAAAGAAAACGAGAGATTTTTTGATGGATTGGGAAATTAGGGTTCGGGTTCGCTCTGTTCGGCTCGATCGGCCGACGAACGCGGGGAGAGAACGAGAGAGAGAGCTAGAGAGTGGAAGAAGAATCGGAGAAGATTTAGGGCTGATTTGTGGGTATTTGGGATTAGGGTTTTGTCGCGGGGAGAGAGAGCTCGGATCGCCGGGAGAGAAAGAGAGAGAAAACGCGAAAGAAAATAAAAATTTCTCCCCTTTCGACCCGTTTTATTGCTTAACGGGTCGGATTTTAACGGGTTAACGGGTTTAACCCGTAACCAAAACCCAATAACCGATATTATCCAATACCGGTCGGTATTGGATAATATCGATACCGGCCGATATATCGCCACGTGGCCGATATATCGGCCCATACCGGTCCAAAACGATACCCGATAAAAAATTCCCCATATCGTCTCGTTTCTTCAAAATTACCGATATACCGGCCGATATACCGGTATATCGGCCGATATTTAAAACACTGATCACGAATACTGAAAACAGGGGATTCTGTAAACACGTGTTGTTTCAAGGTTATAACCTGCCCCTAGAATTTGGTAAAACGTGGAGAAAATCTTTTCCCGTAAGCTATCATTACTTATCATAACAAATTTTACAATTCATTCTAGTCCATTGAGAGTCAATATGCCATGCACTTCCTTATTAATGTTTTCCTAGGATGTGTGCTATTTTGGTTTCTGGAGTGATACCTGGAATTCTGAGTCTGAAATTATCAACCTCTTCCCTTCTATTACACAAAAAATAAAAAATAAAAAACAATGTTGAAAATAACGCGTTATGAAACCCGTTATATTGCGTTACATAACCTAACGAATCCCCAACATTACGTAACAATTGAAAATAACTCAGTGCACCGTAACAGTGCATTTTTTAAATTATTTTACGTTATATTACGTAACGTTATGTTAAATTACGTTATGTTACGTTATTTACAATTATTTTTTTTTAGCAATTTCTATATTGTTGATTATTATTTTGACTATTAGCGAACTGCATTAATTTTCTTACTTGATTATTTGTTGACTTGTTTTGATTGTTTGTGAAATTGCTAACTTGTTAATTTGCGATCGTTTCTTTATTCGTTAGTTGTAATTTCTCTCCGATTGTTAAACTATCTTGTTGATTCTATTAAATTTTAACTGAACTGAAATTAACAATTACAAATAAGATAAATTGAACATTACAAAATATAAATTACAACAATAATAATAACTAGAATTGAAATAAAAAATTAGAATCGAAGATACATATAAAAGCTATTGTAAAACTTAATATAAAATTAGAATAGATTATGTATTACAAAATGGTTTTATATTCTATTTTTTTATATTTTAAATTTATTTTTCCAGTTATAATTTTTTATATCATTTTATATTTATTTTTATTAAATAAATAGGAAATTGCATAATCTACATTATGCGTTACGCTACATGCGACATAACCTAATAGAGACAAATGTTACGTTACCGTTATCGCTATTTTAAACATCGATAAAAAATATAAAGACCAAACCAACTTTTCGTTGGTTCAGTCCAAATTTGAAGTTAAAGTGTATCAGCCACTTTGTCCATCAGAGTCATTGATGACCATGTTTACGTGGTTGCTGCATGTTACTATGCTGGCCTCCAACTAAGTAGTTATTGAGGATATGGAAAATTTTCCTAATTAACCTCATTAAAGCATGTGACTCTGTTAGAACACGTGAAGGTTTTCGACCACCTTAAACATCCTTTTTTAAATCAATTCGCCAAACAAAGTTTAGCTTAGAGTAGTGTGACACTTCCTTTGTGGAAGGTTGTAGGTTCGGATCTCACCATATGTAGTGACGGAAATTCTGAATTAAATTCAAGAACACACTATCACGACTCTCATGAGGAGTACTTTCTCCTGTCATGAGAGCTTTCTTTCCAGGGGAGTACTTTCTTCTGCCATAAGACCTTTCTTTCCGGAGGAGTACTTTCTCCTATCATGAGAGCGGTCTTTCCCCGTTGCAAGGCTTGTCTCTCCTTTTTTCTGGGTGCATTCCTCTTCCTTTGCAACCTGCTTCATGATTTAAACTCTAGAAAAGAGAGAAGAAGTCAAACTCCTAACACACACATAATAACCTTAGATAAAGCCATCACCATTAGAGAGAGGTTACTCTTCTTCTGTTTCTTCTTTTTCTCCTTTTCCTTTCCATATGCCATTTCTTTCTTTCTGTATAATGGTAGCAAGATTCCCATTAAAAAACATTTTGGGAAATAATTATCACACCTTATTTCCTCCCACAATTTTCTTTATCTCTTGTCAATCACAAGAATTTCATGTTCTTGACACACATAATTAGCGTCAACAGCGGCCACTATTTCACAAGTATAACCTTCAATTGACAATAGTTTTGTTTTTAATTATTAGTACATATTCCTGACTATTAATCCTCAATAACCTAAAGTCTCTGATGAGGGAATGTCAAGGAGCGTCAGAGTTCAACAGTTTCAAGATAAACTCATGAACTTCCCTAGCTATAGTTACTTATGCATTGATAAGTGGGGCTTCACCATATTTCCCATGTCCATGTATTTAAATTATGCCACTTTAGTTGATTATTCCATACTATGTCTTTTCTAAGTAAACTAATCTTAAAACTGAATTGGTTCAAATGTCAAAAATCCACTTGGGAGCTTACTAGAGCTCTTTATTTTTCAGTCCTCGAGTATTTTGGTCTGTTTATGCATCTTCAATGTTGTGCTGTTCCTACATCTTTTCATCATGTGATATGTTTTATGTTGGTTTGTGAAAACCTTTAGTGTTGTGGAAGATAGATGATGGCAAATGGAAACAGTTTGTGGCACTAATAAAACCCAATCTTTAGCTTAGCAAGGCACCATGGTAGGTCTCTTCCCATGTTATTGAAGTTTATCTGGAGGACAGGTCAAAACAATCTCCTGACTGCAACATTTGCTGTTGATTAGACTTGTGTGTGCATGCATTCTTTTAACATTTTAAGCTGTTGGGCATGGCTTATCAGGTTATCCTAGTAAATTTGAGCTCCGATCGAACTGTAGACCTCCACCTACTTTTGTTGCATTCAGTTTGTACCCTTTGTGTTCTTAATCTTCTATTGTTACTCATTCCTTTATTCTCTTCTCTTATTTCCTCATTGGGGTTTTTCCTATTTCCTAAATCACCATCAATTTAAAACGTGAAGGACTGAGAAGTTACCTATATTGCAAGTACTGCTCAGCAGTCTGCACTTTTCAGCACGACTCTCATTACCCAAATCAGTGGTTCAAGCAAATTGAGTATTCCTATTTTAGATATGTACCTTCAATCATCAAGACATCTGGGCTATGTAGTAGGCTTTGAATGTTTAAAGCTCATTTAATATCAATATTTCTTAGCCTCTAAAACGCTTTTTCACTGCTTCTGCTGGTGTGTAAACTGTTGCTAGCCTGCTGCTAGCCTGAGTCTAAGTTGATCCAACACTATTATAGTATAACTCTTTCCACTAGCAGAGATACTTTTTTTAGAACTATGGAGGTTATCTGGTTGTTGCCTCACAATAATGGATCTGTTTGGGGTTCATTTGCCTCCACATTTGCTGGTTTTATGTCTTCCAGTCTTACAGTTGAAGGACGATGAACCACACTGCTTCTTTATTGCCATTTGGGATTGCACTCTATTAATTCTAATGCCCAAACTTTGGCATCAAAAGTACTAGTGCACAACTTCTTTGTTAATGAGTCAGCAATCTTTTGCTCGTCATCTCTGATGCAACTAGATCTTGTAGACATATTTTTTGCATAGACCGTTCCTCAAGCCAAATATTTTAATTTTTAACGTGCAGTATCCTTTCATTCTACCCGTGCTCTCTTTGCTGCAGCTTCTTGCTTTTAGACAAGTTATTCTTGGGCTTTCACTCTCTTGATACTGGTACCATGTTCCAAAAGATGCTAGATCTATCTGTTACTTCCTCTTGCTTAGACACCTTACTGTCACATCTTCATGGCTGATTGTGCAATTATATTTCTATAACAGCAAGTTTTTGATGTTCTAGATTTTAACCTACTGATCGATGTTAACCATCTACTACAAACAAATATTCAGACAGATCTCTTATTCTGATTTTTTTTTCCCTCCCTTAACTGACCTTTCAGATAGTGATGGATGATCAACAACGCCCAAATGGGATACCTGTGACACGGTTTACTCTTCAGTCTATATATGCCCAGAATGATGACGAGAAGCTCGAGTTTGATTATGAATCTGGGACTATGAATATTTTGGTATGATTTTCTTTCGGGAATAATGTGGGATCTTTTACATTAGTTTTATATGATCTTGATACAAACACAATGTCTTGGACCTTCAGGTTAATGACTATACATCTCAACGTGAAATATCTCATCAGGTATTGAAGAAATTGTTTGGCTCGTATCTTTATTCTTATTGCTTTGAATAGATATCTTTTGTGATAAACATTGGATGGTATATAGCTTGACCTATTTATGCAAACCATGTTGATGTAATGGTTAGTGACAATTGTTCATCTTTGCAGAGCCATTTCCATGCTATTGAAATGTCGTTCATTGAACCATTTTAACTAATCATTGTCTTGCTGCCAATTTTTTACTCATGCATAAGTATGTTTATTCTGGCTTGGCCTTTACAGAACCAAACCTCGTATGCTATATATAAACTGTCATAGAACAATAGTAAGCTACTTCAACATTATCAAAATTTCTTTTCTTCCAAGGATTATGTTTTTAGCTTTCTGTTGATTATGAGTTGCCCTATTTTCAAGCGCCTTCCAATATTCTGTCATCCCTTGGCTTTCTTGCTTGATGGCAGTATCATATATATGCATGTATTGAAACGTGAAGCTCTTCCTTTGACAAATTTATGAGCCACTGCATACAGCATGGAATTTCTTTTCAGTTGAAGAATCTGGAAGCAATCCTTTTTTTTTTTTTTTTTTCCCCTAGCTTCATCAAGTCCTCATCCTTTTTATCTTTTCTTATGAGCTTCACCTCTGGCTTCCCTGTCATCTAATATCAGATGGTTTTATATTAAGAATACTACTTACAGTGTCAAAACCGCTGCAGCTGCTTTGTCATTGTTGCCACCACCAAGAGTTCATGTTATAATCACCACCTACTAGTTATCAACAAATTGTTAGATATTTCCATTGCCTACACGGCAAGATGTTTAAATGGTTGTATATATCTGCAATATGTTAACTGGAATTTGGAGAGAGAGCATGGAAAACTAGCTATCAGATTGATCCTGATTTGAACATGGAAAATGAGCTATCAGATTGAGCATGTATTGAACGTGACAGGTTGAGATATTCATAAGGAAGATGAACTCAATTCCTGCTTTTACGGCTAACTTGACTATGGAGTCCTTCAACAAGCGTACTTTAAGTTGAAAACCAAGCAGCAAAAATGGTATGGTTTCGTACTCCCTTAACATTGCCCCTTCTGCATTAAAGTACAGTTACATTTTCTCTTTTTCATTAGCACATTTTTCATAATTCCTCCTGGTTTTTTCAAATTGAACAAATTCCAGATGAAATTTGCATTTACATGTCATGGTGTCTCCCGCAATTCGGAAAAGTGGAATGTTATATTCCTCTTGTGTAATTTGCAGCTCAGTTAATCTATCATCTTTTCTGCTTGTTTGCTTTAAAATCTTGAATCATGGCCCTAGATGCTTACTCAGAGGAAGAAAGGGGACAGGAAGAATCTATTTGACCGTCTTATTAACGAGAACTAACTAGATAAACAAAAGATACTAGCTAAATGTAAGGTCACTACATAACTGCTAAGCACTCTTGCTGCAGTTTTGCCAGAGTGTGTTGATCTTATAGTGTCACGCCCTAGAATTCATAGCATAACATAGGGAAGACATCAGTTTCCACGATTCCTTTCGAAGAATTATAAGACCTAATGACATAGCGTGGAAGCGATTTTGGGTATTGTTGTTGGAATTTGGAGAAGATCAAAACATTCTAGCCTAATACCCAAGTGAATTGCTTCATTCACTCTCAACAAATCGCTTGAGGAAAGACTTGTAGGTAGCTAATTAGCATGCCAAACTAGTTTATTTTTTTATAATTCAATATTTGAATCATTATAAAAAATTAAGTTTACAAGGCATACATATAGGAAAATTTCCTTTGCGCACAACATGTGCAAATAAACCAAAATCAAATAAAATATAAACCTGAATCAAACTCTAACTAGAGCTCTCATGTAGACAAAATAAACTAATCGTAATCCCTAATTAATCCAAGTCATTTATTGCCCCCATTGATTCTCCCTAATTAGGAAACATTCACCACTAGTGAATGGTGGCTATGGTATAAATCCAGCAAGTCTAGATGAAGTTATTGTATCTCCTTTGAATTGTGTAATCCCTTCTAGCAAACTAAATATTTCTGCATTGAGGAAACCCTCAACCAAGTGTTTTCAGATCGGGGTCATTCTTTCTTGCAAACCAAGTATTGTCCGTAGCCCCTTGTGACCGTCGAAACTATTTTATCATATAATATGTCAAATTCCTCCTCTGTTTGATGCCTCCACAGTGGTGGCAACGACAGCAACAGAACTGAAAATTGTTGTACATCTACTGCTGCAAAAGATGATGAATTTGGAATGGCAGTTGAAGAATCAACTAGAACATGATACCGAGTTAAGTCCTTGTCATCGACTCGTAGAATATCCAAATTGTAAGCATTTGAGCCATTCTCTTTCAGAAACTTAGACATCGAGCGTGATCTCTATAATTTTGGGAGGGATGAGACGAATTTTAATCATCACCTCGTCTCTAACTAAAAATTCCTACATTCTTTGGTACAATTCTACTACATAGTTATAAGTATCATTACCAAATACACAATTTAGTTGACAAACTTTCTCATTGAACTTATGCCGATGTGCAAGTGAGTTTACGAGTGTGTTAGGCTTGTTATCGACAGTGTTCTAAATATCGGATATTGGTGATATATCGGTTGGCCAAATTACATGCTGGATACCGGATACCGGGCTGGATATCGCGATATGACTGTAAATACCAGAGTGTCATATCGGTGTTATATCAGTTACAGAATTATCATATAATTACCTATATAGAACATATTAAAATACATAAAATAAGTTTATGCTACTTACATAGGCTTATTTGCATTCTACTTATAAATATACACCAAGCGACATAATCACACACAATTATTTCTAACAAAAGTTACCAAAATAAATTATTACCCAAATCTTGCACATGCTATATAATGTCAGTTATTTGTCATGCACACTATCACAAGACTCACAACTCACAGATCACCGATTCACCGCTGTCAATCAATGATCGATTCATTGATTCGCTGAATTAGCGGACCATGAATCAGTGATTGATTCACTGATTCAGCGAATGAGTGGTCGAACATTGATTTGCCTCTACAAATCAGTGTTCGATCCCCTGATTCGCTGAATTAGCGGGTCGAAAGCTCAAAAAATTTAACTACTCATATTTATTCAAAGAAAAACTTGATCAATTTTGACCTTAATTTTTTTTCATGAAAAAGACTTATAAATTGACAAATAAGGAGAGTGGTTTACCAATGGATAGTATATGGCCGACGAAGAGGTGAGGAGTGGATGAAGATGACCGGCGAAGCAATATATGGCTGGCAAAGTTTATTTTGAGCTTGTGAATTTTGGCGAACCTGCGAATCAGAGATCCAATGACTGGAGGAGTGAGAGAGAGGGAGAGGGATTTTTGGGTCGGGAGATGGTCAGAGCGTCGCTGGCAGCTTATCGGAGGCGTCAGACGAGAATCTAGGGTACACGAGAGTGCGAGAAAAGGGAGAGAGAAGGGGATTGGATTTTTCTCACGAAGAGAAAACATGATCCTGTTATTAAGTGGGAAAACAGGTCAGATTTGGGTTCGGGTTAATGGGTTTTACTCGGGAGGAATTCGTTTAGCCGATATTTCAAAATATCGGCCGGTATTCTCTATCCTGGTATCGGCCAATATATTGCCAAAGTGTCAGATATATTGGCTATACCAGTCAAAAACGATAAGCAGTAAAAAAATCCACTTAGCGTCTCGTTTCTTCACAAAAAACGATATATCGGCCGGTTATCGGTATACCGGCCGGTATTTAGAACTCTAGTTGTCAATGAGTAACAAGTGATTCGGTGTTTGGATGAACCTTTATAGTTGGTGTAGACGATAATTTCTTCATAGTTGTATTTTGAGGTTTTAAATTGAGTAGATCCGAAATAGAGTATATTGAGTGCAAAATTAGTAAGTGAAGAACTTGAGAATATAGTGCTATGACACTGGACAAGTGAGAGATACAAGTGAGTAATCAGTTTAAGTACATGGGTTCTATTATTTAAAAGGATGGAGAGATTGGTAAAAATGGCAATCATTGGATCTAACCTTGCTGGTTGAAATAGAGGTGTAATGGAAGTTTTATTCAATTATAAGATGTCGTTAAGATTGAAGGAAAAATTTTATAAAATATTATTAGGTCAGGTTTGTTTTATGACACAGAATGCTAGGCTATAAAAAGATATTGTTCATAGAAGATAAGCATAATAGAAATACATATGCTTCATTGGATGTACAGTAATTCTAAGAGAGATAAAGTGAGAAATGAATATATTCTTTCTATGGTAGGTATAACTTTCATAGAAGAGAAAATGCGAAAATTGCGTACGATGGTTTGGTCATATGCGGGGTGCACAAATTCGATGAGTGGAGCTTATTATTTAGGACAAGTTAAAAGAAGAGCGTATGAACAACTAAAAAAAATATGAATGGAGGTGATACAAAAATATATGGATGCTAAAGATTTAAATGAATGCATACTGCTCGATAGGAATAAGTGGAGACGGATCATTCGTGTGAGCGATCTACTGTGGTTCTCTTTTGGTTCACGTAACCTACCCCAGGTACTCAGGATAAAAGGCTTAGTTGTCGTTATTGTTGTTTAGTTATACTAAAAACAAGTTTATTCCAGCAGTGATAACGACATAACAAGAACTTTTGACTCGAGCCCATCAAAGTTTTTATTTGGAAAATCTAGTTTTCAGGCTCAACAAGGATAGTAGACTCTAAATTTACATTAGCAAACATATCATACTTGTTTTAAATCACCGTCAATGTAAATGTGTCGACCATAAAATATGTAGCCCATGGATAATTATTTTAAAATTTAAAATTTTCAACTAAAAAATTTTAAAAAATATTTAAAAATATCAACAGCTCGAATTTGGTTCGAGTTGGATTTGAAATGAGATCCAAAACACCAAATAACGCTTAATGAGGTTTGTTGTTGCCTTAACAGATCAGGTCTATAGTGGATATTAAACTGGCTGAAGACTGAATCGCTTAGGGTGGCCCGAATTATTGAACCAATCACTAAACAATTCGAGCGGGTTGGGTTGTAATTAAGTTGAACCTTGAACAATAGGTGGATCCCCAATAGCACTCGAGTTTTCTTTAGTCGTGGAGGAAGAATGCTAATCACAATTGCTTTAATGTCTTTGTTCCTTGGTTGCAATTGGGGGCGGCCTTAGCCATAAATCAAAGATGAAGCAATAATAACGAAGCTCCAGTCATGGTGTCATGGGAGTGACTAGGGAAGCAATCAAAGCAACTGTTGCTGCATTTTAGTTCATCTGTTGACTCATATTTGCTCGTGGATCAAAACTGGGGAGAAGATTGGATCTCTCAGCGACTGCAAGTTGGCGAATTGAAACGTTAATTTGCAGGAGGGCAAAGTCAACGAGATGGTGATGAGGCCTGATGCAAATGAGGTTTAGGAAGACAATGTTGTTACTCGACTAATTTCTATTTTTTTGATATTTTTTCTTCTTTTCTTCTTTTCTTTAAGAACAAAAAATAAAAAAACTAAAGAAGATGGAAGACGACGAGGAAGGATTTAGGATTAGGGTTTTGAAACTTGTGGAGATGGATTTTGGACTTTGATACCAAAATTGACGTTGCAAGAAAGTGATTTAAAGTCCGGTGGTGGGAATTTGGAGAACAAAGTATTCGGGCCTTACACATAGGTGAACTGCTTCACCTACTCTCACACAGATTGCTCAAGTAAAGATTTTAAGATATTTAATGAATAAGTATACCAAACTTTAGGTTTTTTATGATTCAATATCTTAGTTATTATAAATAAGTTTACAAAGCATATATATAGAAAAACTACCTACATGCACAACACATGCAAATAAGCTAAAACCAAATAAAAAATATAAATCCAATAGAACTCTAACTATAATTCTAAAATAGACTAAAAGACTAAATTAACTAATCTTAATCTCTAATTATTTCAAATCATTCATTATCCCGAACATAAGCCAAGCCATTCATTGTTCCCATCACCTAACTAGTTAATAATCACGCTTTAAGTCAAGTATTTCCATTTGCAAGTTAACTTCAAAGGTCACTTTCACAGGCTCATTAATATACAAAAAGTCAACAACAATTCTTCTATATCCTCACAGGTTTATACATATATCAAAACATAGATACATCTGGTCATGGTTCAGTGTCACACTGTCACTATAATTATACATTTACATTTGATTCTCTAGAAACATCCATCCTAGAGTATTAACTACGATAAGTATTTCTAGAAGTGTTTGCCGGCCAAAAAAAATTACATAGGATATGAGATAATTTCCATCTTTGTACGTAAGTATATATCTTATAACTATTACTTACACAGAAAATAAAAGTGAGCAGTGTATCAAACGAGGTCTCGACAATCTACAAAATGATCTTGAACTAAATCTTAAAAAAAGTGATAATGAAGGATGAATTAACGCTCAACAAGTAGATTGAGTAGGTAGGACAAACATGAAGAATAATTTACATCACGCAATAGAGTTTGCACGGTCATAGGTAACAAAATGGCTTAATTTGAAAGAATGAGATGTAATTTCGCTTTTATATACCATGATTCGTGAAATTAATTAAGCACCATCTCTTGCGTGTTTACCATGGGGTAATATATGGTAGGTTCCAAGGGAAGTAAAATGTGGGGGGAGATGAGGTTTTTCTGCTGTATAGAGATCCAAGTCATTAGGGAAAGATTTGAATTGTAATTTGGAGCCTAATCTTTCCTATTGAAATTTGATGATGGGGTGCCAACTTTGATGATCCACTCTATTGATGGTGATTTACATTATCTAATGTGTCTTATACCAAAATCAAGTATTTTGATTTATTTTTCCCTCATTCATCAAGTAGGCACATAATGAACTGTAATGGTGATTTGCTTACACATATGCTTTATGGCATAAAAACTACCAATAAACATTTGATTTTGATATAAACACTTATAAATCCTTGGATACCATTTCTTTTTGGATCTCAAACATTACAAGACTAAACTAATTCGCTGTTTAGGTCATCTTTTTTGTGTCTATTTGGTACTTGGGCAAACTTTTTTCTAGAACATTTAATTCTGGTTGTTGGGCGCTTTAAATCATGTGGATCTACTTCAACGGAGTGGATCACCAAAGTTTTGCTCCTCATTAATTTCAATGGTTTTGATAGTTCGAGTCATTGCAATGTTCTTCAAGGATCTTAATTTTTCAATTAAATGCTTACTGTCCGTAATTTTGGTTGATATCTTTGCATTTTATGAATTTTTTGAATAATACCAAAACATGGCAAAACTGGAAAAGTTTCTCTTTACAGGGGGACCTACTTTACAGACCAATTTTTATTATTTCTCCAACATTCCTTATTATTAACCAACTAACTTGTTTGTTAGTTTCATTTCTGCCTATTTGATGCATGAGAAACGTAAAATATTTGATTTTTTTGACACTTACATTTACATGCGTGGGCTTAAACACTTTGAAATCATTTGATATATTATGTGTATTCTTTGACCTTTTGCCTAATTGCTAACATGGCTGGTTTTTCTCAGAACATATACTGATAGGCACAAGCATGTGCTTTGGAAGTATCGAATTGTAATAGATTTTTTCAGGTAAGACCCTTAACCTACTCACCAGCATCTCCCCTAAGTTTTCATTGTTGGTGGCTGACATATAGTTCTCTATGATACCTATTTTTGTATGTGTTGGCTGTGTATGTCAGCGTGGAAGGTATTGAAGTGAATACAAAACCCATCAATACTTCTTTCTTTTTTTAACTTTAGGATTTTTCCATCTGAATAACTATTTAATCTAGCTGAATTTTAAGCGATATTTCCATGATTTGAAAATACATAGAGATTGGAGAAAAGCCATAGGACCGTAGCAGAAGGATCAAAGATTCAAAATGGTGGGTTTGGAGAACTTCTTGTTGTAATGTGTCATAAGGATTTAGCTGCAGAGGTAATTGTTTTTGGAGGAGGTTTCCCTCGGGAAAAAAAAAAAAAAAAAAAAAAAAAGGGAGATAACTGCATAGGTAGTATGTCTATAACTATACATCAAAAGAAAATCTTGTTCTTTGGATATTTTAAGTATTTTAGCAAATCTTGCCCTTTAGCATTTTAGTATTTGTGATTGGAGAATTAAAGGGATTAGTGGTTTGCCTGAACTGAAGTTTCAAGTTTATATACTATTCTCTAACTTTTTTTTCCCCTGTTTCTTCTACCTAAATAATTTTTTCTTATTTGGAATGAGATGCCTTATTCTGACAAGTAGTTTTGCCAATATGCCCAGTTATCTTATTTCCACAGATTTTTAAATTCTGTTCTGTACTGTGCAGACTGCTCATCTCGTGCCTCTGTGAAAGCTGCCGATGCGGAATATATCAAAATGTCATTCTATTGTATTTTTACATGCCCTTTAGGTACATATGATGAATATGTGGTCTGTAACATTCTTCTTCTTTTCTATGTCAACATTTCAATTTAATATATGTTCATAAACTCAAAGAAATTTTAAAAGATTCTTAATCTTATCTAAATTAATATTACATTTCATATATGCCCACAGGCTCAAAGAAATTGATATAGATTATCTTGTTCTCGATTTGTGCACCGACTCAAGCAAAGATTGTGTAAATGAACATGATAGAAACAGCATAATTCACAGCCATTTTGCTGACTGGCAGATAACCATCTTATTAAGTTGAATAAAGTTGTACTTAAAATGCTTTGCTTTTCATTTGAGCTTTGTTGCTCTTCTTGGTGGCATGATCAATTTCACTGAGTCATGTCCCCATCTATTAATGGCTAGCTGTCTTCCAAGATCCATACCAACTCTAAAGATAGTGATAGAATTGTGCAAAGATGTGGTGAGTTGATTTGGCATGAAAAGTTCTTTTAAAAGAGAGGTGGATGGAAATTGGAATTTCTGGTGATATGGAAGCTAATGGGACATCTGTTTGATGGGTATGGTGCAATCTCCACTCAGGGTCCTAGTGATGGGAGTAATAGTTTCTTGCTTTGCTATTAAGTTTGATATCTAATTCTCTAGCATGCACTGATTCTTCAGCATGTCTGGAGATTAGAAGGGGTTGCACTGGAGACAGTTATCTGCTGAATATTGTTGATAAGGATTACTTGGTGGCCTAGGAAAGATTCCCATCTGATTGGACTTCTTGATTCAAAGTCAGTCTTAGGGTTTTATAATATTAAAACCCAGTTATCCTTCTGATCAATGTCCTAAAAAGTGGTTGCAAGAGGCACCTTAGGTGCTGCACAAGAGCTCCAGTTTATTATGCTCAACAAATATCTGGTGGGTCAAATTTGAAATGAATATAAGGTAAAGTAAGAGAAAGAGACAATCAATATATTATGGGCAAGGTTTCTTAGTTGACTGCAATATCTAGTTTTATTAGCTGCTTTATTTTGTTACTTTCTTCTGTAGGTTTCTCATTTTCTTCTTATTATTACTATTATTACTAACTTTGCTGGTGTTGTGTATAAAGTTCCATTCTTTCACAGACAAGATAAAGGAGGAGTTGTGGTAAGTCTGTGATAGCCATCGTAAAACTTTGTTACACATTATGGAATGAACAATAAATTAAATTTTGTTTGGTGTTTCCTACAAAGCGAAGCATTGTATTAAAGCTTGTGTATAGTGGAAAGTGGGTAAGGGTTGTGAGGCAATAGTGATGCCCCACATAAGTGCTTGAATGTGGTGTCAAATAAGTAAGGATTCCAACACTTTAATGGGTAGGTTAGGGTTAAAAAAATTAGCTCACGAACAAAATATTTAGTTACTCGTGGAAAAATTGCTATCTTACATGTAAATTAGAAAGTTAATTGATGTTATGATTAGAAGGATTAGTATTTTTTGTGTGCAGAGGACTAAGTGGATATGTGAGAGAGTTAGAATAACAGAACCTTAGAGCTATAAATTTAGACATATGTGTAGAAATAAAAATTATAATGGTATAGATATTATCATAAATAAATAATTGCTTAGTGATGTAGTAGAGTTTTGGAGGAAGGATGATATTACTGGATAAACTTATTTTAAGTAAGGAGATTCTTAATGTTATTAATCTATATCACAAGTAGAATTTGTTGAGTCTATTAAGCGTAAATATTAGGAGGATCTAAATGAAAAAGTAAAAGGGATACTGGTTAGAGAAAAGATTTATTAGTTGTGATTTCAACGAGTACATATGAACCATTCGTAATAAATTTGATAGTGCATATTAAGGATTTGGTTTTGGAGGAAGATATAAAATATGTAATTCAATTATATATATATATATATATATATATATATATATATATATATATATATATATATATATATATATATATATATATATATATATATATATATATATATATTCTCGTCCTAGATTTGATTTTAGGTAATATTTAGTTTAGAAAGAGAATTTCTCATTTGATCACTTTTAGAAGGGAATCGAGTGCAATCTAAATAGATTTCTTTTTAATTAGAAGAGTATATAGATATAGTTGTGTCAATCATAAGGTAGTATCTGGTGAATGTAGAGGTTTAATTGTTTGGATTAGAAGTGGGTTTAGAAAGATTAAACAGAAGATATATCCTAAAATGGCGGCTGAATGAAAATAATCAAGAAGTCTTTGTAGATGGAGTGACACGGAAAGCAGACTGGAAGGCCTATTTAGCTTGCAGGACTTCGTGCTAAATATATTTCTTTTTAATTAGGAGGATAAATAAAGGTAGCTGTGTAGATTGTAAGGTAGTAACTGCTGAGAGTGTTGTAGCCTAATGTTGGCTTTTAGGTTTAGATATTCGGATTAGAATTGGGTTTGGAAAAGATTAAATAGTAGTTAGATCCTAAAATAAAATGTCGATGGCTGAATGAAGATAGTCAAGAAGTCTTTGTAGATCTAGTGATGCAGATTGGCAGGCCAATGATGATTCGAATGCAATATAGAGCAATATGATGTCGTTATATTAAGATGATAGTTAAAAATGTATTTGGTGAGTCGAGAGGTGATGTTTCACTATGTAAAAATATATCATGGTAGAATGGAGAGGTACAAATTGTTATTAAGATCTAATATAATTCTTACAGAGATTTGGAAAATAGTGATGAAGTGAATTTTAAGAGATATAAACTAAGGAGACTAAGAAAATTATTCAGGATGAATGAGCTAAAGTCTTTCTAAATAAAAAGTTACTCGTATAAGGGAGAGAAATGTAATGTGAAGTGTGTCAAAGATAAAGATTAGAAGGGAAGAAAAGACCACAAAAAAATAAAGAGATTATTTTAGCATATTGTATAATGGTTTTTTTACTCAAAATAAGGGTGATCTTACTTACCATTCAATATGAGGGTAGGGATCTAGTTTTATGTGAGGGTAGGGATTTAGTTTTATGTGCAGAATTTGAACATTTGAAGTTTAAAGAAGTTTTGAAGAATATGAAATCAAAAAAGTTGTTGGTCTTTATGCAATTTCTATTAAAATATAGAGATATTCAGGAGAGATAGGTGTAAGATGGATGACAGATCTTGTTAATAAGATTTAACAAATTGAAAACATGCTAGATAAGTGGAGGAAGAATACTGGGTATCTCTTTGTATATGATTTTCAAAGTTGCTCTCTAGCAAGGAGTACAACTCATATAACACACCATGAAGCTTTGAAAAAAGAGTAATTAATCATAAGTTAAGACATAATGTTAAGAAATCATAGAGCCATTTGGGTTCATACTATGACAATCAATGATAGAGGTTATCCATTTCTTTTTGACGATTTCATGAACGATTTCGAAAGAGAAATAGAGATTTATATATAACCTTTATTGATCTTAAAAAAAAAAAATTATGATAAGATTTATACATTCTACCCCTAGACATTTGGAATAAAAGGTTTAGTTGTTGTTCTATTTATTACTATCATATTACATTCTCTTGCTAATCTATCGATCAATTCTGCAGGAGAAACATTCATATTTAAAACATATCTATGATAGTATTGCGAATTTCTGAAACAAAATTGGATATGGATAAAAGGAAATGTGAGTCATCAGGGATAAACTATCAGGTACAACCTGTGTCGTAATAAGATGTGGTTTCGTTGTAACAGGTCTTGACCCGGATTCACATCCAACACGGATGGATCTCCTAAGATCCGACCCGCATTCGACCCTTTTGTATGGGTGATGAATCTGCACGATTCGGCTGTCTGCCTTTTCGAACTACAACCCTAATCCAATACATTTTATTACATTTTATAGAAAGTAATCAACTAAAATAGAAAAAAGTAACGTGCTTCGTGTCAATGCACTGTCTTTGTATAATATTTACTCCTATCTGGTTAGATGATAGATGTGTCGTATCTTTTGAGATTGATAGCGAGTGAATCCTAATGTAATGTAAGCATCAAAACTTATGGCAATGTGTCACCTCTCTCATGGCACCAGATGCTACCAATCAAAAAGGAGGCCCATTTAAGTTTCAGAGAACCAAACAGAGTTGACATTGGCAAAGGCAACTAAAGATTGGCATTTTGATTTGAATTTTTGTGGTACATATCTTTTATTTATTTAGGAGATAGGAGTGGCATCCTTCGTTTGGCCCATTATTGTTGTAGTTGTAGCTGTAGTTGTGCTCATTTTAGATCCATTTATTATTAGTGTGCATGGCATTTGATTTCCTCTGAGATGAGAGGAAGAAAGTAGTGATTGAACTTAATGGGAATCTTCATCTTGATCCTCACATATGGAATGCTCAACGTTATTCTGCAAATTATTGATAATTGTCGATTGTCTCTCTCTCTCTCTCTCCCGCGAGCTTTTCTTTGCATTGATATTCTCCAAGAAAAAGAGCTTTTCCAAGAATAAATTTCGAAAGTGTATTTATCTTACAAGAAACATCAGCTGCAACAGTGTCATATCTTAGAATTTATGTTTGCTTTTTTGAGATAATCTTGAAGGGTTAATTATAGTCAGATCCCCCGTAGTATTTGGGGTATGTAACTTATCACACCTGAAGTTTGAAACTCTAAAAAAAAACTCACTGAATTTTTAACACTGTTAGTTATTATCACTCCCCTTTTATACTAAAGTGTACTCCTTAACTCTAATACCTATTTTACTCTTATCCCTTTCTATAACCAACACACTCTCTCTCTCCTCTCTCTCTCTCTCTCTCTCTTTCTCTCCCTCTTTCTCTCGGTCACTCAAGCACCCACTTTCTCTCTTAATCCCACCCCCTCTATTTTTTTGGGTTTTTTATGTATGTAATTATATTAAGCTTAAAATTTGAGTATGATTTTTCTTACATTTTATGTATAACTTCTTAACTCTCTTAATCTCTTAGTTGCTGCTAGCAAGTATAGTTATTGCTGCTAGAAGCAATTAAGAGCAGCAAGTGCTGTTACTTGTCATCTTTTCTAAGGGTATTTTTGACTTTTTATAACATGTGCACATCACGTGCCATCTTAACTCAAGTTCAGTTCACACCGTTAGGATGTCCAGGGAATTTTTTGAGAGTTTCAAACTTCAGTGGTGTTAAGTTACACAACCCTAATATTATAGGGGGTCTGACTGTAATTAACTCTAATCTTGACTATGACATGGGCGTTTTAGTGAAATCTGGAGGCAAAATTACTCGATCCATGCTTCATGTGAGTTTATATATAACGAACAACAAAAGCGTGAAGTATATTAGGAGCGAGTGTGATTATTTGCACGACCGCCATGGAGTAATTATCAATATTTGTTTGGATAAACTCTGTTATTTTTAGTCTCTTCCAACTTTCGAAGTTGTTTTGATACTCAGATGGCAAACGAAACTATTTCCATTAACCAAAAATTACGATAAATCTATTGCCATCTGCAAAATCTCCCAGAGACTGCACAAGGGTAAGGTTTAACGCATTGGAGGTAGAGACTTGAGAGAAAAGGGGTAAAAAAAAAAAAAGAGGGTATTTATAGGTTTGTTCTTAAATCTTTATAAATTATGATTTTGTCTCTCAAATCTTCATATTTAGAATTTAGTCCCCAAAATACTCTAACTTACTACAATTTAGTTCCTCCGTTAGTTTTTCCGTCCAAATCAAAGTCAATTTAATTTTTACTTTTTTTAAATAATAAAATGACTTGAATACCCCTATGAAGAAAAATGAGGAAGAATAGAGAGATAGAAGAGAAGAAGAAGGGGGTAAGTCGATGAACCCAATAAAGAAAATGAGAAGAGAGGAGAAAGAAGGAATTAAGGAGGGGTAAAATGGAAAAATCAAGTCAAAAAATAAACTGGGCTAACGGAAGTTACGGAGGGGACTAAATTGTAGTAACTTAGAGGATTTGGGACTAAATCCTAAATATGAAGATTTTGGGACTAAATTATAATTTATAAAGATATAAGGGAGAAATCTGTAAATACCCAAAAAAAATATCTAACCATTGGTGACTTGTAAAAGTCAAGGGGAATAAGGCGCC
Source organism: Dracaena cambodiana (assembly GCA_036321105.1). Taxonomy (NCBI): domain Eukaryota; kingdom Viridiplantae; phylum Streptophyta; class Magnoliopsida; order Asparagales; family Asparagaceae; genus Dracaena; species Dracaena cambodiana. The sequence goes on from JAYEPQ010000002.1 coordinate 66,986,454, forward strand.
ATGAATCTTTTCAAGTGAAAGCTTAGTGGGCCAAAAAATATTCCACAGACCAATAACACTTGTGTAGCCTGTCTTCAGTTGATGGGCCCTGGGTAGGCCTACATGGGACCATCGCAACTTGGTCCTCTTTACCTGCTAGCCCGCTGGCTGGCGAATACAAAATAATTCCTCTCCATCCTTATCCACGGAAAATTTTGTTCATATACTTCAAATTTTTTTACTCGGATTTTTTTTTTTTTCCCTCCCTTTTCGGGACCTAGTAACTAAATTTAGTAGTAGAAGGTTGACTGCAATCAAGATAAGGAGAAGTTTTTACTGAAAAATTGAAGACAGAAAGGTGATGGCTAAGAAAAAAAAAAAGCATGGAAAATATTTTTACTATCCTAAATAGTATAAAGTGGGCAGATACTCTAGGGACCAGAAACGAAGCTCTCTACTTTGAGTTCTCTCCTAATATTCTTATTCTCATTCATTTTCCTTCACCAAACTTAGAACAGAGACTGTCTCCGGTAGGAGAGGAAAGACAGAGCTATGATACATGACAAGAGTAGTCTCTATCAATAGCAAGACCGGAGATCCAGGCTAAACTTTGGCCACGGTGGTGTGCTTTGGTTTTCAGTAGTTTATTTTATTCCTAGTATGTTGTACTTTGTTCACCCCACTGTGGAAAGACTAAATCTATGCATGTACTTATTAGACAACGTTATTCGTTAATTGCCAATTAATGGAATACATGATACTTTACCTCACTGCTTATGCTAAAAAAAAATAAACCTGATAACTGAAACAAGGCAAAGTAAGCAATTTCTCTTATTTTTCAAAGTAAATACATACAATTTCACTTCCACACCCTCCCTCCTTTCCCCACCAATTTCTTCCACATCATTCATTTATTGAGTTTTGGCTTAATTTCTAGAATTCTTATTTGACTGAAAGTTTATGTCAAATCAGCTTTATTTGACTTAGGTTTTGTGCCAACTAATACTATTTGATTTTGGGCTTGTCCCAAGCATCCCTAATACAGATTAAAGGGTTAGATAGGGTCTTTAGAGATATCTATTTTGCATTATGAAAATCCTTTAGAGATCTAGAGAAATCTTTTGTGAGGAAAAAAAAAAAAAAAAACTTTTTTACATATTTTGAGAGTTTTGTATCCTCTTCTTCTTGAGATATTAATTTTCAGCTTTGAGAGACTCAATATTTTTTTAGCATATTTATTTTTTTGAGTATACAGAGAGATTCAATATTTGTAATTTGTAAATATCCAATAGTAAAGTTTAATTCGTCTTAGAACTTACTATGAACCATGTAAATTCTTAGTATTATCCAATTTGATTTATTCTCTTTAAAGTTTCTATTTTTTATCGATTTATATGTTGAATCCCCATAAATTATAATTCTCTATTTAGATTTTTACTTGACGCGTCCATACAAGGTAACAATTGGTCTCGAGCCCGCACCTCTGCCCTTCACCTAATAAAAGAGTATGAGTGAGCTCACTACAATTCTCAAATTAAAAAGTTCAACTGTCATTTTCCAAGGATTTTTAGTGTGTGTGGTGAGACCAGCTGGACTGTTGACCTTCACCTTTAATTTTTTGAGCACTCTCCACACTACAGAGTCCCCTATAAATACCTTCAGCTACCCTTAAAGAAACATTGCTAGTATAAAAAATCTCTTGTAAGAAGAAGAAGTAGAAGAAGAGAGAGGTCTGATGGAAGTTGACACGAGAGATGGTAGTGAGGCCTCCCTTGATTGGAGGGGGAGGCCATGCAACCCCAACAAACATGGAGGCATGAGAGCTGCCTCCTTCGTTCTAGGTTCCCTCTCTTCCCTTTTCTCACTTGGCCCAGTACGCTTTGAGTGAATTAAGCTGAAATCAAAACTTTTTCTCTTCTATTTTAGTCCAGGCCTTCAGGCTTTTGAGATCATGGCAATTGCTGCAGTTGGCAACAATCTCATAACCTATGTGTTCAATGAGATGCACTTCCCCCTCCCCAAATCAGCAAACATAGTCACCAACTTCATCGGCACCGTCTTCCTCTTGTCCCTCCTCGGCGGCTTCCTCTCCGATTCCTACCTCGGCTCCTTCAGGACAATGTTGCTCTTCGGCCTCGTCGAACTCTCTGTAAGCTTACAGCAACCTATTCGTCTTACTAACTTCGTTACGATTCCTTTTCCTATAGACTCCAAACATCATTAACAATTTGCTATTTAAAAAAATATACAGTTTAAGTTAAATATGGACGAGAATAGCAAACGGTTTTTATTTTTCATGGTATAAGTATTGTCTTTGATTCAGGGGTTCATACTGCTATCAATTCAAGCACACCTCCCCCATCTAAAGCCTCCCAAATGCAACGTGATGGCTGAAGGAGAGCACTGCATGGAACCAAAAGGACTCAAAGCCTCCGTATTCTTCACTGCGCTCTACTTGATAGCCCTGGGGAGTGGCTGCCTGAAGCCCAACATGATCTCTCATGGGGCCGACCAGTTCAGCAAACGTGATGCAAGGCAATCTAAGAAGCTCTCCACTTACTTCAACACCGCCTACTTCAGCTTCTGTGCCGGAGAGCTGATCGCCCTCACCGTCTTAGTCTGGGTCCAGGTGCATTCGGGGATGGACGTCGGGTTTGGGTTGTCGACTGCGGCCATGGCGGTTGGGCTAATCAGCTTGATGTGCGGCATGGTGTTCTATAGTAACAAGCCACCCCAGGGCAGCATCTTCACTCCAATTGTAAAAGTAAGTCTAATAGAAAACTGCACTTTCGTGACGAATATTCTAGTGACTAGATTTACTTGTTATATATGGTGACAACAACTGTTACTACAATTGACAAGTAAATCACGTCACCAAATAAAGATTTTTCATGATAAAATCATAAAATTGTCACGGCTGACTAAAAGTCGTTGTGAATATCGTCACTAGAGAGTTTAAGTGACTGATGTTCGTATTTTTAGTCATGACTTTTCTTATCACAAAATCCAAAAGGGATTTGTTATGCTGAACTTGTGTGAGCAGTAATAATAGATAGTAAGTTAGAAAAATATATTTTCTTTAGTTTTCATCGTGAAAATTATAGAGTTTTATCTTTTAGTTTTTAAAACATTTTTCGTGTTATGAGGGCATGCACGATAGTTAGTGCGGACGGTTGTTGATGACCTTACCCAAATTATGAAGGCCACTAATATTTGCTGGATAAAAATTTACTCAAGTATATTCAAAATAAGCGATACTGTTAAGCCATAATACGACTTTTGTTTCGGATATGTTAGTTTAATATTGATATCACAAGTACTGATTTTTAAATAAATGTATAATGGACATCTTTTGATCATGAGTTTACTTTCGGCTACAACTAAAGTTACCTTCCATCTAAATGGATAATGGTTCGACCTTTTGAAACCAAGAAGGTATTTGTACTTACCAAGTTAGGCTGTTTTTTTATATACCAGTTCGACGAGGGGAGTTTATCAATATAGAACAAGTTAAAAGAACGAAGATGGAGGTGATGATACGAAAATTTATGAATTCTAGGGGTTTAAATGAGGAGATATTACTTAATAGAAATAAATGAAGAAGGACTAATTTTTTGGTTCATGTTTGTAGTTAGGTTGTTTTCTCCTTAAAAAAAAATATACCTTTTTTTATTAGTTTTTCCTGTTTTTAATTTTTAATTTTGAGATTACATTTGTTAGAACTTAGAATGTAATACAGCAAACTTGTGGTTTGTTGCATTTATCCTTATAATTTCAACTATACATACGATGATCTTTCAGGTTGTTGTCGCTGCAATCACTGAACGAAAGCAAGTGTGCCCATCTCATACGCTTACTGGCCTTGAGCCCTCTAGCTCTGACAAATTCGGGTAATGCTTAATCTTGGTCAAGTACCAGTTCAATATTTCTAAGAAGTTTAGAAAGTCCTTAATTTACTTGGATTTTTTAATACAAATCGCTCCACAGAATGATCAATCAATATGTTCACTTGTACCCATTGAACTGTTAGTATCTGATACGTACATAAATACTTTGGTGTCAGGTTCTTGAACAAGGCTAACATCTGCACTGAATCAGAAGTTGAGCAAGCAAAAACGCTCCTCTCGCTGATCCCAATCTTCGCGTGCACCATAGTCTTCAACACCATCCTAGCTCAGCTCCAAACGTTCTCGGTCCAGCAAGGCCGCTCAATGAACACCCAGATTGCCAGCTCGTTCCAAATCCCACCGGCGTCCCTTCAGTCCATCCCTTACCTCATGCTCATCGTCTTGGTCCCCCTCTACGAGACTGGCTTCGTCCCTTTTGCACGAAGGCTCACGTCAACCGAGTCAGGAATCTCCCCACTGCATCGGATTGGCATTGGTCTCTTCACTGTAACCTTCTCGATGGTCTCAGCTGCAATGGTGGAGAAGAAGAGGAGGAACCTGGCAGTGCAGTCTAATGAGCTGATCTCCATATTTTGGATTGCACCGCAGTTTCTCGTATTCGGGCTGTCCGAGATGTTCACTGCTGTGGGACTAATCGAGTTCTTCTATAAGCAGCCGTTGGGCGGGATGCAGGCGTTCTTGACTGCAATGACTTATTGTTCCTACTCGTTTGGTTTCTTCTTGAGCTCCCTGCTTGTCTCCCTGGTGAACAGGGTTACTTCTTCGGACGATTCCAAGGGTGGCTGGCTGAGTGACAATGATCTGAACGAGGATCGGTTGGACTTGTTCTATTGGATGCTTGCCGGACTGAGCTTGCTCAATTTCTTCAACTATCTTTTCTGGTCGAGATGGTTTTCTTACAGGCCACTTCCACATAATGATCACTGCATCGAGGAGAAGCACGAGGATATATATTGAGAATAAGGTAGCTGATCTATAAGAAGAAGGATGAATTTAAGTTTCACGAGTTACATTTACTAGTTTTCTTTTTCTTCCCGTTTGTATCTACGTTCTACAATTAAGAGTTTGCTTCGAAGAACTGAAACAGGAATATGATATCTTGGGTGCAAGTTAGTTTCAAACTCCATCAAGGTTTGCAATTGTAATGAATCCTCACATGGACAAGGTTGGCTTTGGATAAATTTAGCATCTTTTCTCCATTCTGAGATCAAGGATGAAAAGAGAGAATATTTTCATCACTAACATGCATGTGAGATGTTTGAAGATATCTCCTTGACAGTGATCACCAAATCTCCCCCATTTCTATCTATAGGAAGCAAGTGATCGGGACACAAAATGTTGTCACACGTTAAGCTACCCATCGTCATGGGACAAATTTTTTTTTTTTTTTTTTTTTTCCATATATATAGTTTGATGTTTATAACATGTTGATTATGATTTTTTTTTTTTGTTGGGGGGTGCTTTAGTTAGGTCGTAAGCACTGGCAGCTAGCTGTATTCTCACACGAAATGCATGACCTAAATCACACCAAAGTGTCTTGCAAACTGAATCACTCAGCAGCAAAGATATTGTTGAGTTGAGAGAGGCATCTCATTCTTTTAATGATGCCTCAATAAACAAGCTTGAAGTAGCAAATTTTCTATTTTCTCGATTAAAAAAAGAAAAACCAAACAGGCCAGTATCGATATTCTTTGCAATATTGCTCCGACCACACACCTACTGAAATGGTACCAAAATATCGGTTCATAATATCTAAGTCATAATTATCTATATTCTTATATATGTATGCACATAAATGCTCCGAGTTTACTTACATTTACGGTTATTTACTGTCAATTGCTTCCGTTGCATAATGTTGTTCATGCGGGGTACGTTCGTGAAGGCCATGAGCGAGAGGGCTCCGCCATTGCCAGAGAAGAGAGCCCGTGTGCGGCCGTTGCCTGGTAAAGCAGTGTTCGCACTCTGCATAGCCTGCTTCTTCGCCGGATTGATCTTTAGTGGGAGGTCACCATTCTGTCAATCAACTGCTCATACAGAATCAAAGGTTATTATGCTCCCTAGAGAAGACGGTGATCAGCACTCTAAGCGAGTGAGTTTTTTTCGTTCTCGATAGTTTTTATTTTAAAGCCAACTTTAATGTACCATATTATTTCGATAGATGCTAGGAGAAGAGAGAAACGATCCAAAGGATATCATGAGTGAAGTTTCAAAGACACACCAAGCGATTCAGTGAGTTTTGGTGAACGTTGTCCAAATACATTGCTTTGCAATTCAAAATAGGTTGTTATCAAAAGACTTTTGGTTCGATAAATGTTGCAGGTCGCTAGACAAGACTATTTCATCATTAGAGATGGAACTTTCAGTTGCTCGGATGAACAGAAACGGACTGCAGCAGGGCGGAGCGCCAGGGACAGGATCAGCTAAGCAGTTGCCGAAGGTGTTTGCAGTGATCGGAATCAACACTGCATTCAGCAGCAAGAAGAGGCGCGATTCACTTAGAAATACTTGGATGCCGAAAGGTGGTAAATATGTACATCACCTCGATTACTTCTAGCAATAAAAGTTCATTCATGTGCTATTTGATCATTCAGGTTCATTTATATACTAAAGTTTCCACATAGAAAGATTTTGATCAGTAGTACTATAAATTTTCGTTTATAGGGTCCAAGCTTAGTAAATTGGAGAAGGAAAAAGGTATCATCCTACGATTCGTGATCGGGCATAGCGCTACCCCTGGTGGTGTCCTAGACCGTGCCATTGACACAGAAGATGCTGAGCACAGAGACTTTCTAAGGCTCGATCACATGGAAGGATACCATGAGCTCTCGACGAAGACACGTCTCTACTTTGCAACAGCAGTGTCCCTCTGGAACGCTGATTTCTACGTGAAGGTCGATGATGATGTGCATGTCAACCTTGGTGAGCAATCATTCATATCTCACACGCTACGGCCATCAGTATGGTCGTCTTGATCAAGTTCAGCAGTGCTGGTTTGAATTTTGTAGGTATGCTCACCACAACGCTTGCCCGATACAAGAGCAAACCGCGGGTCTACATAGGTTGCATGAAGTCTGGACCAGTTCTATCCCATAAGTAAGTACCAAATGTTCGACCAACATACTCGGTTACTTGAGGAATGCATTGATAAAGAGATCGTTGTATGCAATGCATAACAATTGAGCACAATCCTGATTCAAGAGAGATATTCATTAATAAACTTTTATGATCCTATGGACAAGCATTCATTCGATATTATGCAGGGGAGTGAAATACCACGAACCGGAGTTTTGGAAGTTTGGACAGGAGGGAAACAAGTATTTTAGACACGCCACCGGTCAAATCTATGCCATCTCTAACGATCTTGCAGCATATATCTCCATCAATGCGTAAGCACAAAAGTATATATTTGATCAATTACCATCAGCACAGTCATCAAATAAACCATATCAAAAGTATTATGCTTTTTTTTTTTCTTGTTCTTATAAATTTTTACAGGCCAATATTGCATAGGTATGCAAATGAAGATGTTTCGCTGGGTTCTTGGTTGATCGGCTTGGAAGTTGAGCACGTTGATGAACGGACCTTTTGTTGCGGAACACCTCCAGGTAGAGCAAATGACTTCAGTAGACACTACAAAAGAAAGGGTTAATTACAATTAGACCCCCTGTAGTATTGGGAGTGTATAACTTAACACCCTGAAGTTTAAAATTCTCAAAAAATTCTCCGGATTTAGTTATTTTCACTCTTTTTTTTTACTAAAGTGCACTATTGTCTCTCAAATTCCTATTCTACCAGCATCCCTCCTTTTAACCAGCATACACTCTCTCTCCTTCCCTCCCTCTCTATCCCTCTCTCTCAGTCACTCTCTCAATCCCTCTCTCTCAGTCAGAGAGGGAGCGTGAGTGACTGAGAGAGTGGGATAGAGAGGGAGAGAGGAGAGAGAGAGGAAGTGTGCTGGTTAAAGAGAGATTAGGGTAGAATATGAATTTGATGGATAAGAGTGCACTTTAATAAAAAAGGAGAGTGAAAATAACTAGGTACAGGGGGTTTTTTTTTTAGAGTTTCAAAATTTAGGAGTGTTAAGTTATATACCTCCCAATACTACAGAGGATCTGACTGTAATTAACCCTAAAAGAAAATATAATACTTTGTGGATTTCTAATAACTCAAGCTTGTTTCGATGAATTACCTAGAAATATACTATTTGATCATCATTCGTTAATGCTTACTGGTATATACATCTTGTGATTGTTTGTTTAGACTGCGAGTGGAAGATGCAATCTGGAAATGTTTGTGTTGCATCATTCGACTGGACGTGCAGCGGGATTTGTAAATCAGTCGATAGAATGAAGGATATCCATAACTTGTGCGGAGAAGGAGAAGGAGCAGTTTGGAATGCTTCCATTTAAAAGAAATTTTTTTTTTTCTTTCCTCTTTATTGGTTCAAATATTTTGAAGTAATTGTGTCATGTATTATGTGAGATCAACTTCTATATTGTCATGAAGGAGTGAGTTAAGAAGGCCATTGTGTAATATGTGGGATTAATGTAGATGAGCCGCCAGCTCAGGAAAAGTCACGAGAACTAACACCAAAACTATAATGATTCAATGATTTTTTCTTTAATTTTTTTTTTAACAATTACTATTTCTACCTTCTTTACTTATTTCAAATTAAATTTCATAAATTTAGAAGTTCATTTACCCTTTCATCAAGTGTATACAAAATATTTTATTTATTAAAATCGTAAATTTTGTATTAACTTGATGGAGAACTAAATCAAAACTAAAACAAAAAAAATTGGGTATGAGTGAACCCTAAAGGTCAAGATCATAATCCAAAAGAGAATTATTAAAAAAGATTATTGGAGATAGTGAAAATGAACTGCAACTCAGGTAATTTGCATGAACTGTCAGCTCATTTCCATCTCTCTCTCTCTCTCTCTCTCTCTCTCTCTCTCTCTATATATATATATATATATATATATATATATATATATATATATATATATATATATATATATACATACATAATAATAGCTCCTATATGATTAGATAACAAGGGAAATTCTAAATGCGCCCCATGTTTTTTTTAGTGAACCCATCACCTAATGTACAAATAATTACAAGCTTGTCATAATTTTTTGACAAAAAAAACCTTAACCCGTTTTCTAGTGAGCCTCATTCCCTCCATTTTCTATCTTATTTTTTCCTAATGAGCCCCAAATCCTTCAACTTTCTCTGTCAAACCCCTACCCACTCATGTCCAAAAAAAAAGTTTAGATCTTAAAATCCTAGATCCCCACGAAAATTTTAATCCAATTACTTGTATCAGTTTGCTAGGATTTGTTTGAGGTTTTTTTTTTTTTTGCAAATCCAAAAAGGAAAATCCACTATCGCGCATCCCGCTTAAGTGTGGGAACGAAAACACTGGTCTGCGAGCACATCCCGACCTTACAATAACCGACTGGGTTGACGAACCCCGACAATGTTTGCATTTGGTCGAGATCGAATTCACAACCAAGTTTTTTTTTTTTTTTTTTGATTTTTTATACAAATTTGTTGATAAGATTAGAATTTGTTGTAGACTTCGCCTAAAAGTGTGTGGCCGGTATAAGAGGGGCGGATCTCTGGGCGGAGGAGAGGAAAGGGGAAGGGAGAAAGAGGCGGAGTGAGATGGATTTCGCTAGGTATGGATCGGTTGGGTTGAAAGGGTATTTGTGGAAAACGAATGGTGCTCACTAAGAAAAAATATCAAATTTCAAAAACATATAGGCTCACTAAGAAAAACATGGGGCGCATTTAAAATTTCCCAAATAACAATGTCTTTAAAGTTCAAGATAAAATGCCATAAAATCATAATAGAGAATTAACCATGAACAAATACAAGAAGTACTAATTAGATTAAAATGAAACAATAGAATATAAATTATTGAGTCTGTAATAATATTTTCGAGAAGCCTATCGCATAATCCATTTTTCATTAGTAGCTTAATGTAAACTAAAAACCAATTTAAAAAATAATGCATTACAAAACATGTTATATTGTGTTATGAAAGCTAACAGAATATCAGCGCTATCTAACAATAAAAAATAACTCAATGCATCGTAACGATACGTTTTCTACTTTATTTTACGTTTTTTTTTTTTATATAACATTTTACTAAATTAAATTATGCTATGTTACTTACTATTTTTTTAGTAATTTCTATATTGTTGTTAATTATTGTTAATTATTAGAGATTGTTACAATTTTCTAACTTGATTACATGTTGTTGGCTTATTTGATTGCTTGTGGAACTGCCAACTTGTTAATTTACGATTACTTCCATCTTAGTTTATTGTAATTCCTCTCTGACTGCTGAAATATCTTACTTATTAATTCTATTGAAGTTTTAATTGAACTACAATGAACAATTGAAAATAATATAAATTGAACATTAAAAATATAAATTATAACATTGATAATAAATGAAATTGAAATAAAAAAAATTAGGATTTTAATTTCTTGTTTAGAAGATAACTAAAATTATGATTTCAGATCTAATATAATTTATGAAGATGAATATGAAAATTACTGAGAAATTTACAATTATATTACTTTATGTTACGTTATATTACTTTATATTATGTTATTTACAGTTATATTTTAAAGTAATTTTTAGATTACTGCAGATTATTTTTTATTGATTGTTATCTAATTGTTGCAATTTTTTACTTTATTGCTTGTTATTTGCTTGTTTGATTAATTATGTAATTGATAGTTTATTAATTTGTGATTGCTTGCTATAATTTCTTTTCAATTGTTGAATTTTATAAATTATTTTTAATTCTATTAAGCCCTCAGCGGAACGGAAATGGGCATTAGAAAATATGAATTGAGTATTATGATATATAAATTACAGCATTGGTAATAAACGAAACTGAAATAAATAAATTTAAAATCTTTTTTTTGTTAATGATTAAAATTACAATTGCAAAATTAATATTATTTATAAAGGTAAAATGTTAAAATTATTATAAAATGTTAAAATTATTATAAAACGTGCTAAGAATTTTGAATAGTTTCTAATTATTAAAATAATATTTTATATTTTTGGTGAATGCTTAAATTTATTTTTAATTTATAAAAATTTTTATATGTAGTTATTCATTTATTTTTATTTAATAAATTAGAAATTGCATAACTTACGTTATGCATCACACTATATGTAATGTAATCTAATGGAGGCAAAATATTACGTTACTGTAATGCTATTTTAACTATTGATATGAGTCAAGTCACGTCTATAAATGGAGTATTATGTACAAGTAAAAATCCAAGTATATATCCATGCCAAGCAAGAATCCGTCATATGATGTATTTGCATGACATTGTTTTTAGATTAATACAACATATTGCATGAGAATTAGATAAGTTAAGTTTTATAGTGAAATTATGGTTACAAGATTGAAAATGATTGTACATGACGAATAAGTTAGCTTCTTACATGTTCGAGTCACTTATCATGAATTTTAATAACTAACCAGAGTTTAATAATTAAAATAATATTTAAGTCATTCTAATATCCTTCGGATATAGTTTATAGATGAGCCTTGTTTTGCTGAGAAATTTATATAACTAATAAAAGATAAGAAAAATGGTGACTTTATATAATCGAGGATTAAAAAAATAAAGATACATAGTTCAATATTCAAAATAGGTGAATAGATTGTTCAACTATTACAATCATTCGACAGAAATCACAACTTTTCTCTGTAAATTTGAAAAGTTATGACGATGGTAACCAGATTGACTCTTTCGCCATGGATAATCTTACAACTTTAAAATAGAGATTGACAAGAATTTCTACCAAAAAGATAGAGAAGAGAAGTCTTACTTTTCATAGGTGTATTGTAGAAATGTAACAAGAAAGCTCTTGATGGCATTTAAAACTTTCTTCTCCACAAGTTTTATTGCAGAAACTCTTTTCCTTTGTATGCAGTAAAGGAGATTAGTGGAGGCGAAGCCAGAATCTTGATGTAAAGATCTTTCGCTTGAAGAAAATAAAGACGAAGATGGCTCTTTGACAATGTTCAGGATCCTTTCAATGTTGAAATCATAAGGTTTTTATAAAAGCCATAGATTTTCAAATCTCTCGCTTCAATCATTGCTTTTTGGATCAATCATAATTCTAACCATAACTATTTAAGGAGACCTTCCAAGTAAGAAGTGATAGTTGAAAACATTCCTGACTCAAATAGGGGTTAGTTAGCCACGTCAGCATCTCAAAAATCACATTTGAAATCCATACAGGGCTTTCAGCCCATTACGCCACCGATGGTAGGAATATGCCATCAATGGCGATTCCAAACCTTGTAGTGAAGGGTGTGCACAAGCAAATTGTCCATTGATGTCGGGTAGGCATTATCGATGGCTGGTGGTGGCCATCGATATGCACAAGCTTTATTGATCTTTATTTTTTAGTACTTCAGGCTCCACTATTAAGAAAAACCCGCAAGAAAGTGACGAGCTACAAAGAGTTTCAGCGAGTCTCACTGCTATGAACTTCACCGATATGCAATTAAAAAAAAACTTCAAATCCATAACTGATGAGGAAAGTATTGGAATCAGAAAAAGTACCTCAAATAAGAGTTGACAACTGAATTAGCTTGTTAAAAGATTTAGATAGGATTAATTAGAGTCCAGGATCAAAAGTTATGAAGGTTCCACTGAATCTGTTAAAATCTTAGTTGCACAGTTACTTTAATTTCAAGCTCAAATTTTGATAAGAATAAATTAAGAACAAGCAAAAGATCATAAAAGAGAAGATACAGATATTTTAATCATATTTTCAAAAAGTTTAAGACTAGTTCAATTGGAGTTCAGAATTAAGAGTATAGAGGTTTTACTAGAACTAATGTATGAGTTTTACTGTTGTATAGTAGTATTAACAACAACAACAACAACTAAGCCTTTTATCCCAAGTATTTGGGGTAGGCTACATGAACCAAAAAAATACTCACGCCGGATCGATCACTTTGATAGTCCTTCTCCATTCATTTCTATCAAGTAATATCTCCACATTTGAACCTCTAGAATCCATATCTTTTAGTATCACCTCCATCCATATTTTCTTCGGTCTTCCCTTCATTATTTTAACTTATCCTATATTGATAAACTTTTCTCGTCAAACTAGTGCATTTGTAGGCCTAGTAGTATTAACTTCAAACTAAATTTTGACGAGAATAATATATGCATTAGATAATGAATACAAAATAGAAATTGTAGATCATTAAGTTATCTTCCAACGAGCCTAGAATCAGCTTAATCAAAACTTGGAATTAAAAGATAATGCAGGGTTTACTGATACTGCACATGAACAAGCCATTAGAAACTCTTGCGCTACAGCTAGCTGTCTTTGAGGCAAGCCCGATGAGGCCAGCTGCTGGTGGAGCTAACCTTTTGGCACAGCAAATATCTTGTGCGACAGGTCTCCGAGCACAACTGGCTGCTACACAATGGCTCAATTTTCAACCAGACTTTGGAAGGGCTAGAAGAGAATAAGAAATAAAATAAATAAAACATGGAAGTTAATAGAAATTGAATTCTTTTTACAACAAGATCAGAATCAACTTAATTTCGATTTGTAGTTCAAATATATGGTCAAATAACTGAGAGAGTACATGGATAACTAACACAATGGCAGCTGTGCAACCAATAACTTCAACCAGATTATGACGAGGTTAAAGTTGGAATTATCATAAAAAAATATATATACAAATGAAAGTTGCAGAGAATCATCTATATCCTACAAATAAAAAAATTGGTGAAGCATCTTTTTAACAAAATTGCTCCTTAATACTCTTTTGATGAGCACAAAAAGGAAATCAAATAGATCTATATTGAGGACTCGAGATAAATAAATTTTCCTCATCACAACTTGTTGGACGATTACTCTTTAAAAAAAGAAAAAACTTATTTTCGGACACTTGGAAAGTAACACCTCAAATTGATAGTCTTCGACGACTTGATATTGTGAAAGAAGACAAAGAAATTGGTTGATACAGGGACAAGAATTTGGTTGATACAAAGGACACTTGGAAAGTAACACCACAAATTGATAGTCTTCGACGACTTGATATTGTTAAAGAAGACAGAATTTGGTTGATACAAGGATAAGAAAGAAAGAGCTTTTATATATACAGAAGAGGAAACGGGAAAAATTATGTCATAAGAGGGGCTTCCTTGTATGACGCTTAACTTAGACCAATAGTATCTTTATATGTGGAGGAGTTTTTTGGAAAAAAGCATTAGATGGAGGAGTTTTTTTAAAAACAGCTGTCTTTTTAGTCTATATGATCAATCCACGTGTAAAGATCTTATTGGTCCATCTAAGCGTCATAGGATGGACATAGTTTTTCGCGTTTCCTTTATATATATATAGTGGTACCTCAATAGCATTATATACATGAACCACCACATAGGAAAAACCAAGGGTTGCATGTGAACCACCACATAGAGAAAATCAAAGTTTTCTTATAAGAACTAAAGTCGGAACTAACTTTTGAGATGAGAAGTAAAATAACTCGGAATGGGAAATATGAGATTTTTGGAAATACTGAAGGCTAAGCATAGGGGTGGCCGGGTAGGCCGCCTGGCCCGACACGTGTTGAGCACGTGCCCGACATGGCCCGGGTCTCCAACTCGGGCCGTGCCCGAGAGATTGCCCGGGCCATCAGTATGGCTCGACCTGCCTATTTATTTTTTTAAAAAAATAAGCCATTCATAACCGTTATGGGAGTTTTTTGTAGAAAATTTTTTGCACAGAGCCCCCAACAGCTATTTGTATAGCCATTGGGGAATTCTTGTAATTTTTTTGTAAATTTTTCCTCCAACGGTCAAAATGGCCATTTGGGGATTTTTGCAATTTTTTTGCAAATTTTTCACTCCAACAGTCAAAATTATGAAGCATTTGATATTTTGGCTTGGTGGAAATCAAAGGAAAAATATATCCTGTGTTTTCCAATATGGTCCATGATCTACTAACTCATTCAGTGTCTAATGTAGTATCGGAGTCGGTTTTTAGTGCAAGTGGTAGAGTGCTCACGAAGTGGAGAAGCTCAATGGCAGGAGACACATTGGAGATGTGTATTTGCTTGAACTACTAGCTCGACGTAGAAGAAAGAGAACAAGGCTCGTCCAACAAAATAGAAGTATAGAACTCATCAGAATATAAATGAAAATAGACTTTTGTTTTTCTTTTCGAATTGTAATTTCTACATTTGTAATTTTTTTCATATAATTTTTTTAAATTTTTTTCATGTAATTTTTTTAACTCATAAATCTCTTGGAAAAAATACTAAAAACAAGTTGAAGGTGACAGTCAGAATTCTTTCCTCTCTTCAGACTTTGTATAATTTCTAAAGAGATTTATAGAGCAACTATATTAATGTAATGAGATTTAATATAATAAAATTTTATTTATACTATCATTTCTTTTTGTTAAAACTGATTAAATTAAGCTAATTATTCTCCTAAACTTACTTAATAATGAACTTATATTTTTTTTAAAAAAATTAAAAAAAACGTGTCAGCACACCTCGGTCCGGACATGGCACGTGCCTGGCGGGCCGAGCCCAGGCCTATGCCCGGACTGGAGCACGTCACGTACCAAAAATAAAACCTGCCCAGCACAGCACGTCCGTGCCAGGCACAAGCCATGCCCGGTCCCACTTGCCACCCCTAGAGCTGACTAAAGAGAAATTTTATCACGGAGGAGTATTTATAGGTTGCCCTCTCGATTCCTCCTGCTCAGTGAGTTTTTAGCGAAAATTCACTGGCATGACGTTTTCGATTTTCTATGTTGACACACGTCATCTAAGCATTTCTGACGACACGAGCACACGATTAATTGAGAGTTTAGACCCAAATTCTAAACATCGAAAAATCTAAATTATTGATCCCTTTGAGTTGCGTATCAAGCAGTAAATAATATGATTCCACTTGAATGATAGACAAAATCGAGTTGTTCTCGGGGACGACCAATTAAAAACTCTGAGTTCAAGTGAAGACCTATTCATGTTCAAAGGTAAATTTACTGGGGGTATTTACAGATCAGTCCCTTACATCTTTATAAATTATAATTTAGTCCCTCAAATCTTCATTTTTAGAATTTAGTCCCCCAAATCCTTTAAATTACTGCAATTTAGTCCCTCAGTTTATATTTTGTCCCATTTTTTCCGTTTTACCCCTAATTTCCTTCACTTAATTTCTCTTTCCCTCTCCCCCTTCTCTTCTTAGTTCTTATTGGGTTCCCTCTTTTCTTCTCTTCTCCCTCTATTCATTTATTTAGTTCTCCTTCTCTATATTGAGACCAAAAGCATTATTCTCCACTAAATGTATTAAACCTAGAAATGAATTTATCCAATATAGAGAGGGAGAACCCAATAAATGAATTTATATTGAGACTTAAAGGTTTAATACATTTAGTGCAGAATAATACATTTGATTTTAATATAGAGAGAACTCAATAAATGAATAGAGAGAGAAGAGAAGAATAAGAGAGAACCCAATAAGAACTAAGAAGAGAGAGAGAGGAGAATTAAGTGAAGGAAATCAGGGATAAAACGGAAAAATCGGACTAAAATATAATTTGGAGACTAAATTATAGTAATTTAAAAGATTTGGGAAACTAAATCCTAAATATGAAGATGTGGAGGGCTAAATTATAATTTATAAAAATTTAAGTGATAGATCTATAAATACCCCAATTTACTAAAGTAAAAACTCACAGGTTTCTTGTCCCCATGCCAAATCACAAACTTGGTTAGTGCAAGCATATCAGAGAAATGAGCTAGCCTATGCTACTAGATTAAACTCCTTCGGAAGTTGGTCATTTTGAATTAAAAAAATATATATTTCTCTAATTCAAAATTTTGTACAGAATAAATTAAAATTTGGTTCGTGAAGACGTCAATTATTATCCCTATGTGAACACGACTGTCGACTCCGGTGGCTTTGTCTGATTCCGACCAAAATCTGTTAGAGTTCTGATCATATGTCAGAGCTCGATCGGAAAAAATTTTCGGCGACAGTCAGAGCCTTCTACCCTCGGATCCGATCGAAAAACTCTGATCTCCGACTGATCGACCAACTGAACGTCCAAAGACGAACTCCATTGCCGACTTCGGCGACTTTGACCGACTCCGATCGAAATCGATCAGAGTTCAGTCAGAAAAATTTTCCAGCAATCGAAGCTTTCTATCATCAGATCCGATTAGAAAACTCTAATCTCAACTGATCAACCGACTGAGCATCCCTAATCACCATGCTAACTGTGAAACAATATGGAGACCGTCTCCCAACGAGTATAACTCGTATTGAATGGTTAAAGACACATAGTGTTAGGATATGGGCCCTTAAGATAAAGAGAATCCAATTATTTTTTTTAGATTAAAATATCTCAAGGAACCAAATAAAAAAAAAGTATAAATACTCGAAGATTCTAATCGGTGACAATCAGGAGTTGGGAATATTGTTACTAGACCCAAGGAGAAAAGTCCACAACATTAGAGTCCAAAGTCAAAAGCCCAAATGGGAGGCCCAATAATAGGTGCAAGTTGGAAAGACCAAAAAAAAAAAAAAAAAAACAAAGATTCAAAATCAGAGACCCTAACGCGATCCTTGGGAGATTAGTTATAAAATGCTTTGGGGTATTTTGAAGTGTTGTTTTATAAGATGTTCAAAACAATCTTTTCTTATGAGTTTTTGAATAAGTGTTTTAAAGTGTTTTTCAGAACATTCTAAATCGGGATGTTTTAGAGTGTTAAGAATTTTTATCCAAAACTACACTCGTTCTAACTGTCTCTCGTATCTTTTTCTTTCCAACTTTTTTTTTCACGTTGCCTCATATTCGAACATCTCCCATGACCTTATCTTTCTCCACTTTTTTCCACGTTGCCTTCTTTTCCAAAAGGAGCCGCTATTTATTTACGCAAAAAGAAAAAAAAAACGTCTTTTATTTTTTTTAAAGAAAAGTTTAGGATTTTACAATGCAACTCAATTTCAATCCGATCTCTTCTTCTATTGGAGAAATTAGAATTTTCTTCTCAATTCAGGTGAGTATGATTTATTACATTTCTATTTTTAATTTTACTATTAAATTCTTCAAATTATTATATTATTATTCTTTTTGTTTATTTAATTTTTCAATCAAAATCTCAAAAAATTATAATGCAAATCTCTAATAAACTTAGTAATATTTCGAAGGATAGTTTTACTATTTTGAGAAAAAAATTAATTCGATTGCGAAATTAGCAAGCAAGGGATAATGTAATGAGGTGTATTACCAATTCAAAAGGACGACATTTTGTTCAGGTAAAATTATATTAATTTAAACATAATTTGTGTAAAAAGGTATTTTGTCTTATATATATTTATAGAATCTATAAAAATCCATGAGAAACTAAACTTGCAAGCAAATATTTAAACACCCCAAAATCCATGGTAAGAACACCTCAAAAGACATACCCACCAAATACTCTAAGGTTGTGCTTGGATGTCAAAAATAAAGTATTTTTTTTGGTGTTTTTAAAGTGTGTGTTTTGGTGGTATGTATTTTGGGTTGTTCTTACTATGGGTTTTAAAGTGTTTAAGTATCTTACGAGTTTAGTTTCTCATGGATTTTCATGATTCTATAAGCATACAAAAGACAAAAATGCCATTCTACATAAATTATATTTAAATTATTATAATTTTACCTGAAACAAAATATCGTTCTTTTGAACTGATAATATGTCTTATTATATTATCCCTTGCTTGCTAATTCCGCAATCGAATTAATTTTTTTCCTCAATATAGAAAAACTATCTTTCGAAATATTACTAAGTTTATTAGATATTTACATCATACATTTTAAGATTTTGATTGAAAAATTAAATAAACAAAAAGAACAATGATATGATAATTTGGAGAATTTAATAGAAAAATTAAAAATATAAAAGTAATAAATCATACTCACCTGAATTGAGAAGAAAATCCTAATTTCTCCAATAGAAGAAGAGATTAGATTGGAATCAAGTTGCACTTTAAAATCCTAAACTTTCTCTTTAACGAAAATAAAGGACGGATTTTTTTTCCTTTTTGTTCAAATAAATAGCGGCTTTTTTTGGAAGAGAATGCACAATGAAAAGAAGTGGGAAAAAGGTCACGGGAGAGTTTCAGATATGATACAATGTGAAAAAAAAGTGAGAAAAGAAAAAGATGTGGGAGACAATTGGAATAAGAGTAGTTTTAAATAAAAATTGTAAACACTCCAAAATACCCTGATTGAAATATTCTGAGAAACACTTCAAAATACATATCCAAGTGTTTTGGGGTGTTTTGAAAACACCCGAAAACACTTATCCATAAGCTCACAAGCAAGGACTTTTTTCGAACACCTCATAACACATCACTTCAAAACACCCAAAACACTTCATAACTCATCTCCCAAGCATAGCCTAAAACACACATTTTATAAATACCCCGAAGCACTTTGTCATTGACATCCAAACACAGCCTAAGACTATACTTAAATGTCAAAATATTTTAGGGTGTTTTTAAAGTGTGCGTTTTGGAGTGTTTTGGTATACGTATTTTGAGATATTCTTACCATAGGTTTTGGGTGTTTATGTATCTGTTTGCGAGTTAGGTTCTCATGGATTTTCATGGGTTCCATAAACATATAGAAGATAAAAATACCCTTCTACACAAATTATGTTTAAATTAATATAATTTTACCTGAAACAAAATGTCAACTTTTTGGACTGGTGATATGTCTTATTACATTATCCCTTATTTGCTCATTCCGAAATCGAATTAATTTTTTTCCCTCAGCATTGAAAAAATATCCTTCGGAATAATGCAAAGTTTCTTAGAGATTTGCATCATAATTTTTTAAGATTTTGATTGAAAATTTAAATAAACAAAAAAGAACAATGATATGATAATTTAAAGAATTTAATAGAAAAAATAAAAATAGAAAGGTAATAAATCATACTCACCTGAATTGAGAAAAAAATCATAATTTCTACAATAAAAGAAGAGATCGATTGGAATCGAGTTACACTGCAAAATCCTAAGCTTTCTCTTTAAAGAAAATAAAAGATGGGTTTTTTTTTTCTTTTTGCACAAATAAATAGCACTCCTTTTGGATAAGAAGACAACACGATAAGAAGTGGGAAAATATAAAGTCACGGAAGATGTTCGGATAAGAGGCAGCGTGAAAAAAGAAATTGGAAAAAGAAAAGGACATGAGAGATGGGAGACAGTGGGAATGATTTTAGATAAAAATTCTAAACACTCCACAACACCCCGAGTTACAGTATTCTGAAAAACACTTCAAAATATATATCTAAGTGTTTAGGAGTGTGTTTTGAGAACATCCCAAAACATTTACCTAAAAATTTACAAGTAAGGATTTTTTAGAACACTTCATAATACATCACTTCAAAACATCCCAGATATTTTATAACTAATCTCCCAAGCATAGTCTAAGGGGTTACTCAGCAACAAACGAAGAAACCATATGAACTTCATGGTATCTAAGGTATGAAGAGGTAGTTGCAATTTAAATTTTATATATCTATCCAGGATAATCTACCATTAGAATGAATCCTTCAAAAATAAGTAAGCTTATCCTTGAAGTGAAGAAGTTCATCTACAATTGAGAAACACTAGGAGTCCAAACTCATCCACAACTTATATATTTAACTACATGTAAGCAACTATAAATTCCTCTTCTCAGAAGAAGGGGGAGATGATTTGTGGATCTAAAACAATTCGAAAGTTTGTGATTTTGAGAGAGAGAGAGAGAGAGAGGAGAAAATAAATAATCCATTTTTTTTTAGAGAGCAAGTTGATCAATTCACTGGGGGAATTAGTTAGACGGACATGCCTCATTGGCTCTGTTAATGTTACTTTTTAAGTTCACTAGTCTTGTTTTTAATACCTGTTATAAGATGAGGGAGGAAGATTTGTGACGCGGGACGGAAGTGGAATCGGAATCCACTCAGGCGAATCGAATTCACGAGAAGAGATTTTGACTCAAGTGAAATCCACATAAGAATTTTCTCAAGTTTTCATATTTCATTTATTATCTCTAAAATATTTCATACAATGTTTATTTATTAAAAAGATCCAAAAACATAATCCTAACAGAATCCAAATAAAATCCTATCAAATTTGAATCAAACTAAATCAAATCCTATCAGATCTCAAGAACAAATAAAATTATCTCAAATAAAAAATTTGATCTCCATCAATTTGTGGGATTAAAAACAATTCGAAAATTTGTAATTTCTCAAGAGATTGAGAAGATAAGTAATCCATTTTTTTAAGAAAGCAAGTTGATAAATTCACTGGGGGACATTGGTTAGAACGGTCGAACCTCATTAGCTCTTTCTATTTTACTTTTCAAGGTCATTATTCAACTCTTGCAATATATTATTCATTCGAGATTCTGCATCTTGGAAGTTTATTCTCAAAACACGACTTACTATAAATTATTAGCAATATCTCAATAATTTAGAATATCTTCTTAAACTAGGATATTTGAATAATCCTCTAATATTTGACAAATCCTATAATTTATTTGTATATCTCATGATATCTTCCTAACTTAGTATATTTGACTAATTCTTCTAATTGGACTGATTATGTGACTGAGGATTTTATACAATTAGCATCAATTTGTATATTCTTTAATTTTCGCCCTTTATATTTGCCTCCTTCACGTTGAAAAAGATAGTCATTATATAGTTTATTCACATCTCAGAGTATAAAGATATTCTTCTCTCTCAGTTTATAGTTTTATCATGGTATCAGAGGCTCTCTAAAGCCTTACTTTTTTTTGTTTTAAGATCTCTGACCTGCACCTTGATCCATCAACCTGCTCACGTCACTTTGTTTTGCAACCCGTCGATCCGCGCAGCATCCATTCCATCCATGTCCTTTATTACTCCTATTCGGTTAGTGTCATCATTTTTTTATGATTTCTTCTAATGAAATTACTCGTCTTATAGAGATTGTTTTAAATGACACTAACTACAATGCATGGGCTCAACAAATGTCAGTTTCTCTTATTGGTCGTTGCTTATAGAGGTTTGTCAATGGGTCCAAACCAGCATCCACCAAGACTGATTTTGAAAGTACAGAACGGTTTGATGAGCAGCTTGAGGAATAGAAAAGTACTCACTGTAAAATGTTATATTAGTTTATTAATACCTTAATTCCTTCTATTCAGAGTCTGTTGCCAAAGTTTCGAAATGTCAAACTTGCAAGGAATTTTTTTAGCGAATTGATACAACTGTTCTAGTGACGTTGATGCTTTTATTAGTTCATCCTCTTTAGACAATCTATCTGGTCCCTCTCTCTCTGCAGTTGATCTTGAAACCATTGTCAATCAGGTTATATCTAGTACTTCTACTACCTTCTTAGTCTCTTTAGATAAATTATCTCCTTGGCTTTTTGACACTGCTTGTTGCAATTACATGACTCCTGATTCTTCTCTCATGTCTAATAAAACATCTCTAGAACCTCGTGCTATTTACAGTGCTGATGGTTCGCATATGTATGTTAGTCATATTGATGTAGTCTCTACTTCTACTCTCTCTGTGCTTGATATATATATTGTTCCTTATTTAGATTTAAGTATTTTCTTGTTGGCCAACTTGTTGAACTTGGTCTTATTTTAATTTTTTCTAATAAATGGTGTAATGTACATGATTAATAGACAAGCCAGTTAATTGAAACCGGGTGTAAAGTTGGTCGCTTTTTTGAGCTTTCCTCCTTGCATCATCCAAATTCCAGCTCTGCTCAATCCATTGCGGCATCCATTTCCTCAAGCATTTGGTATTCTTACCTTGGCCATACTTCCTGACCACATATTTAATTTTTAGTATCAAGTGGTTACTTAGGAAAGTCAATTTTGAATCATTTAATTGTCTTTCATGTCAGTTAGAAAAACAAACTGTTTTATTTTTTAATGAAAGTATTTCTTTGTCTTCTATATTCTTTGATCTAATTCATTCAGATATTTGGGACCCTGCTTCTATTTCTACTAATAGAGGATCTCGTTATTTTGTTATATTTGTTGATGATCATTCATGATACACCTGGGTTGATCTCTTACGTGAACGTTCTGATTACTTAGTGGTTTTTGTAAATTTAAGTAGATGATAAAAACTCAGTTTGATTGGACCATTAAAGTTTTTCTTTCTGATAATACCATGAAGGACACATTTGCTCTTTTTTTTTACCGAACTCATACAACAATTCACTTTACCTTATCGTTCATACATTTGCACTTCACAACAGAATGGTCGTGTTGAGCGTAAATATCGTCACATCCTTGATACTATCCACCCCTTACTTATTTCAGTCTCACTTCCTAAATCTTTTTAAGGTGAAGCAACTCTTACAGTTGTTTACATAATTAATCGGGTCCCATTTCTTACTCTCTCAAATCACTTTCCATATGAGCTCCTCTACGGAAAGGTATCCAACTATTCTCTTCTGAAAGTTTTTAGTTGTGCTTGTTTTGTCTTACTCCCATCTCTTGAGTGTACTAAATTTTAACTGTGTTCTCATCCCTATTGTTATTTTTTTTGTTATGATATTGAACAAAAGTGTTATCGGTGCTATGATTCTGTCACCAAACGTCTTCACATCTCCCGGCATGTTCAGTTTGGGAATACAAAACTTTCACAAGTATCTCCCATATCTCCTCTGGACCTTTTTCTGCTAGCCCTATTTTCAATAACTTTGTACTTGATCTTTTCCTAAACTCTTCTTCTGATGTAGATACTGAAAACTCAACAGACAATCACTTTTTTGATGATTCTGGATCATCTGTTGACCCTATTATTGTATATGACTCCCCTCAATCTACATCATCTATTGGCCCATCCATTACGTCTGATACCCTTGAGTCTTCTAACAATTTGGATGTTCATCGTTTCTCTAGGGTAAGAGCTCTCCCTGTCCGTCTCACTGATTCACTCAACATCAGTTTTTGATGATTTTGGATCGTTCGTTGACCTTATTATTGTATATGACTCCCCTCAATCTACATCATCTATTGGCCCTTCCATTACGTCTGATGCCCTTGAGTTTTCTAACAATTTGGATGTTCATCGTTTCTCTAGGGTAAGAGCTCTCCTTATTCGTCTCACTGATTCACTCAACGTTAGTTTTTGATGATTCTGGATCGTCCGTTGACCCTATTATTGTATATGACTCCTCTCAATCCACATCATCTGTTGGCCCATCCATTACGTCTGATGTCCTTGAGTCTTCTAACAATTTGGATGTTCATCGTTTCTCTATGATAAGAGCTCTCCCTTTTCGTCTCACTGATTATCATTGTTTTTATACTCTTGCCACTCTTCACGAGCCTCGCACTTATCACGAGGCTAGTTCTAACCCTTTTTGGCAGCAAGTTATGTCCAAAGAACTGGATGCTCTTCACAAGACTCATATATGGGATTTACTTTATCAGCCTCCTTGCAAGACTATGATTGGCAACAAATGAGTCTACAAGATCAAAACCAATTCTGATGGGTCTTCAGTTCAATATAAAGCTCATCTTGTGGCCAAGGGCTATACTCAAGAGTATGATATTGACTATGATGAGACATTTGCTCCTGTTGCTCGCATTACATATGTCTGTTCTCTCCTGATTGTGGCCTCTGCTTGCTAGTGACCTTTGTTTCAGATGGATGTGAAGAATATTTTC
The DNA here is from genome assembly GCA_036321105.1 of Dracaena cambodiana. Classification (NCBI taxonomy): domain Eukaryota; kingdom Viridiplantae; phylum Streptophyta; class Magnoliopsida; order Asparagales; family Asparagaceae; genus Dracaena; species Dracaena cambodiana. The sequence goes on from JAYEPQ010000002.1 coordinate 67,011,097, forward strand.
CTGACGGTAATCTAGCTGAGGAGGTTTATATGCAGCCTCTTCAAAGGTATCTTCATTCTCCTAGTAAGGTTTGTCATCTTAAGCGTACCTTGTATGGACTCAAGCAAACTCCCCACGTCTGATTTGCCAACTTCAATTCCACTATTCGCCAACTTAGTTTTGCCTCCAATCCACACGACTCTGCTCTGTTTGCTCGTCATACTGATGTTAGTATCACTATTTTGCTCATTTATATTGATGATATGATTATTGCTAGTAATGATGCTTCTGGTATTCTTGAGCTTAAATAGTTTTTGTGTCAGCATTTTGAGATGAGAGATCTTGACTCTCTTAGTTATTTTATGCGCTTGGAAGTTACTTCTACATCTGATGGCTACTATTTAGTTCATGCCAAGTAGTCATCTGACCTTCTTTCTCGTTCTGCCTTGACTGATTGTAAGACGACTGATAGCCCTCTTGAGTCTAATGTTAAGTTTCATACTACTGACGGCGAGTTCATTTTCGATGCTAGCTTTTATCGACAATTTGTTAGGAGTCTCATCTATCTCACTGTTACCAGGGTAGATATTTCATATGTCGTGCATCTAGTTAGCCAGTTTATAGTTGCCCCATACACTATTCACTATACTGCAGTTCTTTGCATCTTGTGTTATGTAAAGGGTGCCTTATTCCATGAGCTCTATTTTTTATTTTGCTCATCATTGCAATTGAAAGTTTACTCTGATGCTGATTGGACAGCTGACCCTACCGATCGACGATCCACCACTGACTCTCTTTTTTACTAGGCGACTCTCTTATTTCCTTGCGGAGTAAGAAGCAGACTGTTGTTACTTACTCTAGTACCGAGACCGACTATCACGCTCTTGCTGATACTACTTCTGAGCTTCTTTGGATACATTGGCTTCCCCAAAACATGGGCATATCTCAGAACTCTAGTATTCTTATTTATTCTGACAATCATAGTGTCATTCAGATTGTTCACAACGATATCTTTTATTAGCACACCAAGCACATTGAGATCGATTGTCATTTTGTTCGTCATCACCTACAAGCAGGCACTCTTCATCTTCTCTCGGTTTCGTCTTCACTCTTCATCCAGCTAGTCATTATCATTATCTCTGTTCCAAACTCAAGATGGTATTTTCTAAACCATTTTGAGTTTGAGGGGGGATATTAGTATATTTCATTAATTTAGTATAACTTCCTAAATTAGAATATTTGACAAATTCTTTAATATTTGACAAATTCTCTAATTTATTAGCATATTTAATAATATCTTTCTAACTTAGTATATTTGACTAATCCGCCTAATTAGGCTGATTATATGATTGATGATTTTCTGTAATTAGGATCAATTTGTATAAATTTTTTTTTATTTTTGCTTTTTATGTTTGCCTCCTTCACCTAGAAAATAATGGCTATTGTACAGTTTATTTACATATCAGAATACAAAGATATTCTTCTCTCTCAGTTCATAGTTTTATCATAAATATTTCTCGAATCCATTTCTATTAATATATTTAGATTGGTTCCGGTTAACGGACAATTTTTGCATTAAAGTTTTTTTTTCCCCCTTAAAAAGAGCTGACTATATAGTAAGGCGAACATACACAATCTAGAAAAACTATTGTTATAGTTTGAAAATCTAGAAATGTTTACTATAACTTAAAACATATGACTAGCAGCAATCAAGAAAAGTTGAAAGCTAAATAGATTGTTATTAGGTGGCTTTTGTTTTTATGTTGAAATTGTCAGCGAATTAATATTGCGGTGCGTCATGTTTTGTTCTTGCATAATGAATTTGGGAGCTCGGCTGGCTGGTTAGGTACTAGATTTGACGAATATGGATATAAACATTGAATGGGATAAGGTACGAAATATGAAAATTATAAAAATTCAAAAAATAATATATAGTACAAATTCTTCATGATTGCATTAATTAAATAATATTTTATTATATATATTTTCAACCTTTATAGTTCATGCATGTTGCTTATAAACAATGTAAGTAATTTGTTATACTCTATTTGTGTTAATATATGCCTAAAATGAATTTAGCATGTATAATAAACGACTAGTATTCTCTAATATCATATAGATGAATCCAACAAGAATTGCATTAGAAATAAATCTGTAGGGATATGTCACCTCTTAGAAGAATTGATACAGTGAGAAATTAGATTTGAAATATTTTAGACCGTGAGTTTTTGGATAAGTATTTTGAAGTGTTTTTAGAATACCTCACAATATATTGATGAGTGTTTTTTTGACTGTTTTTTGATAATACCGCAAATCGGAGTGTTTTAGAATGTTAGAATGTTCTATCCAAAAATATTTCTTGTTTCAATTCTATTGGTGTTATTTTCTTTATACAAATTAAAATATATTTATCTTTTACATATTTATAAAATTTTATGAGAAATTAAATTTCAAGTACATACATATATAATTAAAATACTCTAAAACATATCTTTGATATAAGAACAACTTAGTATTTACATATTTATAAATCCATGAGAAATTAAACTTCCAAACAGACTTAAATACCTCAAATCTATTATTCCATAATACATACCATTAAAACACTGCAAAACACGGCGAACTCATCTTGCGCAACCTAAAGCAGAGCAAGCCAAATCCCCCCTCACAATTTTCTATATTTCAACTTCGCCACCTTATTTTACATAATTACTCTCACGGACACAGAGCTCCAACCCAACGCAAATAATGCAAATGTTTTAGAAACTATGGACTTTCGTGCAAAAATATCTAGTATTTAGGTGGGAATTTCTAACGAGCACACCATTGTTCTTAGTACACACCTTTCTTTGTGAGACCATCCTATCTCATGAAAATAGAGAATTTTTCTCAACGAGCCTATTCTAGTTTTTCCATACTATTCCTGTCTCTTTTCTCTCCATCTCTCCCTTCTCTTCCCCACCTCTCACCAATTCAAATTCTAATCCCTCTCTATCGGTCTGTTGCCCTCACTTTTTTTGTCTTGATGTTTATTTTTCTCTCTTTTTCTCCCTCTCTCTCTCCTCTCTATCGCTAGAAGGAGTGTAGTGTAGTACAGGAGGAAAGGTTATTTTTTACCTAAAAATAAATAGCAAATTTATAATTTTTTACAAATTCAATGGGTGGGCCCACTAAGGCCAGTGCTGTGCTCATTTAGAAATTCCATTATTTCTTGTTCGTCACCCTTTTTGGGGGGTAAATTTTTTCCTCTTCTCTCTCTCAAACTGTTCTTCTTAAGTGTTGGCTCTCATGTCTTCGAATCGAAACCCTAATTGACTCCCAAACCGTAACCCTAATTGAGATCGAACGCGATGGCCAGTGAAATCGTCGAAGGGCCAGTGAAATCCGCAGCTGATTAGCTATTTCTGTGGGGAAATTTTTTTCTAGGGTTCGTTTGTTTTTTTTTTCTCTTGATTTGGTGATGAAGGATCCGCTGAATAGGACGAAGGTCGTGCTTCGGCACTTGCCGCCGTCGATCTCGGAGTCGGCGCTGATGGAACAGATCGACGGCAGATTCTCCGGCCGCTACAGGTGGTTCTCGTTTCGCCCCGGAAAGCACAGGTTAGGGTTTGTAATTCTTTTTTTTTTTAAATCTTGGTATTTGTTTTTTTGTTAATTCGTCTTGTGAGGGCAGTATATTGTTCTCTTAATTTAAATTTGTTTTTCAATTCCATGACCCAATTTGAACGATAATTGGGCTTTGAACGTATTATAACTGTGATATATTAAAAATTGAAACTTTTTGGTCTCTTTTTGTGCACGTTGAGGGCTGAACTTCTAACTAGAAGTTATCGGTATCCATTTGCCTACGATTTTTAAGGGTTTAAAGGATGTAATTATGTATAAAAATCTTGTCTTGTGCATGTTTGTGCGGAATTGTTTACAGCTTTTTAAGGACAATGGCTTTTTCTTTAATCTTATTATGGTATTTATTATTAATAGCACCTCCTGCTATATTAGTTTGGAATTTTGGACTGATTAATGAAGGATTCATGGGGCTTTGTAGAAGCCATTTAACGTCTAGCATCTTAAAACAGGCCAAAAGAAGAACAAATGATGTTGTGAAGGCCATTCAAAGAGGTTGTGTTGTTGCCAGAACTTCAGCAGTGGCTAAAATACCCAAACAAAGAAGTTTGAAAATTGAGGAAGTAGACACAAGGTGGAAGATAATAAGTGCTTCCCATAGTAGCTCAATTTTTTTTTTCCGATCACTTAAATATTCAAGAAATTCAAGCTTTGGTAATGTCAAACTAGAAAAGTAGTGAACCTTAGCTTACTAAGAAACTTAAAATTTTTTATGGTCATACATAAGAAATAATACCATACTAACGTGCATTAAATACAATGCATACCACAATTTATGGAAGTTTCTTTAGCTTGTCTGCAAGGAAGTCTCAGTCCCTAATCATGTGGTCCCCACTTCTCTAGCAGCTTGATAAATTGGTTCCCTAAATTATTCTCTAGTCACTATCCTACTTCATCTGCTTAAACGTTTTGATTCCAACCCAAATACTCACTTTGTCTCTTGCATTCTGCACACAGCAATTTCGGGCTCAGTTGATTGTCTCTAAACTATGATACCAACTGCAATTGCCTAATTTTTTGGCCTTGACATTGATGCCGACAGCCCATTGTATTAATTGCTACATTGAGTTTTATGGGTATTGCAACGTATGATTAGGATTGTAGAGGTGACAATTGTAGGTTGTGAGGAGGGGTTTTAGAGTTTAAACATGTAAATAATTTTCTAATGTTGCGTGGGTGCTTCAGCAAAAGCTGCTAGTCATAGTAACCTTACTATGATTGCTTTAAAGTTTATTAATATGAAGCAGATGATATTTCACGCCTATCATTTTCGTGAAAATTCCTCTAACAAAATTATTCGTGTCAGGCATCCCCCTTCCCTTCAACGTTCAGGACATATTTCCATTTGTGTCCAACACATACAAATGGGTAAGCTGATATTTACCTCGAAAGAGACTCATGAGAGTATTTCCCCCCTATTGACAAAAACTAATTGTTTTGCCAAACAATTCACTAAAGTTGAGTATTTTCATGTATGATTAGCAGTAAATACATATATTTTTGTTCCTAGCTAAACAAATATATATGTTTATGTTAGTCAACTATGAAGGTTGTCGCCATGGTAAAAGTTGTCGCCATGTGACCTGGAGGTCACGGGTTCGAGTCGTGGAAACAACCTCTTGCAAAAAAAAGTAAGGTAAGGCTGCGTACAAAAGACCTAAATGGTCCGACCCTTCCCCGGGACCCCGCGCATAGCGGGAGTTTTGTAGCACCGGGCTGCCCTTTTTTTTTTTTAGTCAACTATGAAAAAGGAGAAATGGATAAACACATATATAGCCACGTCAGGATTTCAGAAAATTACAATGTCCAGCACCTTGTCTGTTTGTTTGCCCAGATCATAGCTTGCATTGAGATCAGCAATTTTTACATGATTGTGATACGTGGAAATCGAGACGAACTCAATATGTTCTCAATTTCAAGTGTCATTATTATCCCTTTACTATTAGGTAGTTGTTTGACCTTAAGCTTTTAGTGACAGGTCATAAACCAACGTTGTATGTCGACTCCCCCCAACCCTCCGCACCTAAAAAAAAAAAAGAACTTACCACACACTTGGACCTTGTAGAAATCTCTTGCGAAGGAAAAAGAAGTTTTAACTTCCCATGAGCCATGTGAAAAGCAAACTGATCATGCTTAAGGCCTCAAACATGGAAATAAACTGAAGAAAAATCTAAGTTGTTTTCAAAATTTGGCTAGTATAGGGTTAAATATATGACATCTTAATACCTTGTGCATTGGTAACAAGATAAGATGTTTGATCTATACCCTAAGCTGGTAGTTCCTGGCCAAATATGTGCATCAAACTGTCCACATTGTAGCAGACCTTCTCCATTTATATTTATCTGCACAAATCACATGACAAATTATAGCCTTACGTAATAATTGGTAAATAGTGGATGGACTCATACTTACTATTCGGCAATTACAATGTGCTAGTTTACGACAAGTCTGTCAAAACTGTATTGTATCCCTGACTGGTTCTTTTTAACTTTAGATTGAACTGTTTAACTAAGGGTCTTTGTATTTCTTACTTTTTTAAACTATGATGCTGCTTAATTATTATTATTTTTTAAAGGGTTAATTACAGTCAGACCCTCTGTAGTATTGGGGGTGTGTAATTTAACACCCCTGAAGTTTGAAACTCTCTAAAAATCTTCTGGACTTAGTTATTTTCACTCACCTTTTTTTATTAAAGTGCACTTTTGTCTTTCAAATTCTTATTCTACCCTCATCTCTCCCTTTAACCAACACACTTGTAAAAGGAGGGATGGGAGTAGAATAATAATTTAAGAGACAAGAGTGCATTTTAGTAAAAAAAGAGAGTGAAAATAACTAAATACAAGGGGTTTTTTGAGAGTTTCAAACTTCAGGGGTGTTAAGTTATACACTCTCAATACCACAGGGGGTCTAAATGTAATTAATCCTTTTTTAAAATTTATATTTAGTAATGCACAAGAACATAATTCAACCTTTAGAGGGTAGTCACAGAGTGGGATGTTGATCTGATTGGTGTTCCATTTTTTTCCCCTGTTTTTCAGCATTAATTTTGTTTAAATCTCCTATTAACTGCTGGTTTTAGTTTGTAATAAGTGACTTTTTGGCTCTGTTATTTGAGTTTTTTTTTTTTTAGCTCACTGCTATTTTAATTTGCTGATATTGTTATTCAGGATCTTACCTTCTATAATATTTGCATTTTCCCCATGTTATTTGCTTGCAAATAGATGTGAACCATGGGATTGTTTATTCTATGGCTCAAGTTTTTCTGCTAATCAAGGTTGTAAGAACCTCCTTATGATAACTTGTATACTCTCTGAATCATGTTTGGGTGCTCATTTATTTAGAATGGTGCACATACAGATTGATTGCATGTATTTCTGCGTGTAAAGTACTTTTGTTTTCTGCAGCCAGAAGAATCAGCATTATTCGCGAGCTTACATCGATTTCCTGAGCCCAGAAGATGTATTAGATTTTGCTGAGTTTTTTAGTGGGCACATATTTGTCAATGAAAAAGGTAAACATTTCCAATGTATTAATTGTCAACAGTAACTTTATTGAGATAACTGTGGCTTATAGTATGTAACCTTGTGCTTATCCCTGCGGGGTTATGGTGGTAACTCATGAGTTGTATAGTCATCATGGTATCACACACTTACTTTGGTGGCCTTGGTTCTTCTCCACTTGTTTACAGCTATTATTTTTGTTGTCTTAGACCTCGTTTGTAGAAATACATTGTTTTCTACGATGAGTTATTACAATGTTTTTGACTAGGATGGAATATGTTCTTATTGTTGTTATCGAGAGGGTTATTCACTTTTTGATAGATTTGTTTTCCCTTCTCCATTTTCTAGGCTCTCAGTTTAAGGCTCTTGTAGAATATGCACCATCACAACGTGTGCCCAAAGTATTGTCTAAGAGGGATGGTCGTGAAGGGACTATATACAAAGGCATTTGTTTCTATCCTTCTATTTCAATTTTTATCCTACTCTCACTTGATTTAATCATATTTCGTCAATGCTTCCGATATGTTATATTCTTATCACGTGGATTTCTTGATTAATTATCAGATCCTGAATATTTGGAATTCCTCGAGTTCATTGCGAAGCCTATTGATAATCTTCCCAGTGCTGAGATTCAGCTGGAAAGGCGAGAAGCAGAAAGATCTGGTTAGTAATTTTGTTCAAAGTCTTTGAAAGAATTGCATAAAGTTGTGTTCACATGTTATAAAAATTGGTAGGTTAGAATGAAGATTGTGTCATAATATTCTTTACTTCACTGCTCTTTTTTAGGTGGATCAAAGGAGGCAGCCATAGTTACACCCTTGATGGATTTTATTCGCCAGAAACGTGCAGCTAAGAGTGGGTGTCAGGTACCATAATGCTATCACTGTCAGCTATCTTGCTGTACTTCTATTAAGGTGTAGCATTGCTCTTTTAGAATGTTAACTTGGTACTAATTGTAATGTCAACTAGTGGTTGTTTTATGTTCATGGCGTATGAATTTTATGTTTTAAGTGACTCAAATTAAATAACTTCCAGCACTTGGACTGGCATATAAGCTAAAGGGTCCTCATGGGCAGCACTACCTCGATGTTATCTCAAATCTTCTATCTGCATGATAAGAGCAATTCCTTTCTTTTATTGAATTCCAAAATTTCGGTTTTGGAAACTGCAGCTGAAGAACTGGCATTGATAATGCTATAGTAAATTAACTTTTCTTAAACATTCTTATATATGCTTTCCTTATCACCTGTCAATAGATTAATTTGATGCTCTCTTTTGTTTGGCCCATTGCCTTATTTTGGCAGGGCCAACTTATGAGCATTTACTAGTCTACAATAAGATTTCTGCTTTTCTTTTATCATATTTATTTTTTTCAATAGTTTTACCCACTTCTCAACTGAATATAGTGCTTTGTCTTAAAAAATATTTGTCAATCTTGTGAATTCCAACTTATTGAGCTTTCACATCGTGCTCATCACGTAAGCATGGTTATAGTTGAGTCTTTTGTGTGATATCCCTATATAATGTTCTTCTATGGCAGTTCTTCTTTCAAATGTATTTGTGCTATGCACTGCTATTCACACTCCCCAGGATCCAATCTATTTAGGGCTATTTATCAACTTTGCTTTTCATTGCCCCTCAAGTATTTGATCAGTTAATGAAATAAATGGGAAAGCCTTCCTTGCTTGGAGTTGAACCACTTTTCATTATCGTGCAGATCATATATGTTTCAATTCTTTTTATTAACTAAGCCTCTATTTGGCAATGAATTAAACCTAGAGTTAAGAGCCTATAACTGTGGTTTTTTTACTAAAGGAGTTAAAATAAACTGGGTTAACAAATTAAGGGAATTAACACAGGCTAAACGGCGTAACCTATCTATATAGGCGGGTTAAGAGGTAACCCGAGTTATCTTTTAAAACAGTATGTTGTCGATTTTCTAGAAGAAACATATTGCAAATGCTTAAAAAATGCATAGGGCTAATTCAACTCGGTTTGTGCTCTTAACTTCTTTTCTGCTAACCCGGGTTTGTGTTAATGCCTTGGCCCCTTCGACAAAGAGGGCCTAAATGACTGATCTAGATCTCTGTTTTTCAAGCTGTTTATAGCCCTTTTCATGTCGGCTGTCTTTTGTTATTTGGTCGTGCATCATGCTGTCCACAAGAATATGCTTCCAAAAATTGTGAAAAAAAAAAAGATCAACAGAACTCAACTATTATTCTGAATATCTTACTATGGTTTTTGCTCTACATCTAAAGCATTTCTATTTCAGTTCATGTTATCCTCCCCAATGTTTAAAATAACGATAACGGTAAAGCAATATTTTGTCTCTATTAGGTTATATAGCATATAGCATAACGATAGCGTAGGTTACGCTATTTTCTATTTATTGAATTAAAAATAAATATAAAACTATATAAAATAAATTTTATAAATTTAAAATTAAATTAAAAATTCTAAAAGAAAATATAAAAAAATTATATCCCAGTATTAATTCTAAATTTCTAACAAGTTTTATAGTAATTCTCATATTTATCTTCATAAATTAAATTACATTCACACCCATAATTTCAGTCATCATCTAAATAAGAAACAAGATTTTAAATTTATTTTCAATTATTATCGATATTGTAAATTATATTTTGTAATGCTCAATTTATGTTATTTTTAATTGTTTATTTTAGATTAGCTGAGAAATTAATTTAATCAGCAAGTAAGAAATTTCAATAATTGGAAATGAATTATAACAAAAAAAAAAATTCAGTACTCGGAAAGAAATTATAACAAATAAATAAGGATGTACAAGTTAACAATTCCACAAGCAATCAGATAAATCAACAATAAGTCTTCAAGTGAAAAAAACTATAACAATTCGCTAACAATCAAAATAAATAATCGAAATCAATATAAAAACTATTTAAAAATTATTGTAAATAACGTAACATAATGTAATTTAACGTAACGTAACGAAAAATAACATAAAAAATACACTGTTACGGTGCATTGAGTTATTTTCGACTGTTAAGTAACATTGGTTTTCTGTTAGGTTTCATAATGCAACATAACTGGTATTATAACGCGTTATTTTTAACATTGATCCTCCCCAATTCTTTTTGTACTTTGAAGCTATACATCTCTTTTGTTGAAATCGTTATTATATTCTACTATTTGCAACAGAGGTCACCTGCCAATGGGAAACTAAGCAGAAGAGCTGGGGGATCTCCGAGTAGCGGCTCCAGTTCCTCCAAGCGAGCTTCAGAGAAGCGAAGAGGCCCCACTTCAGTGGTACTTATTTGTGAGACACTTGGTATTTTAGGGGCGAATATGGTTTGAGATACTGACGATGAATTTCGTTCTGATCTGCAGTATGTTTTAAGGGATAACGCAAAGACTAGTACCAGTAGGAAGGACAAGTCAGCATATATGCTAGTGTCCAGGAAAGAAGAGCAGTCTAGCAGAACAGAAGCATCAGAGGAGGGAACAGGTATGTTTTTCAATTATCTTCTTACAATTAACGTATTTGATTATTTTTGGAGTACGCCATGCAGATCATTTTAATACGTAGCACTTCAAATCCTGTAGTTATGAAATTTAAGTCGTGGTAACAACCCCTTTGTTCAAAATGTGTCACAACATTTTATTCTTTTGGCAGAATTGTGTCATAAAATCATTACTGCATCATTCAAATTTGGTGCATTTACTTGGTGCTTCACTTTATAAGACATTGATTTGTTAAGATGACTATTTGGTCTGTTTTTGGCTAATCTGTAGGGTGTAAGGGGCATTTCCCCTTTGAGGCATTGTAATGTATATGTACTGATATGTGGACAAGGATGAGAAGGGATGGGTTCTAGGGCCAGTCCTATTCAAAAATTTGAATTAAAAATTAAATTTTTTATTTTTCTAATTCAAATTTTTTAATAGGGTGGGCTAAATGTTGGCCCTTAGACTTACTCATTCTCATCCCTATGTGTGAGGAGTGTGATAGCTATATGGGATGATCTTAACAAGTTTTCTGTTCGACCTGTAGAGACTAATTGTTAGAATATCAATTTGCACTAGACAGGTACTTGGAGGTCCTATCTGGGGTATATATTACAGTTCTGAGCACTTCTCTTCTTCCTCATCCACCTCCACCGACCCATGGGCACCCCTACTCCTCCCTCCTGCCAGCTTTTGAAATTCCATATTTTCATTACGTTCTGTCTTAATTTTGTATTGCCAGCACTTCCTTTTTCTATTAAGGTGTTATCTCTAGTTCTTCATTGCTATAGCACCCGCACCCATTCCCAACCCCTCCTTGTTGCCAGTCCTTGAAATTCCATTACTTTGTGTTGCCTACTTTTATATTTACCAGCTCTTGTAGGTTTTATCTTGGATTCTTTTTTTATCATGGAGATTGTTCGCTAGTTTAAATTGAAATTTTGAATTATTAGCACAGGTAAATTATAAAGCTCCATGACTTGCTACAATACTTTTTGGGTCCAAGAGTCTGATTTGAAAATTAAATGTCTGCCTGAGTTTCATCTTCTCTTTATCGTGGCATGTGGCTGATGTGATCTTACTCTTTGAGTGCGGGCCTTTATTTTCTTTGATGCTGTAAACCGCAGAATATGTAGCTTTATTTGTGGCTGTTTGAAGATGATCACACATGACTTTTTATGTTGTAAATAAGGCTTAATAAACCGTTAAATGTGTCTGTATTTGCAGTTCAGATCACACAGACCAACTTATGACAGATATAGTCACCCAAATGCTGAGGCGTTTTAACTTGCCATTCGCGCCCATTTGTATCAATTGCTTATTAACTTATTAGTTATGAGATATGAAGGATGTTATGCCAGTTGTCTGCGTTGGCTACCAATTGAAAGACACCTTCGCAACTCTTGCTTGTCATCTACCACTCTCCAGAGCCCTTTCGGATTTAGAAAAACCCAAATTATATGTGTGGAAGCTGGCTTTCGAAATTTATTCTAAAGATCATGTGTCACACCGTGGAAAACCATGTGTGCTTAAAAAGACTTCATAGACTTGTATTTGTGAGGTATTGGATTGAACTCTTAATTTTTCATTGATTTAGATATTTATTAGAATCTATAGTTTTAAATCGTTAAGTTTCTATTTTTGTTTCTTTTCTAATTCTAATAAAATATGAACAGTTCACTATAAATGGATACATGCACAGTATTCCCAATAAATGGATGCATACATAGCGATGTATAGATGGATACATGCACAGTGATGTGTGGCATTCTCATATCCTGCACTTTTAGGGCTTGCATGGTGCTGTCTGAATGGTGTCATATTCATGTCTTGTGTCTGTGCCCATGCTTCATAGATTTCGAGTAGTGTTGTGTATGTTGGATGAATGTCAAGTGGAAAAACTTATTCATATAATTAGTTAAATATTATAATGGATAATTAATAAAAGGTCCTGTAGTAGTTAATATAAATTATGATTATTAAGTACGAAGTGCATATCTATTTTCTTCTATAAGATAGTAGTTCAATTGAGGATATTCGTATTAAGGTAGGCATAGACCCCATCGAGGAGATGACATGAGAAAATCGCATATAATGGTTTGGTCATGTGTGACATTGACCGACGAGCGTACCAATTCAATGAGTGGAGCTTATCAAAATAGGACAAGTTAAAAGAATGAAGGAAAGAATGAAAAAAATATGGAGAGATAATACAAAAAATATGAATGCTAGAGACTTATATGGAGACATATTACTTGATAGGAGTGAGTGTAAAAGGATCGTCCATGTGATCGATACAATGTGATTCTCTTTCGGTTCATGTAGCCTACCCAAGTATTTGGGACAAAAGGCTTAGTTGTTGTTGTAAGGTAGTAGTTCAAATGCTTGAACTCAAAGTTGGATGGATTTTGTTTTGTTCTCAACCATTTTGAGCTTAAACTAATTGATTGTGATTTTAGATTGCATTTGGATGTAGCCAACTAAAAAGGACAAAAGGACAAGATCTGCGTAGCCATTCCTAAACTTTTGGGATAAAGGCTTCACTGTTGATATCGATCTATTTTAGAATGCAGTTGAATAATATTATGTTGTAAACAATAAAATTCTTGCCAGGAAAGGAAGATGATATGAGGAAGTGATGAGAGATAAAACTGGAGTCCGGCAAATAAATGTTATATTTAAAAAGTCACATTTATATAAACTGGTGATTATATATATTATTTCTCGACAATAAAAATTGCCATTATTCTGCAATTTAATGGTGGGTTTTGTTTTTTCTTAAATAGCACAAATTTCTATATGCACACCATGCGAAAGGGCAAAAAGGAATATGAGAGAGAAAACAGATTGTTTAGGGAATATAAAAAAAAAAGTGATTAAACTAATTTAGGAGCTAAGATAATCTCTTAATGGAAAGGTGGATTTTAATGTGCATGCTTCTTTAAAGATCATGAAATGAGTAACACGGAAGAAGGTTTTACAACCTCTCCAACAAGTATAACATATCATAACCAAGAAACGCATACTCTATTATGCCAAGAGCACAGGGGTGAAACTTACAAATACATAAAAAAAAAAAAAATTAAAAAAAGATGGGTTCAAGTATGAGAAGCCATGAAAAGGGCATTTATATATCCCTTAAAAACGTGTTCACTCTATCCATCTTACAGTTCTTTTATGGTGTTATATTTATTTTTTGGCAGAACCAAGTGCCCAAGGTTCTAAATGTCATCTCCCTGGTAGAGAGCCGCTTCCTATGATTTTTATGTCAAATCTATTTAATATATGCAATCTTAACAAGAAATAAGAAAATAACAGAACAGATGTGCAAAGTTGTTTCATTTGACTAAATTAATACACTCGTGACTTAACTAAAAGAAATTTAATTTTTAATAACGTCAATACAAAGACACTTAGCACTGGTTTTGATAGCTTTAGCAAATTAAAATAGAAAGTGGGAAAAAAAAAATCAAAGAATGGTGAAGAAAGATGAGATTCCTTGTGTAATTATGTGAGGAAAAAAAAATTAGTACCAACAATTGAGATCTTGAAATTTTAATATTTGTAAAACTAACTTGAAAACATAGCCTTGAAAGAACAGTAGGCAACTTGATATGGATAAAGAACTAAGATAATAGGAGTATAATAGTTGAGGATATTAATCTTGATTGCAGATAAAGATAAGGGAAATAGATCTTCCTGTTAATGTGTAAAAGAACGACAGTGTAATTTCCTTTTGAGTTTGAAAAATTCGTTCGGTAGTATTTGTGTTTTGTTTAGAATAAGATTGTCATGTTTTAACTTCCTAAACAGGAGGTTGCAGAAGATACTTTGTGGATTATTATATTAGGATGTAATTAAGATGAGAGGTGGGATTAAATGTGGGCTCCCAGACGGACGGACTTATAGGGGGGCAGCACGGGCCATGGCTCCCCCAAAATTTGGGAAACTTTTTTATATGCATGTATGTTCTTAGCTACTATTTACTGAATGTGAGGAAAACTTGCCGTTTTAGCACCTTCAATTTATTAATAAGTTTCCTACAGTATTTTCTAATTTTGGAAAAGCTCTATGCTCTTTTTACTCAGATCATATTAGAATGGGACTTTACCTTGTTGATGAAGAAACTTCTCATAAAATTAGAGCAACATACTTGAAGCCTGCTCTTGATGGACAATTTGCTTACTGCAGATAATATCAATTTAGACACTGTTGATGAAAGCTTGGAAACTCATGATTGTTAAATTAATTAATGAAAACACATTCTTATGTAAAGTTCTGATGGTTTTTGTTAGGACTTTACTGTCACCTAGGCATGCTAGATTATAAAGGATGTAGGGGTCTCTAAAGGATGCAATTGCGATCTATTTATGATATCCTGTTTAGAGGTATACACTTACTTTTAAGGAATAGATTTGCTAAACGCAAAGTTGTCAAATTGGGATATGTATAGTGTATCGTTATCCTTATGTATCGTATCGCATATCATATCGTATTATCGTATCGTAAGATATATTGATCAATGTATTTAAGTAATCTAGCTCATAACAATAAGCAAATTTAAAGTGTAAGTAAACAAATAACCAAAGACAAATACTAAAGTCGGTAATGTGTTTAATATAAATAAATAACTATATATAAATAGATAACTAATATTCAAAGTGTAATGACTGTGAGGCTATTAATCAAAATTATACTGCATTAGCAAATACATTGTTAAATTCACTTGAAGTTGAAAATGATATTCATTTTCTTTATCTGTCTCTTTTGCTCCACACAAACTCCTCATTCAGTATACTTCTTTTTCTTATTTACTGTTTACAATTGTATTCAAATTAAAAGGTCCTACTAATAATTATAAAATAATCAATTAGAGTTTAAATTTTAGAAATAAACAAATGATAGATAAAATTTTTACCATTACTTCTTTTCTTCCTTTTCCTTTTGTTAAATCCATTAATCTTCTTTCAACTTAAAACACACATTGAAATACATCTAAGTAACACTTTTCACTATGTAAAGTTTTTATTTCTCGTCAACCTATTCATAATCGAATTTTTCATGCAACAATCAAATTAGATTGTATGTTTCCCCAATCTCCACTTTTCTGTTGCCTCAGTTTTAGTGGTATGTTATTTTCACAAAAACCAAAACATTATGCATAAGCTCATTGTCCATCCGAAAAAAATACAAAACAAACATTAATTAATCTCCCTTAAAAAATATATTACTATCATCATCCTATCACATCTTGAAGAACTTCTATTTTAATTTCTTCATCTTCTTAAATCTATACAAATTCTTCTTTTTATCGAGATTTTAGCGTATAATAAATAAGCTTATTAGATATTTGAACTGAGAATTGGTAATCAAATAATTTATATTGACTATAGATTAATAATATACCTCTTTATTATTTGTTTAGATATTTTTATCTATTAAAATAAGTATGTTAAATTTTGATATTCTTTATTGTTAAATAATTATTAAGAATTTGTATCATGTATTTAACTCAAAAGGTTCATTTGAATGAGTATAAAATCCATTTATAAGTCAAGTTAGCATATCGTAACGTATCTCGTATCGTAAGATACGTACCGCACAGACCGTATCGCAAAATACCTAATCTAATCGTATCATAGTTAAGATACGTAGTATCTATTTTCTTTTGTATCGTATTGTATTGTAGGATATATATCGCATATCGTAGGATATTGACAACTATGGCTGAAAGTGACAGCATTAGTGAGGTTGAGAAAACGAGTTATTCGGTAATTTGTTTTCAGTTAAGGCTTGGATGACCAATTTTAAATTGGGGTAGAAATTATTTCTTTGAAGAAATTCTATCTAATGGAAAAGATTCATTCAGAGAATTGATTAGAACAACATCTCTGTAACTCTTTAGCAGAAGAAAATATGAGGAAGGAAGAACGTTAGAAGTTTAAAGTATAGGGAGGTAGAAAATTAACAAGGTGAAGTACCCTGTGAAGGTCCTTCAACATTTTATTTATCAAGGTTTCCCTTCACAAGGTTCTGTTAAGGTCTTTATATACTCCTTAATTATGTCTAAATATTCTATCTGAAAATTCCTATTTGTAGTTGCTGGAAGAATTTAGTTTACACGTGTTTTTCCTGTGGAAATAGGTGAAGGTAATAAGTAACTGAATAATATTACTAAATACCTCTTCATTGTTATTTCTTTCCTTGTTTCTTTTATCTCAAATTTTTTGCACATCATATAAAAGTAAAGTAAGGTCTATCTTTATCTGTTTCACCAACCCATGTACCTTCTTAAGTTCGTAAAGTGGGCTTCAGTTGACCATTAACTAGAACAAATATAAAAAGGAAATAATGACCATCCCTCTTGTAGATTCAATCTTAAAACACTTCAATTGGTACCTTATTAATTCAGGGGTTAATTACAATAACTACTCCTGAACTATGGAGCCTGTATCGCTAATACTCCTTACAATTTTTCTCACAATTAGACCCCTGTGTTAAGAAACCATATAAATCGACCATACGTGCAGTAAACGGGACTCCAAGTGATCAATTTATCCTTATATCAAGACACTCAAGGGAAGAGAAAGTTTGGAGGCTATCTGACAAGGATTTTGGGAAGGAAGCTTTAGAAAGATACATGCTCTTCAGGGTGTCCCTCCTCTGCAACAACCATTCCTCTTACTGTATATTTATTCTAGATTCTTGCAATTAGAGATTTCCAGTTGGGCGAACGAATTTGGGTTTCTGAATGACTCCATGAGTAGCAAGATGGGGTCATCAATATTGAGTTCACTAATGTCTAATGTTAAACCTGTAGTTGTTGCTGTGTAAACAAGCTCAGGGCAACCACAAATACTTAAGCGACCAAGATGCTGAAGGGTGTTTATAAATGCTAATGACATTAGCTCTTCGCTTTGATATTGATAATGAATCAAGTGAGGCTAACATTCTCCATGCTGAGCTAGAAGGATTTCATGCCTCTTTAAGACAATGTACAAAGAGAAGTGAGGGCACCTTTCAGCAGCAATATTGGCTCCAACTCAACACAATATAAAATAGACTTTAAAAAGATGAGAAAAGGAAGGTCTCATTATTCTGAGTTGGGTCAATTGCAGTCGGGTCCAATCATAATTTGGATCAATGCTCAAATTCCAAAATTCTGAGGATGCAAAGAGGTCGGAGAGCTCCAGGAAGATCCAAAAGCATATCACAATTTGAAATCGTTAAAGTCTTAAGAGCAGTGAGGTAATATTGCTATAGCTAGAAACCTTTATCTAGAAATGCAAGATTTGCTAAATGCACTCGCTAGTGAAAGTGGGTGGATTGGAATGAGGATTATAGCTCACAGTTGATTGTCTGTAATTAAATTTCTATTACTGCCAATGCCGTCGACGTTGACAAGGTCCTTTATTAGGGTTTGAATTTTGATGATAGAGAGTTGGAGAGTGTTGAAGTAGAAATCGTCGGGTTAGGAGAGGAGCTTCAGCTGTCACGTGGATCGGGCCGCGAGGATTGACCTTGGACAGCTGTCGAAACTGCTGTTGTTGACTGGAGCAATAATGGGGTCATCATGGGAGAACTTAGCGGCAATCTCTCAGGCAGTGATGGGCGAGGGTTTCGGCTTCTTAGGGATGGGGCTGTTGGATTCAGGCTCGAGTACGGGATTGGATAAGCCGTTCATTTCGGATTGGAGTCCATTTTAGGGTTTAGGGATAGATTTTGAGTTGGAGGCAAGGAGAGAGGAGGGATTAAGGCAAAGAGATTAAGGGAGAGATCCTGCGTTAATGGTCTCTTCAGGTGAGATTTGAGAATAAGAAAGAGAATCAATTTGTTAGTGTAAAAATAAAATAAGGAGAAGAAGTGTTTTAGATTAAAATTATTTGATTTATTTAATTTTTAATCAGTGTGACTATACAAGACTGTAGATTCACTCCCTTACATTTTAGGGGGTCTAACTACAAAAAAAATTGTAAGGAGAAAATGGATAGTTATTGCAATTAACCCTTAATTCAAACATGAACTATAAACCTCATTCGGCCGACGAAGACGCTAATGTTATCAGTTTCGTAGAGAAATTTTAACTAGCCACCAAGTTATGGAGAAGGTAATGTGGTTGTAAGTTACTAGGATTGCTAGCATCCACGCCCTTGAAATCACTTGAGGAGATCATGCACTTCCTCCTTGTAGTGAAATCTATAGAATGATAAACACCACAAAGATCTATAGCGCTCCGAGATCTTAGCAAACTGAGAATTTTTTTTTTTCCATTGTCAGTTGCAAAACTCTCTAATAATAATCACTATAGCCAAAGGGGAGAGAAGCCCAATCAAATGAAAGAACAAAAAGGGGAAGCGGAAGTGGTCTTAACTTTCTGTCTGTAGGGTTTCAACTAGAAAGGAAAGTTGGGAGAGTTTGGAGAAGGTTGTTCTTTAAACCAAATCCAGTTAATCTTCTCTTCTCTATTAAAAGGTGAAGAGACTATAAAAAGACCTCTTATAAAACCAAATAAAAGTGTGCATCCTTGGGCCAAATAGATTTGGACTATGTGCCCATAATATGCAATGATCTTGCATATTGGGTCCATGCAGATTACGCAACCACTTACGCGCTTTTACAGACAACTATATTCATTTGGATATTTCTCTAATCAATCCTATTTGCAAAACAAGTCCAATCCAAAGCTCAATGTGAAAAAAAATCTTTAAGATTTTGATCCTATATCAAAAGTTACCATTTTCTCTCCCCTTCTATCCTAGGAAAACGATGAGGCGGGATGACATGGTATATTTCTTCACATTCCCTTAGTAACTTTGAATTCTCTCTCTTTATTATAATTCTTCAATAGGATCTACATTTTCTTAATCTCCCTTTTCAATCTCATTTTTTGTGGATGAAACTAGCTAGCCTTGAAATACTTGTGAAGCTATACAACTCTTGGCACTTGGTTTCTAAATTATGATTTTTGTACATAAATTTTATCATATATTTCTTTGCGTTTAATTGCTTAAGAATTTTCGGCATATAATATATAAATATATATACGTATGTTTTTGTTGTGTATGTGTGTGCGTGAAATTCAATTCAGCGTAATTTTGAAATACTTGTGAAGCTATACAACTCTTGGCACTTGGTTTCTAAATTATGATTTTTGTACATAAATTTTATCATATATTTTTTTGTGTTTAATTGCTTAAGAACTTTTGGCATATAATATATAAATATATATACGTATGTTTTTGTTGTGTATGTATGTGCGTGAAATTCAATTCAGCATAATTTCGCATGTAAATCATGTGTTTGTGTGAAATTCAATTCAGCATAATTTCGCATGTAAGTCGTTTATGCATTATGCGCTGTCCAACCGAACGCATAATGAAATTGTATGTTACAACATTGAAGGTGAACCATCTAAATTTACTTTTCCACTTCTAAATTCATCTCCTCTTCCTTTTTAATCTCACTTTCTTTGTCTCTGCTCTACGTCAAGCCCCATTGAATCAATTATTGCATAGTACTAAAAAAAATTGCCCCATTGAATAAAAACACATAGCACTAAAAAAATAAATATACCTGAAAAACCCCTATTGCCTGCACACTTAATTTCAAAGTTCTAACCTGCTCACACTACAATCAGGGACTAAAAGCCGAAGATCAATTCTAAGTATCCGTGTCATGCAGTGATGATTGTTTGATGGCTTTACAGTTTGTTGGATTCATGTCCCGTTGTTGCTGCATGTTTGGACATCAACCCCTTATGAATACGTGGTCCATTTACTCATCTGGTTTTGTTCTAATCTGTGTATCATAAGGTACAGACACAACAGTTCTTATATGATTATAATTCATGCTATTAGCAGTTAATGATATATTTTTTTACTAACCCCCACAGTGCTTGTAATGAATTTCTTGCACCCGCTTCTATTAGCCCTTAAGTCTTATCTCATGTGATCAGTTTTTGTGTTTTATACTGTAATTCCTGCATCGTGTTTGTGAGGGCAAAAAGAGTGAATTTAGAGATAGTTCCTGTTATACTCGCATAACAAATAAATAAATAGAGTTATGAACACATATTAATCTATGAGATATTGTGGTGGTGGTTGTTTCATAGAGGAGCTTCTTGGAGAAACAGAACTAATGCAACCGTCCCCAAAACTTTGGGTAAACATTTTGTAGTTATTGGCTTATTGCTGTTGTTAAATTCATTTTATGTAGTTGTAATTAGGAGTAGTTTGTGTGTGTGACTGGTATTGTGGATCGTTCTTGTAAAATGTTTCATTACAATTAATGTTTATGTTAAATTCTTATCGCATGTTATGTCTCCTTTTGGTTCTTAAGTTTTTAATTGCTTGTAATGATGTACATTGCTGGCTTAACTATCAGTTGTTGGCTTGAACGAAACCACACCCATTGTATCTGGAACTGTTGAAATTGGGAAAAGGAGAGTTGTGCTCCTGAAAGGGAAAGAAAGAGAACCTTCTCATGTAAGATTACAGTAACTACACTGCTATTTAGATAATGTGATGTCAGTTTATTTTCCTTCTGCTTATACCACAATGCCAATTCTCTATTACAGTTATCAGGTAGCTCAATGCAACAGAATGCAACAGCTTCAATTAGAAACGTTGCTGGCTCAACTTCTTCTAAACAGAACCAGCGGCAGGAGGCTGGTGGAAGAATTATTAGAAGCATACTTTCCAACAAGGATGCACGTCAGAGTCAATCCTTTTCAACCGGAGTTCAGTCTGAAATGCAAACACAGGCAATAAACTCTGAGAGAGACAAGCGCCCACCCCGTCCTCCTAACGTTCGTCATTCAGCGGCTTCTGATGTCGATGGGAAAAGATCTGTAGATGATAAGGCTGCAGTAAGTAGTCTTCAAGGTTCTGTATCTTCAGGCGACAAGAACGAGAAGTGCATGAGGAATCGAGACCGGCCTGATCGTGGTGTTTGGACCCCTCGTCGCTCCGATGGGCTACATGCTAGTGATGACATTTCACTTTCTGCACAACAGTTATCAGATTCCTTGGAAGGTGTGCAAAAAGATAGTTGTGATGACATGGGTTTTCAAAGTGCTTATGGAGGGCGTGGTGGTAATCTAATGACTGCATATGATGCTCCATTAAGTCGTGGAGAGATGAAGCCCGATCTACCTAGTTCAAATAGAAATGCAGAAAGTCGGGGTGGACGTGCTAATATTTTTCCAGCAGAGAATGGTGGGATTTCTACACTTATAGGATAACATTCTCTTTTAAAATATATATGTTACTTCTGGTGTTCTGTATTTGCCTAAAATGTTATATTTACTTCATATTCTGGTGTAGGTGCATATAAGCATATACGCCGTGGATCAGGACACGGTATGAAGGAAGTGGACGGCTCTCTTAATATTTCAGAGGGCAAGCCATCCAAGAGAGGGGCTTCTGCTGGTTATGGTTCTCATGAGGTGGAGTCCATATTTGAAAATATTTTTTCTGAATAATGTCTTTAACCAGTTTCTAGTTTGGTTCAAAAGAAATTTTCAAATAAGATATTTACTATGTGCTGCTTCTGCAGAAACAAGTATGGGTTCAGAAGTCTGGTTCTGGTACATAGTTTTGTGGCTTTCATGGTAAGCATTATCAGTACTGTGAGTTGCACCATTTCTACATAAACTAGACCAGCTTATAATTTTGCCTATATTCATTAGAATCTAAATGTAAGAGATCAAGTATATTTCATCAGGTGAAACACGAGGGAAATACTGCAATATTGAAATATCAACCTTCTAGCTTATATTGGAGTTTGCTCCAAAGTCGTCAAATCGGGATACGTATAGTGTATCGTTATTCTTATGTATCGTATCGCATATCGTATCATAGGATAAGTAAACAAATAACCAAAAACAAATACTAAAGTAGTAATATGTTAAATATAAGTCAATAGCTATATATGTAACTAATATTCAAAGTGTTATGACTATAAGGTCATTAATCAAAATTATATTACATCAGCAAAGCAAATGTATTGTTAAATTCACTTAAAAATAACATTCATTTTTTTCATCTTCATCTCTCTTGTTCCATAAAAACTCCTCCTTTAATACATCCTTTCTTTTTCCTCATTTATTGTTTACAACTGCATTCAAGTTAAGAGATCTTACGAATAATGATAAAATAATCTATTAGAGACTAAATATTATAAATAAATAATGAATTGATAAAATTTTACAATTACATTTTCTCTTTCTTTTTCATTTTAGTAGAACTATTATTCCTTCTTCAATTTAAAAAATCCATTCAATATACACCTTTCACTATGTAAAGTTTTTGTTTCTCATTAATCCATTCATAATCGAATTTTATATCCAACAATCAAATTAGGTTATATATTTTTCCAATCTCTTTCCTTTTTTGTTCTTAACGTTATTAACAAAAATCAAAATATTGAACAAAAGTTCGTTATCCTTTCAAAAAAATACAAAACAAATAAATATAATATCAGTTAATCATCCCTTATAGTTCTATCACCATCATGCCTAAGAATTTTTATTTTAATTTTTTTCATCCTCATCTTTTCAAATCTATAAAAAAATTTCCTTTTATTGAAATTAATAAACTCTTTAGATAATTGAATTGAGAATTAATAATTAAATAATTTATATTCTGTAAATTACTAATATACCACTTTTGATGATTTGTTTAAATGTTTTTATCAATTAAAATAAGTATCTTAAACTTTGATGTTCTTTTTTGTTAAATGACTATACTAGTTTGAAATTTGCATTCCATATTTAACTCAAAAGTTTCGTTTGAATGAATTTGAAATCCATTTATAAAGCAAGTTAGCTTATCGTAACGTATCGCGTATCGTAAGATATGTATCACATATCGTAGGATATGCTTGTCGTATCGTAAGCTACTATTAGTATCGCAGATAAGATACGTATCGATTTTTTTATAAATTGTATCGTATCGTAAAATACTTATCTGCATATCTTAGGATATTGACAGCTATGGTTTGCTTTTACCATCATTTACAACTTAGTTTCTTAATATTCTACATTTTCCTCATGCAAATCTCATTTACATTTCTTATTCTTGATTTATTCTCTATCTGCTCTTCAAACAGATTGCCATTAGTTCTAGAATTTACTATTTTTTTCTTCTATAATTTTTCTGGCTATATAACTGGTTAACCATTTAAATAGTTGGTCTATTTGATATTTTGCTGGCAAGAAGTTAAAAATGGCCCAATGTTGATCTTGTTGAAATTAAAGAGTACCTGCTAGTTTCTTCTAAACTGTAGCCCCAACCGTGTAACTCTTTTACCGACCAGTGTCCATGTACGTACTGGAACGAGACTTGTGGAGTCACTGGGAAATTAGAGACAAAGCACGAAACGCCACCCTTTCCTGAGTTGCTTCATTTAACTACTTTTAAAATTCATTCAGAATTTTTTTTTCCCGTCTCCCCCTTTTCTTGTTTTCTAATTATTAAATCTTATTTTACATTGCTGGCCTTGTTCTTTCTGAAATTTAGAGCCATCCTTCAGTGACACTCCAGATTAATAGATGTACTATAATTCTTCTTTCTGTGGATTTTTGTGCCGTCTCCTCTTATCATCCTTGCTGCAATATCTTTAATGTGTTTCAGCTTTTACCAAACTGCGATAAAATTTTGGTTTGGGCTTCTTCCCCTCATCAATTTTGAATCCTCGAGGACAAGGTGCAGCAGTAGCACATCTCCTTGCTGGATTGGCAGGGGAGAAGCATGTCTCTGCCATATCGTTGATTGCCTTCTAAGTCTCGCAAGCTGTAAATCAAGCGTAACATAAACTATTCTGCTACTAGTAGATGACTCTACACAAGTTCAGTGGTATGCACAGATTCTACTGAGATGGAAATATACGCAAGTGACAAAAGAAGATGGACAGAGCTGATGGTTCTGCCTCCTCGGAATAGGATGTTCCTTCCCTAACCCATGTCGAAGGTTCTCTGCAGTACATTGCAGGATGGGATTTAGAGATCTCAATGGAGCTTCACGGAAATTTCATAGGGGAACCTTTGGCAAGGAATACAAGTTAGTGAATGTTCACCTGTCTCTCGAAGTGTCCAGCTGACTCTTGAGGTTTTATACTTTGTAATGGTTGTAAATATGGCAGCCTGCTTATAGTTCAAAAGTTTAAGAAGCATATGTAAACTTCTTTTATCGTGAAAGGAGAGTTGGCTTTATAGTAGTGACCGCTGCTTGAGAGGAAATTAGGGTTATGCATCTGTACGCAGACCTGGCCGTTTGTAGATCAGCTGGCTGAACTCATGACCGTCAGGTTGCAGGTGAAGAAACAAAACTAGATTTAAGGTGTTTGCTTTGTGTGAGTATTGTGGAACTGGCTGATGCAATTTTATGATATATATACAAAAAGTACATCGTGCTTGATACTTTTTTTCCAGCTGAATCGTGTGGCCTTTTTAGCATTTCACAAGTGGGGATGATTCGCAACCACTTCTCAATTGCTATTGCTCAAGTCGTTTGCTGTGGATTTAGAAAATTGGTATTGGGTGCAATTCTTCTGACACTGGTTCATTTCGCTGGTTCGTTATGCTGGTTTATTTCATTATAAATGTCAAAGTTTCAGAGGTTTAATGTCTTGATATTTTTCTTGTGCTTAAATAAGTCAAGAGTTCTATCTATTGAAAGTAAATAGGCTAGAAGGTGTTCGTTGTTCCATCAGTATCGACTTAAATGTTAGTGGGCACCGATGTGGAGCAGTATAGCTAGACGAAAACCTTATTTCAAAAAATTTAATGGCTGCCATGATATGGGGAAAATCAAGCTACAGTTTAGAGTTCAGAGATGATATTAGCTAGGATAGAGAAACGTGGCGTTAAAAATTTGTGGCGAAGGCGTTATGGTGGAACTCAACTCGAAGACGAGGAATTAAAATAATTTTTTTATTTTTAATTCAAAAATTTAAATAAAACAGACCATACAAATATATTTTTAAACTCGTCCATTTTTATCTCTACTACGTAGTACTCAATACAAACTTCAAATCAAAACATTTTTTAAGCATTGAACATGAGAGAGAAATTTAGTTCAGGTAACAAAATAAAGCCAAAACAACTTCACTGCGTGTACTCCCGATGAAATACAACTCTATTATACTTCCATTGTACGTACTGTAACAAGGCAACCTCGTGACTCTTGCAAAATTAAACTCCAAACCGTATCTTTACAGCGAAAACTGTTTACTACTAAGCAAGAGTGTTTTTTCTATACACCCTTCGATTTGTCAGTCGTATCGTTGTCCAGTGAAGCTGTTGCGGCACCCGCAATCTCGAGCAGGATCCTGTTGAGGGCTTGTGGCTTAGAGAAGAAGGGGCAGTGATCGCTGCCCTTTATCTTGTGTACTGCTCGAGGGGGGTTCTCTCGGACTAGCTTCTCCTGGATGTCCGGAGAGAGAATGTGGTCTTCTAGTGTCTGAATGTAGAACCTTGGAACTGTCCCGTACTTGTCGGGGGTGAGGGACAGTTTCTCCATGATTGGTGCCAGAGGGATCGGTCTCATCGATACTGCAGCCAGAGCCATATCCTGCCGTTAACAGATATAGTCAGTATGCAGTAACATGGGGTAAGGCAATAAGATACATAAACATATATGGCAGGGGATTCTACAAAAAAAAAAAAAAAATTAAAGCTTTTTTGATAATTTTACTTCATTTTTTGGCATATTTAGGCTCAGCTTGATCTGTGCCTAAGCTCATCTAATTTATGGTGCCTAAGCTCAGCTTGATCTCCGCTAAAAAAAATTTAGTATTATTACCTCGCTCTGGTTTTATAGACTTGCAAGAAATCTTTTTGGGAGATGATATAAGCAAAGGTGTCAGATCGCGATACATATAGTATATCGTTATCCCTATATATCTTATCATACATATCGTGTCGAAGCAAATAACAATATATAATATAACAAACATATAAGCAAATTTTAAATATAAGTAAACAAATACTAAAGCAAGTAATATGTTAAATATAAGCTAGCAACTATATGTAAATAGGTAACTAATATTCAAACGAACATGAGGTCATTAATCAAAATTATACTACATAACATATATATTGCTAAATTCACTGGAAGTTGAAAAAGACATTCATTTGTTTTATCGTCTCTTTTGCTCCATACAAACTCCTTTAGTATTATTCTGATTTTCCTTTCTTTTTTCTCATTTATTTTTTTACAATTGCAATTAGGTTAAACGGTTTAGTAATTATAAAATAGTCTATTAGAAACTAAATATCAGGAATAAATAACTCAGATGCGTATCACATATCGTCGGATACACTTAATATATTGTAAGATATGTAACCCAATAGTATCTTAATTAAGATAACTATCGATTTTCTTGCATAACGTATCGTAGGATATATACCACATATCGTAGGATATTAACAACAGTGCTACAACATAACGAGTAACAACAATGTCAAATTAAAGATTTGCATGGAGGTCTGAAAGCAGGGAAGAACAAACAAAAGATTTGAACCTGAGCTCTTACGCAATCTAATGCCTAAAACGGGAAGCATTCTCATTCTCACCGTTTTTTTATTGTCATTTACAAAGGTATATAAAGAATAATGGATTTATAGATTAAGCACAATTACATGTCAAACAAGTTCTTTTAGGATTAGATAATAAGATCAAGATTTCAACTACATATCAAATTTTAAAAAAAAAAATTAGTATAGATGTATTAAATCGAGATTGGCTATGGCTTTGAGACTGAAATGGTTAGGTTGCAATAACTATCCCATGCATGATCTTATCATTTCGAGAATTAGTTTGTTCAATCTCAATTCGTTTAGGTTATTATGGGAGCTCCAGTGAGCTCTGAATGAGCCCGAGCCAGACATTCATGCTCCTCGAGCCCTTTTCTCGATTCTTCGCAGCCAGTTGAACTCTTTCTCCAGGAATGTTCAGAAATCTTATATGAAACACTAAATATTTGAAAATCATGTAATGGCTAGTAAGAAAGAAGAGAGACCATTTAACTTAAAAAACAAGGATTTCAGCGAACAGCTATCATAATTAAAGAACACAAGTAAATATACTTCACAAACCTTGGGATTAGTCTGGTTGAAATAAAGCCCCTTGGTTTGTTCTTTGTCGAACAAGATGGCAGTAGGTGTCTTGTCTTTACCGTTACCATACAGCAGAAACTGTGATTGCGTCAAGAATACTTCAGCGGATCCTAGCTGCACGAATCATATCAAATATAAGAACTAGTGAAGTAAGATGAAGCTTCACGACTAAAGAATGAACAAGTACAGAGAATATGCATATCGGTCCTTTAGTACGAAAATATTTGTATAGTATATGGTTCGCCATCGAACTCAGACTTTTTTTCCTACTGAACCCCAGTCCAGTAAAAATCACTGTCAAGTCTTTTTCCATCGTAGCATGCAAACACTTTTACATCATATTGAAGAACTGAAGGCAACCCCTACAAAGTTGCTTGCTACAGAAATTTTAAGGACAGTTGCAGTTAAATATCATGGTCATATTTTAAAATTCTTTGAAAAGCCTGCCAAGACCAGGAGAGGGTCTATATAAAAAGATGGGTAGTGTTTAGTTGTAAAATAAGGTGAACAACCTAAAAGGTAGGAAATATGGGGAGTATGAGAGCTAAGAAGCACAGATATGCCGCTAGAGATGCCGTATCCATGTCGGACACGTGTTGACATAGACACATCCCAAACATGCCAAAAATCATGTTGGACGCACCACTTGGTGTGTCCAATAAGATTTAAAAAACATCGTGTCTATTTCAGTTTGTCTTAAAAAAGAGTTAAATACTCAGAGAAAATTGCAAATAAGAATTGCTACATTGGTAACATCTATCTATAATCAATTAGTTTTATGAAGTTATATTTTAATATTTTTTATGGATATAAATTTTATTTGGTTTCTATGTATAAGGAAATAATTTTTTGCATTCATACTCTAACTGATACATGACCCGTTGTTATCACCCCCTTTTCTTTTTATTTATTTATCTATAGAGGGGAGAGAGAGATAAATGCATAGTTAATGGTGATTGTTGTCCTTTGAAGGATTTTTATAAAAAGACACGAACCTATACATTGCTGACATTCACATTTTGGATATTTTAGTAAAATTATTACGTATTAATAATTGAAGAATGCATACTCAAATTTATTTTTTCCTGTGTTCTTGCCGTGTCTACGTCCTTATTTTTTCACAAATTCCGTATCCCGTACCCGTATCTGAATCTGTGTCCGCTCCCGTGCTTTCTAGTCTGAGAACATCATTTCCTTGAAGCTCAGAAAAACCCACTTGACATGAAATTGAGAAATAGGAGTAACTCACTACTATGACCATATGACCAATGTGCAGGCAAGTAGGGTAAGTTCAGACAGAGCAGCAAATTAAACTCAACACATTCCTCAAGTTAATTACTAAATTCTAATTGGAATAAACTTCTATTTTCTCAGGTACGAATTTAGCCATCCATAACAGCTCCCTAGCATGAACTCACTAGTGGAAGACCTTAAAATTTTTAGTTATTTACTCCCAACGAAATATTGATTTGGTGGGTACAAACTGCCATTTGGAAACTAATGGAATTAATGAATCAGAGGTGAATGCTATTAAGTACTTACTTCTTCGGAGAAAACATCGAAAGGTCTCTGTCCGTCCAACACCATGGTAGCACTGACAAATACTGCTTTCGAGACCTTTTCTGGGCAACACTCAAGGGCATAAGATATGCTGGCACCTCCACAGCTGTGGCCAACCAAAATAACCTGCGCAACCATCAGTCAAGATGTCATCACAAATTACGTTGTAGGTAGATGCATGTAGAAAAACCAAGATCATGAAGACTGAATTTTTTTTTTTTTCACCTTTTCATCCTCAGGAAGACCCTCCAAGAAATTAATAAGAGGTTTTGAATACTCCACTAGAGTTGTTATGCTACTTGTATCTGTGAGGTCCATTCCGGACCCAGCAAGATCCAACGCGACAGGATGTAACCCTGCTTCCTCCAGTAGAGGGATAATCTTATACCAACACCATGCCCCAAACCCCTCTCCGTGCACAAGAACAATTTTTTTCGTTTCAAGATTGTCAAGATCCAGAGGAACCTATAAGTCCGAATTCAAAAGGAAACATCATTGAAGCAAAGACAAAGCTTGTAAATTAGCAAGATTTTAGCCACATGAAGCTTTCTATCATGATCATGTTATATAGGACTAATGATGTGACATGGAGCAACTCAGAATGCTAAAAATGAACGTATAACGATAATAACATTTGTGATGTTATCCATATCAGAAAGCATTTCACTGAAATTTAGCTCCCAAAAATTAAGATCCTCAGCTTCAAAAAAATTTAAAAAACGAGATATTTACCAAATTACAATTAATTCAAGCAAATATTGCTCCTTGAATTAAATGTCAAATATATTGCTAAACTTATATATTGTTACACAACTCAAATAGTTTAAATGTGCATGTCTTCCTTTCAATACTATAAGATAAAGATTTAAGAAATAGAAACTTTGTCTGGATTGACAAGAAACATTTTTTATTCGGGTATATGTATCATTTTACAGTGCAATAACATCATATGTAGGGTGGGTGCAAAAAGACACTAAAATATCCAGACCTGCTCCGTGCATTTAAACAGACTCATATCTAAATGTATATCTGGAAGATATTAATCAGATGGGATATCTAAAGAGATATTCAACTATAAATGGGGGGCTTTTAATTAGTAAAGCGTCTGCTCCGTGAAAATATTATATATTTTATTTATTTACAGGATAAATACTAGACATGTCATATTGTCAAATAGTTCCTAAATTTAACTCAAAATCATAATTAATGCCAACCAAAAAACTTGACATAATTATATGATATTTGGATTGTAGCTGCAAATTCACAAATATTCGGATATTCTGGCTTTCTTGAATACAATAAGAAATCGGGTTTAATCAATATAACAACAACAACTAAGCCTTTTATCCCAAGTACTTGTGGTAAGCTACATGAACCAAAAGAGAATCACGCCGGATCGATCACACTGACAATTCTTCTCCATTCATTCCTATCGAGTAATATGTTCTCATTTAAATCTCTAGAATCCATATCTTTTCGCATCACCTCCATCCATATTTTTTTCGATCTTCTCTTTGCTCTTTTAACTCGTCCTATATTGATAAACTCTTCCCATAAAAAACTGGTGCATTTGTACGTCTACATTGCACATGACCAAACCATCATAAGCGATTTCTCACAGTTTCTCTTCAAAGGATGCTACACTTTTCTTAGTACGAATATCTACATTTCTCACTTTATCTCTCCTAATATTGCCACACATCCAACGAAGCATACGCATCTCTGTTATACTTATCTTCTGTAAATGACATTTCTTTATAGTCCAGCATTCCGTACCATATAATAAAGCTGGACTAATAACAGTCCTATAAAATTTTTCTTTTAACCTTAACGGAATGTTATGGTCGCATAAAACTCCTATTGCACTTTTTCATTTCAACCAGCCAACTTGGATCCTATGATTAATATCACTATCCATCTCTCCATCATTTTGAACAATAAAAACCAAATACCTAAACTAACTGCTCATTTGTATTTTTTATTCATCTAGTGTCACAACACTATAGTCTTAAGTCCGTCGTTTACTAAATTTACACTTCATATACTATATTTTGGATCTACTCAATCTAAAACCTCTAAATTCATATCTGCCTTCATAAATCTAAATTGGCATTCACCCCCATTCTTGTCTCATCAACTAAGACAATATTATCAGCAAATAACATATACCAAGATACCTATCCTGAATATCTCTAGTAAGCTCATCCATCACTACAGCAAATAAGAACAAACTCAATACAGATTCTTGATGCAATCCAATTGTGATTGAAAAATCACTTGTTGAAGGTACAATTAAAAAGCAAATTTTATATGTTGATAGGCTACATCAAGACATTGAAAGATGGATCTTTTGTCTATTTGCTCCTGTATGTTGATGACATGTTGATAGCATTAAATAGCAAGGTGGAGACAGAGGAGTGAAGGTACAATTATAAAGCAAATTTAAGAGGAGAGACCCTAGAGAGGTAAAGAAGATTCTAAGTACGGAGATTGAGAGGGATAGACTGAAAGGAACGAGACGTTTGTCTAAGAACTGTATTTGCAGAAGTTATTAAATAAATTTGGTATTGACAAATCTGCTAAGTCAATTGCTATGTCGTTAGTCCTTCACTTTAAGTTGAGTTCCCAATTGTCTCCACATAGAGCAATGGGAGTTTATGGCTCGAGTTCCATATGCTAGTGCTATTGGCAGTTTGAAATATGCAATGGTGCATACAAAACCTGACATTTCTCAAGCTATCAGTATCATAAACAAGTACATGCACAGTTCTGGTTAAGGACATTTGCAGACAGTAAAGTAGATTCTGCAATATATCTGGGTAACATAGATGTTGATTTGAAAATTGAGCAAAATAAGGAATTCAGTCGATCGATGGGATATGTGGATTCTAATTTTGTTGGTAATTTGGATAAGAGTCGTTCAACTATAAGGTATTTGTTTAATCTTGCAAGAGGTCCAGTAAGCTGGAGATCTACTTTGCACTCTAATGTGGCTTTGTCTACTACGGAGCAGAGTATATGGCGGTGACTGAGACCATTAAGAAGGCAATTTTGCTTAATGACTTGGGTGTCTTTCAGAAACATATAGATGTCATTATGATATATTGCTATTTACTTGGTAAAGAACCAAGTAAATTATTCAAAAATAAAGCACATTAATATTCAGTTTCACTTTATTAGGGAGATAATAGATGAAAGTGATATTCTTCTAACAAATATTAACACTGCATGTAACCCAACTAATATGTTGATCAAGGTGGTTTTTGGGGTCAAGTTTCAATATTTTAGGGACTCGACCAAAATCTTACAAGTTTAAAGAACTTCGCATCGGCGTGGCCAACAGATATTCGCATTCATATTCATGGTAATATTATTTGTGTCTTGGATTGTTTGATGGAAACTCATTTATTGATACTCTGAGTTGTTGAAATTGAGAATTGAAAATCTCAACATGGTGAAGATTTTTTGAGTTTTAGCTCAATTTCCAAGTTGGCCTCATGAGTGGTTGAAACTAACCCTATTTAACTTAGTATTTGTGTCAAACTAACATTATTTTTCTTAGGGTATGTGCCAAACTAACCCTATTGACTTAGAGTTTGTACCAAACATTCCAAATCTATGTAAGGGGGACACATATAGCCCTTTGAGATATTCCTAAAATCTTTTGGAAATCATTGAGAGTTTTGAGAACTGTTTTACAACCCTTGAGAGTTTCTAGCTATTGCTGCAATTTGAGAGTGATTTCTTTGTAAGCTCTGAGAGATTTAAGAGATCCAAGATTTATAATTTGCAAATATCATCAACAATGAAGTTTGATTCAGTGTCGTAGACGTAGGACTTGCTCCGGACGACGTAAATCCTTAGTATTCTCCAGTTTGATCTTCTGATTTGTTTTCTCTCTTAAATTTTCTATTTTGCTAGATTTATCTTTTAATTTCAATAAATTCCTAATTCTCTGTTTGGATTGCTTCCGCTTCCACTTCCACAAAAGCAATCCCCAAGCTCACTTGGCAGCCTTAGATAAGCTTCGGAATGATTCCTAACACCCATTGAATTATTCCTAAAACCCATTGATTTATGGCTAAAATTACATTAATCGTCACTTTGTCCTTATCAAACACCAGAAGACAAAAATAAGGACACTGTCCTAATATCTGAGTCTCTTTGTAATCATGACCCTGCAAGTCTGTGTGCTTATATAAAAGAAGAGCACAATGAAGGAAACTATAAACTTTTTAGCCTTTACCTCTACTACAACTTTTCAACAATTATAAATAAATTGCAATTGCTGTAATCATGCAAATAAAAAGGGAAGCTGATGATTACGCAATCAAATCTAATCGAATAGTTGACTAGCTCTCATAAACAAGCAAGATATTCAAAACATTAGAACTAAAGCAATAAAATCACATTAAATCAAAAGCAAGAAAAAGTTTTTTTTGAATCCAAATCAACTAACCTGCTTTGGATTGAACCTATCAGATAAATTATGTCGTCTAGAGCTCGTTGACCCGATCCTGCGAGACATGGAGCCTTCGAACCTCTCCGAGAGCTGGTGCTGCTGGATCGCCCTTGCCAGAGCTTGGCGATGCAGCAGCTCCTCCTCAGCTGCAGCCATCTTCCTTGAGCTCCTCCTGCTTCTTGATCCAATGCCTTTACTCTTTATTTCCTTCCTCGCGAAGCAGATCAAATTGCCCATTGATGATTATGTCAAGATTCCAGATTGGAATAAAAGAAATTAACAAGATACTATCTTTTGAAAAAATATGAGAAAAAGAAAGGATTTTGAAGAGAACCCAGATGGGAATTCACTGCCAAATAAAAATATAGCTTGATGGAACTTGGAGAGAACCCAGAGGCAAGATTAGGAAAAATTTGTTTGTTCCCCCCGAAAACAAATATGTTGTGAATTTTTTATGCAGACCCAAGTTAGATTTGAGCTTCAAAATGGAAGAAAACCAAGAAAAATCTCGTCTTTTTTCTTCCAAACAATTGAGAAGAGAGATATTTTCTGGCGAACAAATAAATCACGAAATTTATGGGGGGGGGCTCTTTTTTATATAGGATTATATATGTAAATGAAAACAAAGAGCAACACACCCACCGGCCTTTTTGGGTAGAATGATCGCTGAGGAAAAAAAGAAACAAAATAATTTTAAAAAAAAAATTCAAAATCTCTTCTTGTGGTTTACAAAATGAGTCCAGCGGGATGGGTTTTGAGTGGGACACGACAGAAGAACCATGCCCATATTAATAAGAGAGAGAGAGAGAGAGAGACTTTGATAGAAGAGAGAGAGAGAGAGAGAGAATGATAGAATTGAATTCACAAAGAACGAGAATGGAGGCGAGTTAATAATAAGGTTGTGTGTTTGTGTTGAGAGTTGCTTTCAAGCGGAGCATTTGCGTCTCTCTTCATTCTCTCTTTTTTTCTCTTTTTTTTTTTTTTTTTTTGCCCCCCTCTCCTTTTTTGTGTGAATTAATTTTGATTTAATTTTGCTAGTGTTAATTTAAATAAAAGCGAGAGAAGACAAAAGGCTCGTCTTATTGCAACTGCTCTTTTTGTTCCCCGGCCTTGTCATGAAATTTAATAGTAGCGGGCCCTTTGGTCCGCGGAATCTGGAAAAATCCAAAGCGAACTGGTGAGACGCCCTAACTTTTCGCTTTTTAAAAGTGATAATAAAAATTAGGAAGTTTCTAAAGTAGCGAACCATTTTTCCTAGTGAGCACGCATAAATTTTTCCTACTATCTTTCCTATATTTCTTTCCCTAGTGAGCAGACCCGATCACCAAACTCACTTTCCTTTCCCCCCTTCTGATGTGCCCTAGCCTCCACACTGTCGCACTGTCGGTCATGCCACCGCATGCTGCTCTGTCGGCACGCATCATGTTCTTTCAGTAATGGCGGGCCTCTTCGCGTGGGCTGACATTGGTAAGGAGGACAACAATATAGAAGACGAGGAGATTCAGTTTTCAATCGAGATCACGTTCACTCGCAAGCAACAAAGTTCACTACTTTTTGTTGTTCTAGTTGCTTATAGTTGATGCCAATGACTTGTGCAATTTTTTTTTCTTTTTAATTTATTTGGTTTTATTTGTGTAATAATAAAATCTGTAGTTGGAAAAAGGTAAACTTTGTTTACAAATTTAAGAGATGAATGAATTCTTTATGTTTGTTGCATAATTAATTCTTGGTTGAAATTATATTTTGATTTCTTTATCTGATAGGTTTTTATAACAAAATTACAACATAACATTTAGATTTTTTGTAAATAGAAAGAGTATTTTAGGGTAATGAGTGTCTTCGACCGAATTTGCAAACCTAACTGGTGCATTTGTGATTTGAAGGGCCTATACTTAAAAACTATGTTATTTTTAGATTTTATTGTTCAAAAACTTTAAAATGGAAACAATAATTTGTATAAATATTATTCTAATGGCGTTTGTCATTATGGCTTGAATACATATTGTCGTTCAGATTCTTTTGAAAATAACACTATCATGGGTAACAGTCCAAACAAAAAAAATATTTGTCCAGGGAGCACATCCAAACAGTATTGACACCATCCGCGGTGTATACTCCGGACAGTGAGGTCGAAACTTCCTTGAAAAAACTCTTTGTTCACGGTGACAATCCGGACAGAATATACTATGTCCGGACTGTCATCCCGAACCATATATATACTGTCCCGAATCTAAGCTCATACGGAAAATATACAGTCCGAAATCTAATTTTGGATGGTATATGATTCGTATGTGATCTAACCATGGATAGGAATAAAATAGAGATTGAAGATAAGGACATTAGTAACAAAAAAATTGATAGCAAACTTATTATTTTAACCAAATTTTTAAGTGGGCTCACTACAAAAAATGGTGTGCCCCTTTAGAAACTACCTTGAAAGTGATCGTTAAAATTATACTAAGCAAGCATATTTATAAATTGACTTTTCAACTCCCTAACAATTCCTTTATTAATGAGGCTCAACCCATCTCCATCTAATAAATTTCAACCTAATTCTCAATATGAGCCAAAGATTAAAAAAACCAAGAAACAAAAATTTAATGTCCACACTCAAAACTATACTGCAAAATGAATAAAAATAATAGTCAGCGTCACTTTAATTCATTTTTATTTCCTTGGTGAAGACCAACATCACTTCATGATATTAATTAGATGGACCAAGCTCTTCGGATAACCATTGATGAAAAAATCAAGCTTGGCGATTCAAAATATCTTTATATATATATATATATATATATATATATATATATATATATATATATATAAAGGAAATGGGAAAAACTATGTCTATGGCGCTTAGGCGGACCAATAGAATATTTGTAAATGGAAGAGTTTTTTGGAAAAAAAAAAAAAAAAAACATTAGGTGAAGAGCTTTTATAAAAACAGAAGTCTTTTTAGTCCATGTGGTCAATTCACATGCAAAGATTCTATTGGTCCACCTAAGAGTCCCTCACATGACAATTTTTTCCGTTTCCTCATATATATATATATATATATATATATATATATATATATATATATATATATATATATATATATATATATATATATATATATATGGGAAACAGAAAATTCACAAAGTGGTGAAAGGACTTCTTTCACCATCGCTTAGGTGAACCAATAAAATAGGCACACATGACACTATTCAAATGGTGATTAAGAGAATTCTTTTATTCGTTATCTTGATTGGCGTCACATGCACATAAGCGATGGTGAAGGAAGTTCCTTCACTGCCAGTGAATTTTCCGTTTACTCTCTCTCTCTCTCACACACACACACAAATATATGAGTAATTGAGAAATTCACTGGCGATGAAGGGAGTCCCTTCACCGCCACTTAGGTGGAACAATAAAATTATTACACGTAGCGCCACTCAAAAGACAGTTAAGAGAGTTTTTTTATTTATTATCTTAAGTGGTGCCAAGTGTAATAACTGTATTGGGTCATCTAAGTGACGGTGAAGGAATTTCTTTTATTGTTAATGAATTTCCCGTTATATATATAGGTGTGTGTATTATAATTATAATAATAATATAAATGAGCTAACAGCTCATGCAAGTTGCCTAAGCTGTAAACCATTTCCACTATCTCCAATAATCTTTTTTAAAAAAATTCTTTTGAATTATGATCTCGACTTTCTAGGATTTACTCATACCGTATTTTTAAGTTTTTAATTTTGATTTAGTCATCTATTAAGTTGACATAAAACTAACGATTTTTGATAAATAGAACATTTTGTATCTATTTAATAAAAAATTAAATGAAGTCTAAAATTCATAAAATTTGATTTTCAAGAAGTTTAGAAGGTGATCCCTATACATACATGTGTTCGTGAATAATGGAAATGAATGATGCATGTGAGTTTGGAAAGATTCCAATGATTGTTGAGGCTAAAAATAAGATATTAAAGACAAGTAAACCGAATGATATTCTTGACCCAGCTCCAGCTAGATGCGATTCCATGAGCCCCCGCCCATCAAAATACATGTACAAGTACAAACCTTTTCTCTCGGATTTTTTTTTTTTTTTCTTTTAAAATATCAGTGTTTGTAAAGACATTTTCCTAATTAATGGTGCAATTTCAAAATGCATGACTATGTGGCGTCTCATGGGGGACTCTATCATGCGTGAGGCGTGTCTCGACGATGGATGAGCCACGGTAGAAAGCAATAAATGAACATAAATGTGTGCCGCCGTAACTTTGATAATCTTATCGCCATGTTCTCTGCACATGCAAGAAGATCCTCAACAGTTTGTTTCCTCTTGAATTCTATTTTTTTAAAGCAATTTCTTAATCATGTATATATATATATATAGAGAAAACGGGTGGCCCAATAAAATTATTACACGTGGTGTTATTTAAGAGAATTTATTTATTTGTTACCTTGAATGACGCCCCGTGTTATAATTTTATTGGGCCACCTAAGCGGCGGTGAAGGAACTCCCTTCACCGCCGGTGTATTTCCCGTTTCCTCATATATATATATATATATATATATATATATATATATATATATATATATATATATATATATATATATATATAACAAACAAAAGAACTTTTTTAACCGCCTTTTGAGTGGCACCACGTGTAATACAATTATCTGACTACCTAAGCACTAGTGAAGGAATCTCCTTCACCGCCAGTGAATTTCCCGTTTCCTAATATATATATATATATATATATATATATATATATATATATATATATATATATATATATATATATATATATATATGGATTACTGTAGGTGAGCCACCAGCTCAGGAAAACTTACGTGAGCTAGAGGCAAAACTATAATGATCAATGATTTTTCTTCAATTTTTTTTTAACAATTACTATCTTTACTTCCTTAACTTCTTTCAGATTAAATTTCATAAATTTTGGATTTCATTTTCCCTTTTATCAAGTGCATACAAAATGTTTTATTCATTAAAAACCGTTAATTTTTTGTTAACTTGATGGAGGACCAAATCAAAACTAAAACCCAAGAAATTGGGTATGAGTGAACCCTATGGGGTCGAGATTATAATCCAAAAGATTTTTTTTAAAAAAGATTATTGGAGATAGTGGAAATGAACTGCAGCTCAGGTAACTTGCGTGAGCTGTCAGCTCATTTCCATTTTTCTCATATATATATATATATATATATATATATATATATATATATATATATATATATATATATATATATATATATATATATATATATATATATATATATATATATGGATTAATGTAGGTGAGGCGCCAGCTCAGGAAAAATTACGTGAGTTGGCGATAAAAATATAATAATCAAATCACTTTTATTCAAATTTTTTTTAGAATTAGAATATTTATCTTCTTAATTTTAATAAGATCAAATTTCATGAATTTTAGAGTTTATTTACACTTTCATCAAGTGGTTACAAAATGTTTATTCATTGAAAACTGTTAAAATTTGTGTCAACTTGATGAAAGACTAAATCATAACTAAAATCCAGGAAATTGGGTATGAGTGAACTCTATGGAGTCGAGATCATAATCCATGAGAAAAATTTTAAAAAAGTTTATTGGAAATAGTAGAAATGAACTCCAGCTCAATAATTTACGTGAACGGTCAGCTCATTTCTATTTTTCTCATATATATATGTGTGTGTTCTTTATTGATTTGTAAAAAATCAGAGAGTGGTATTTCGGTGAATATTAATGAAGCAAAGAGTTCGCATTAAATATATTGACATAATTAAAGATATATGCAATGAAGTAGTGGTAAATATTGGTTGTAACTTATTGCATATAAAGGATCTGCATTAAGAATAAATGAGTTCACTAGAGCTATTCATAACGAGATACATCGATGTATACTAAAAGCATATTTTCATAATTGATGAGAAAAGAATAAGAGTAGATGCAAGGTTTGAGCTATGGAGACAAATCTTAGGGTCTCTAGATTTTGGATTAAATATGCAAAAAACTAAGTTTATTGAGCGCAAAAATCTAGTAGATGGAGGATCTGAGACTATAATATTGCAACACTAGAGAGATGACAGATACCGGTGAATAATCGGTTTAGATACTTTGATTCTATTATTCAAAAGGATAGAGAGATCGACAGTGATATCAACATAGGATCCAAACTGGTTGATTTAAATGGAGAAGTACAATATGAGTTTTATGTGACTGTAACATTATGTCAAGACTGAAGGAAAAGTTTATAAAACTATTATTAGGCTACATTTGTTTTGAGGGGCAGAATGTTGGAATATAAAGGACATCATTCATTACAAATGATTGTAACAGGTATGCACAGGTCTCGTTGGTTGTGTGGTAAAACTAAGAGAGATATAGTGAAAAAGAGGATATTTTTTTCTAAAATAGCATAATGCCCGTAGACGAGAAAATATAAAAAAAAAAAAAACAACATATGAAACTTTGGTCTTATGATATTGAACTATAAATACATCAGTTTGATGAGTGAATTTTATCAATGTAAAACAAGTTAAAAGAGCAAAAGAACGACCTAAGCATCTGCAATGGAGCGAATACAAGCAATCTATTTCTCACACAAGTTTTAGTGAAAGGCAATTCTAAAATTGGCCCTAATACCCGTCTATTTTCATCCCTATTTATAAAAAAAAAAAGCTTTTAGTTTGATTCCAAAACATGTTGACCGAAAGATTCAACTTGGTTAATTAATCAGTCATCCTAAAATCTTTATCATAAAAAAAATTAACATATAATTTCTTAGGATATGTCGGCCGAAGTTAATCCCAATTGATTTATATTTCAGAGTAGTATCACACAAATGACAACTTAATTAAGAAAAGTGTTAAGATTAATTAAGTAATTAGGATAATAAGACTATAAGGAAAGCGATGACAGCTCGAAAACATATCTCGCTGAAATCTGTTAATTTTAGTCCTTTAGATTCAACTGTAGTGGCCGACACGCTGACAAAATAATTACTCATAATTTTGTGTTAATTAACTGGCCAGCCAGCTAATAATTTATTTATTAAGTCTATTAATTCTAACGAGCCAAAAGTTCCCAATAATAACAATTTGTATTAGCTACACATTCGTCACGTGTACTCGCGAGCCCAAATTATGAATTATTTTCCCTTTTCTAAGAATTATCCTAAACTTTCATATTTTGACTGATACCGTTTACTATTTTTGGGAGTTTTCAAATTAGCACGCCATTTTTTCTAGTGAGCCCACTTTATAATTGTCCGGTTTTTAAGTCCAGACAAAAAAAAAACACTGAGAAGTGGGCTCACTAGGAAAATTGGTGTGCTTCTTTGAAAACTCCCCGATTTTTATGATCATCCTCTATCTCTCTAACTGCGAATTAAATTAATGGATGGTTCAGAATTTTTTTAGTGTGAATAAAACAAAGGTGTTGGTTTAGTTTGAGAATAATTTTTTAACACCCATAGTTAACTAATAGGTGCTTGTTTTTTTTTTTCCCCCTTCTATTTTTCTATTCTTGTACACTATTTTTTTTAGGATTAATTGCAATAAGACTTACTTATATAACATATTATCTCTTAAATTTAAAACTCTCGATTTAGTCCTCTGAACTTCTAAATAGTTTGTTATTCTCATTTATGTTTAACTTAAACTTTATTTTTATTATGAAACCCCCAATTACTCCACTTTGAACATCTTTTTGTTGAGTTTTTTTTAGTGAGAGAGAGAAGAGTTAGGATTTCATAACAAATGTACAGTTTAAGTTAAGCAGAAATGAGAATAATAAATTATTCACTAACAACGTTAGGAGTCTAAGGACTTAACTAAGAGTTTTAAATTTAAGGTGTGTTTATATGGAAGTAAAATGGAAGTAAGGCTACTTTTATTATTTCAAATGTTTGTTTGGTCTTGAAGAAAGTTAGAAATTACTTCTTAATTGATTAGATAATGTCTATATGACACTTTACTTCCAAAACTTTCTTCATCACACTTTAGAGTTGGAAGTAAGGTAGGAAGTAAAAAAGAAAGAAAGAAAAAGTAATTTGTTTTTTGCATATTATTATTGTCATTCAAAAGTTTCATATTTATCACTAATAAATAAATAAAATAATATAAACTATAATTTATATAATTAATTAAATAATATTCATTTACTTTCTACCGCACTTTCTTTTTCCAATATATTAGCAAACAAATATAAAAAGATTATTCTTCTTTTACTTTAATTTTGAAGGTATTTCTCAATTTCTTTTTTATCGAATCGTACTCTTAAAGGGTAACGCTATCTTTATACCTATAGTGCTGGAGTTCCACTGTAATTAAACTCCTTTAAATAAAATAAAAACTCTGAGCCAAGTTTTTAATGGGTGTTTGTCCTTTACTTAACTAGTGGGCATAGTAGTCATAGCATTTATTGTTAGTATGTTTTTTTTTTTTTTCCCTTTTTCCTTTTTTTTTTTGGCTAATATGTTGACTATTAGTTGATGACTTGTAATTCAAATTTGAAGGAAAAAGCTCTTCCAAGCCCTAGAGTCATTAAGTTCTTGGTACTGATTTTGTTGGATGGTGCACCAAGTGGTAGAATAAATTAAGACTTCCTAAAAGAAGGAGGAGGTGCGATTAAGGGTATGTTTTGATGTTTAGAAGTAACAGAAGTAAAAAGAAAATAAAAAGTAACTTGTAAAAATGAAGTATTCTACTTTAATGCTTCTATTGTTTTGTTTATTATCTTTTGAAAAAAGAAAAAATGGAAGAGAAATAAAATATTTATTTTTATGGAAAAAAGAAAAAGATATAAGTTGTAAAGGAATAAAATAATAATACTTTTTTATTTCTATCCTTTTTCCACACAAAAATCATGTAAAGTAAATTAGAGAAATAATAGTACCACATAGGCTCCACATTATCGTTTAGGAAGTAATTTCTATCTACTTCATGACAAAACAAACATATAAAGTAGTTGAAGTAAACTTACTTCCACTATTTCAATTTTACTTACATTCAAACAAACACATCCTAAGAGATTCAAGGAGAAGGCCACGAAGATGATCAAGACAAAACATCTATAAAGAATCTTATTTTAAAAATAAGCAATCGTAAATATCAAGAATTACGTGGTTTCGCTGATTATCTTGACGTATGTCCATAAGAAAGAGATGAGAGATCAGTTATGTAAAGAAAAAGGATTTTAGGCATGGCTCCCTTTTTGTTTTTAATTAGGGGATGCTAATAGACGCGTTCATGGGTCAGTATTTGACCTACTATGTATAAAATTATGAATTAAAAATAAAAATTTTATTTTTCAAATTCAAAATTTTGCATAGGACCCTCGAAAAATTAGGCAAATTAAACGGCTATATTCGAGGATCTACAATGCGAACTTCAACCAGTTTATAGTCGTCGCAATCCAATGGGAACTGGATCGGACCGCAACGGTCTCACTCTCGTATAAACCAGATGCTTTCATAGAGATGGAAATCTATTCCAAAGGTATTTCCGACGAAATACTCGTTAATTTTAGGAGAACTATAATGAGGAGGATGACAGACCAATCATAATCCACTAGACAGAAAAGTGGTGTTAGGTGGTTCGAATCCACGTCGTGAGAATACTGGGCGGGAAAGGCATAGGTGGGCCTGCCTTTAGCTTGCAGCATAGAGCTGCGATAAGGGAACTTACTAAATCCTAAATGGAGATATCTTTTGAATTCTATCGGGAGACCGTCAGTAAATCTCATCTTTAGTCCATTTCCATGGACGTGTGAATTACTGTCCCAGCCTATGATGATTAAAATCAATATGATCTTTTATCTCAATAAGCTAAATATGAAATCTCATTAAATTTGTCTAATAAAGAAGATACAATGATATAATATGATAAAAAGGGGTTTTTACATATCTGTCCCTTATAAAAATTAGAATTTAGTCGCCCAAATCTTTATATTTATAATTTAGTCTCTCAAATCCTTTAAATTAACATAATTTAGTTCTCGGCCATATTTTTTATCCAAATTTCCCGTTATACCCCTGAGTTACTTCACTTTAGTCCTCTCTTCCCTCTTCCACCTCTCTTCCTCTTCATATTGGGTTCCCCTATCCATTCTTCTCCTCTCTCTCTTCCCTTCCAGTTAATCTCTAGAGTGAAATAATTCAAAGGAACCCAATAAGAAGAGGGAAGAGAGAGAGAGGAGAAGAATGGAGAGGAGAACACAATAAGAAGGGAAAGAGAAGAGGAAGAGGGAAGAAAGAACTAAAGTGAAATAACTCAGGGGTATAATGGAAAATTCGGGCTAAAAATATGGTTGGGGACTAAATTGACGTAACTTAAAATATTTAGGGACTAAATTATAAATATGAAGATTTAGGGGACTGAATTCTAATTTTTAAAGATGTAAGGGACAGATATGTAAAAAAACCCTAAAAAAAAAAAAGCAAATCCATAAATTCCCAAAAAACCACCTTGCGAAAGGATTCATTTGACTATCAAGTACTCGATCCGTTGACTGTTCTACTGGTTGCTCAAAGACTCAATTTTTTTTTGCAGGTGTCATTTTTCACCTGACAACTGACTAATATTTTGACTGTTCGAAATTAATTTGCTATAAGCGCACCAGTCCATTAACTGTTAAAGTGGCGCACAGCCGTGTTAAATACATGCTACGCAAAGAATCAATATAAGGAATTATTAGGTTTTCTTAAGTTTTCTTCGATGGCCATAATCTTACCCAGTGAGAAACGAGCTCCACCATGATTAGGGGGGAACACGATCGTCGACTCCAGCGACTACACACGATTCCGATTGAAATTTTTCGATGGCGGTTGGACCCTTCAATCCTCGGATTTGATCGGAGAACTCCGATTTCTGGCCGTTCATCCTACTGAATGTCCAAATACGAACTCCACTGTGGACTCTAGCAATTTTGCCCGATTTCGATCGGAAAAATTTTCTAACAGCGATCAAAGCCTTCTATTCTCAGATCCGATCGGAAGACTCCGATTTTCAACTGATACTAAACATCCCT
The DNA here is from genome assembly GCA_036321105.1 of Dracaena cambodiana. NCBI lineage: Eukaryota > Viridiplantae > Streptophyta > Magnoliopsida > Asparagales > Asparagaceae > Dracaena > Dracaena cambodiana. The sequence goes on from JAYEPQ010000002.1 coordinate 67,055,860, forward strand.
AACCATGGTGAGAAAAAACCCTGAACTTGGGAGAAAGAAACTTTTTTTGATCATGTGCTAATTGAATTGAATGTGTATCCTTCTCAACTGTTTGCAATTAAATGCCATTATTACCATTGAATGTATTCCAAAAACTTAATTCTCTATTTGTACATTATTATTATTCAAAACTTATACTTTTATTTATATAAAACAAATAAATTTATATAAAATAAATAAATTTATATAAATATTATTTTATTTAGGGGTATTTACTGGTTTGTCTCTCAAATCTTTATATATTATGATTTTGTCCCTCAAATCTTCATATTTAGGATTTTGTCCTCCAAATCTCATAAGTTACAACAATTTAGTTTCCCTCTCTAATTTTCTCTAACACAGTTAAATATTTGACCATTTTACCCCTCTTTTCCTCTTCTATTTTCCTCCTCTCTTCTCCTTTTCTTCATTATTTCTCTTATCTTCCTCCTCTCTTCTCCTTCTCTTTTCCTCATCTCTTCTCCTTCTCCTATTTTGGAGTTAATTCACATTTTAAATTCATATAGGAAGATAGGAAAAGAAAAGGAGAAGAGAGGAAGAAGAGAGAAGGAGAAGAGAGGAGGAAAATAGGAGAAATAATGAAGAAAAAGAGAAAAGAGGAGGAAGAAAGAAGAAGAAGAGAGGAGGAAAATAGAAGAGGAAAAGAGGGGTAAAATGGTCAAATATTTAACTGTGTTAGAGAAAGTTAAAGAGGATGACTAAATTGTTGTAATTTATGAGATTTGAGGGACAAAATCCTAAATAAGATTTGGGGGACAAAATCATAATATATAAAGATTTGAAGGACAAACCAGTAAATACCCCTTTTATTTAATCAATTAAACAATACTCACATCACTTTCTAATACACTTTTTCTTTCAAAAGCTAGCATATAAAAATATGAATTCTCTTCTCTTACTTTTATTTTTGAAAGTTACTTCTAAATTTTCTGCATATTATTACTATTTCTAATAACCAAATACATCCTTATTTTACCGGATCGACCAAATAATAATGTTATGTAAAAGTACTCACTTAATTTTCGTCTCAGAAAATCTTTTGTTACAGCAAGTATCGCTATTTCTGTGTCTTGATAATAAAAACTTAAAGCAAGCTTACAAGAACATAAGAGATAAAAGTTTACTTACATCAATTAAAAGATGATAGGAGATTAAAAATAGAATTGACTACAGTTTTTGTTTTAAATAAGGGGTATTTACAGGTTTGTCCCTGGTATTTACAGGTTTGTCCCTTAAATCTTTATAAATTATAATTTAGTCCCCAAAGCTTCATATTTAGAATTTAGTCCCCAAATTCTCTAAATTACTATAATTTAATCCCTCCGTTAGTTTTTCCGTCCAAATAAACGGCAGAATTTAATTTTTAATTTTTTTAAATAATGAAATGACTTAAATACCCCTATAAAGAAAAATAGAAAAGAATAGAGATAGAAGAAAAAAAAAAGGGGAAAAACTAATGAACTCAATGAAGAAAAGGAAAAGAGAGGAGGAAGATAGAAGGAGAAGAGAGGAGGAAGAGGGAAGGAGAAGAGAGAGGGAAGATGAAATTAAGGAAGGGTAAAATAGAAAAATCAGGTCAAAAAATAAACTGGGCTAACGGAAGTTAGGGAGGGTGACTAAATTATAGTAATTTAGATGATTTGAGGACTAAATCTAAATATGAAGATTTGGGGGACTAAATTATAATTTTTAAAGATTAAGGGGCAAATCTGTAAATATCCCTTTAAATAAAAACTTATTCTACATAAAATCCATGTTTTGCCAATTCTCTCTAACATAGTAACAGCAACTATACACCATTCTCTTATTCGAAAGTAAAAATGATGAGACCTAATTAATTCTAGGGGTTTTTACATATTTGTCCTTTACAAATTAGAATTGAGTCCCTCACATTTTTATATTTATAATTTAGTCCCCAAATGCTTTGAGTTATCTCACTGTATTTCTCTAACCATGTTTTTTACCCGAATTTTCCATTATAACTCTGAGTTACTTCACTTTAGTTCTCCTTTATCTATTTCTCCTCTATTCCTCTTCTTATTGGGTTCTTCTGAGTAACTTCAGTTTAGAGATTAACTGCAATGGGAGGGAAGAGAGAAAGGAGAAGAAAGGATAGAGGAACTCAATAGGAGGAGGAAGAGTAAATGTAGGATTAAAGTGAAATAACTCAGAAGTATAGCGAAAAAATCAGATCAAAAATATGCCTGCGGGAGGGGGGGATGGCTAAAGTGAGGAGTGTAGAGATGGAGAATGCATAGGTCTGTTTACGTCATGTTCTTCATTTTGTTCCTAAAACATGAGGGGAGTCGTTGATTTCTACTACTTTCGAGTGGTTGTTTATAGAAAAGATAACTTTTTAATCAAAAATAAGAAAAAAAAATAAAAAAAGACCATATTAATCTACAAATAGCTTGCGATATCTCATCATTTAATTAGTAACTATCAACTTCTTTCAAACTCGCATGAATTAGTTACAAGAGTTCCTAAATGTGTCCCATGTTTTTCTCAGTAAACTTCAAAAATTAGGAAGGAGAATTATTTTTTCTCTGAGAAAAACTCGGGCACATCGAGTAGCTCTCATTAGTTACCATCATCGTCAGCCTGCAGATGTAAACGCTAGGGGAAAAAACGAAAAAATAAATAAAAAATAAAAAAACAAAAAGAAAAGGCTGAGGAGAATCCAGGTGACGTGGCCAGCCAGATGCCAAGTCGTTCGTCCCTTCATCTCCCTCATCCTCTCGAGAAATTCTAAATGCGCACGACATTTACGTTGTGAGCACCACATCCTATTGTAAAGTGATTTACAGCATAGGGGAAAATGTTGCTCACTAAGTCAAATGTGGTGCGCATTTAGAATTTCCCGGTCCTCTCGTTGCAATACACTGCATCATTATCTTTTTTTTTTTTTTAATATTTTTTGACATCTGCACCTTTTTTCTTCCCTTGCTCTCTTCCTCCAAATCCAAATCCAATGGCTTTCGCTTTTGGAATCTGCTATCCTCTCTCTCTCCCCACTTCAAATTTCAAATTCCGGCGGCAAAATCGGCAGGTTTTGGCGCGAAGTTCCAGCGTTCAGCCCTCCACTGCCAATGGCCAGCCCACTACAGGAGAGAAGAAGAATCCTTTTCCAGGTGATGCCCACAATATGTTTGTTGAAATGCCCAAACGAAAAATATCACTTCTCCTTCTGTTCGTACCTTAATCTTGTTGTTCGTTCACATTGATTTATATTTGAGTAGAAATTTTTATAGAGTGGAACCTGTGGATGTTATCAAAATCGAATTTTGCCCCTTTTGTTTGATTCAATTATGGGGGCTACATTCCATTGTTAGCTCCATGTTGGGTAGAACCTCTGGACTAGTTTAGTTAATGGACATGAGAATGCGTATGGTTAGTTGAGTCGTGTGAACCCGGGCACAATGCACATGTTGGTCGTGTGCATGTTCCTCGCTTCTTTGCAGTTTCCAAACACTTGCCTTGGGTAAAGGTTTGGCCACTGGCATTTCGATCGCCAGCATCGTGAGTGCACGGTCCGAAGAATCACCTTATAAGCGTTTTTTTCCTTGTTGTATCGAGTGGGTACCTGTAGGACACTGACTTCACCATTTAGGCATTGATGGATATTCCAAAAATAGAATCTTTTAGGGTAAATTGCAACAACTACCTCTGTGCTATTGAGAGTGTATCAGTACACTAACAGGTGAACAATCAGTCAGAGCCGGCATAGATCAGAGGATTCCGACGAGAGGGAGGAGATAAAATTTTGACCGTCTTGCTCGCTGGAATCCGTCGGCCTCCGACCGTTTCAGAGTCGCTTAGAATCTGACGGAGTCACTTGGAGCAAAAACGGAGAGTTTTTTTGCATATAGAGAGAGGTAGAGGGAAAGGCAGAGGGGAGCGAGAAGTAGAGGGAAAGACAAAGGGGAGAGGTAGAGGGGACGGAGAGAGAGGGGAGAACGTCAACAGGGGAGAGAGAGAGAGAGAGAGAGAGAGAGAGAGAGAGAGAGAGAAGGGAAGCAGGAGAAGAGAGCAGGAGGGGGGAGAGAGAGAGAAGGGGAGCAGGGGAGACAAAAAGGAGAATGGAGAAAGAGAGGGAGAGGGAGGGGGGCAGATCTTACTAAAATGGAAACCACCTCGCTAGAAGGTCAGAGTCCAGCTGGCTTCGACGATCTTCCGACCAACTCCGACCGCTTGTTATTTTGGGTATACAACTCCGACCGAACTTCTTCCTAAACTCCGACCGAATCTGATTGGAGTCGGACGGTGTGGTCGGAGCGGAGATATGTGTTCATCCCTAATCACTAAAACCCCATTAAGAATTTTTTTCATAGATAGACCCCCTGATTGGGGTATAAGTGTAACAAAAAACAAAAATTTTTGTTACACTTATACCCCCTATCGGGGTATCTCTACAAAATTTTCTTATAAAGTGATAGTAAAGTAAATGGATAGTTTTTGTAGTTAACCTAATCTTTTATGTGTTGCTTGATGTGTCTCGGGAAATCTATTTATTCTCATCTTTTTGTCGCATGCTTTTTTCTCCTGAGGCTTCAACATACTTTACATTATTTTAGCTTTTTATCACAATTCTACTCCATGAAGATCTAAGCATGCAACCTTCTCAACTTGTATGCGTATCAGCTCTGCAGATATGAGATTCTCTTCATTTATAGTTTGTGCTGGGCATAACAACTCTTAAGAGAAAATACTCTAATTTATTCCTAATGTTTTGTTACTAAACCTCTATGTTATTTTCTACTATACTGTTTATCTATGATAAATTGACTTTCAAGTATGCATATTTTATAAATTATGTTTCCTACCAATCTTTTATTTAAGCTTCTTGTATCACTCTTTGTGGATCACTGCTTCATGCAGCCAAGAAAAAAGAAGCCTACTGGAGTAATTTGGAACAAGTGTTCGAAAATGAGGTTTACTTTAATTTATTCATGTGGTTGGAGACTGACAACTTTGACGAAAATATTATAATCTACTGGGATTCGTAAGCGATAGTTAGGAGGATTTAGTCTTGGACATGACGTTTCGTAGAATTTTTTGGGCACATTTTCCAGAAATGTGAAATTTTTGGACTCAAATTTTTAGTCAGAAAGGAGAATCGGGAATGATATATCTGCCTAGTGAACACTTTTTAACAGAATAAAAAACTTAGTTTATTCATGAAATAAAACTATCCTCTGATTCAGGTTATTTTAGTGGAATTTATATCATAATCTTAGATGTAGAAGAAGAGCTATTAGTTAAGGCAACGTTATGGCCAATCTTTCTCAGCAACTGATGACGGAAAATGAGAGGGTAGACTTCTGGTTTGGAGAAAAGAAATGGGCATATTTTATTTTAGAGGAGGAAGCTGGCTTGTGATTCGTTCTCACTTATATTGACTTACGAAGGCAGATTCTCAGGTTTACCATAAATTTACATTTGTAAGCTCAAGCTAGGATTTTATAGGCCTATTTCCTTAACGAATTCTATAAACTCTGAATTAATCTACTGTGGACTTGTCCAAATGATGGATATCAGTTGCCTCTTTATTCAGTTCTATATAACAGTCCTTACTGTATCAATTATAAAGAATCGAGAGATATAGGCCTGCTGATTCGGATGATGACATTTATGATGGATGATCTGATATGCGCACAACCAGTTATTTTTACTTTTGTTTTTTTTCCGGTTGGGCTACCTGGGGAGGGTTTTATACCGGTTCGTATAGGTAGAAAGAGAGAGCTTTTTCATTTTGGCAGATTTACCTGAATCATTCTATGACTTCTCATTAACATCTTTACATGAAGTAAAAGAAAAGAGAAAAGTATCTTGTTTATTCACCACAAAGCTTTATATGCTTTCATGGTCATAAGACTCATAACAAACTTCGAGGATATGTATGAGGACCTTTTTTTAATGACATGTGGCATAAGTATACTGCCAGATATCCTAATTCTCTCTAATGTAATATATAATTCTGTAATATATAATGGTACCTGAAGCTCTAATGCAATAAATAATTCTATACACTATATGCTGGAGTATTTTTTTTTTCCCCTCAAATATGGATGAGGTACTTCCAGTTTAATTTGTATGATTTCCATTAGGTCTCTTGTCTGTTGCCTTGTCCTTTATAGGTGAGATCAACAATATATGGCTTGAGAGGCCTGATCTTTTATGCTAGTTTTAGTCGTTTCAATATCTGGGCTACAAGTTCTGCTTGTAATACTTATTCTCTTTGCAATTCTCAATGCAATTGGTTTTAAAGGTTCGTAGGGTATGGAAACTGGGGATCCATCTTAAATAAGCATCGTCATCTATTCAGATAATCAACAGTAGTGTTTCCCCTTTGAAAGATAAAAGGAATTAGTGCCTGGAGGTAGCACTGATAATGCTATTCTTACGGAAAAAAGAGAAAGAAAAAGGACAGTTGATACAATAACCTTATTTTTGTCTTGTTAGATTAGAATACTATTTTGTATTTGATTTTAGTTTGAGTTTAGTACCACATCGCTTATTGAGTGGTTTATGTGGAGTTTAGAGATCTATAAATATATATAAATATATGTAATCCTCTGACTTATGAATATAGAGATTGAATTTTGGTTCTCTTTACTTTTTAACATGTCTCAAACATGTTTTGCCATGGTATCTCTTTACGAGATTCCTTTTGGTCTAACTATGGTAAAACTGTTCAGGAAAGGCAGAAGCAGATGTTGTTGTTATTGGAAGTGGTATTGGTGGACTATGTTGTGCTGGACTTCTAGCTAGATACAAGCAAGACGTTCTTTTATTAGAAAGCCATGATCTTCCTGGTGGAGCTGCACACTCATTTGAAATAAAGGGTTACAAATTTGACTCGGGACCATCTTTATTCTCTGGATTTCAATCAAGAGGTGTTCAAGCAAATCCTCTTGCACAGGTGAATCTCTTGAGTTTTTGTGAATGTGTTATTTGTTTAGATTATACATAAAGACATTGAACGGACCAAAGTAGAATACTTGCAAATCCTATCTTCAAAGGATACCCAGTAGACACTCCTCCAGGTCTCTAAACACGTCAATTATAAACCAAACACAAAACATGAAGAAACTGGTTCCAGTACTTGAGGTTAAATTCATGCCATTTCTCTTCGTTAACTAGAGGATTCTGTGCATAGTTGGGGAATAACTATTAATTTGAAAATGGAATTGAGTGGTAAACAACCAGTAGTAGTTTCTTTAATAATTTTGCTCATGTGGCAAGTTTGTGTGTGTGTGGTTAGACTACAAACTTTCCGTTAAGTTTTGAAAGTTATATTGTGCACATCTTTTACCATCGATTGTCTTTGAGATATGTGTTGTTCAAACTTTCAAAAGGTGAATAGTGAGAGGGGAATAAAGTAGTAGTGGGCCACTAATGAATGTGTGGACGAACAAGTGTTAAAACCAATGTTTAAAATAACGATAACGTTAACGCAACGTTTTTTTTTTGTTAGGTTAAGTAGCAAATAACGTAACGCATAACGTAGGTTACGCAATTTTCAATTTATTTAATTAAAATAAATATAAAACTATATTTAATAATGATCATAAATAAGTGAATAAATCCAAAAAATCATATAAAATACTGTAAAATCAATTTAAAGACATAGAAAAATTTTAAAATTTGTAGCAAGTATGACAACAATTTTTCAGTAGCACACTAATACAGTAGCACATTTCATATTTCAGTAGCACAACATCAAATTAACACTAATACAGTAGCACATCATATTTCAAATTTTTTCTTATTTCATATTTCATTTTTCAGTATGACACTAATACAGTAGCACATCATATTTCAGTAGCACAATATCAAATTAACACCAAGAAGAAGAATTATAACTGTAGCAGTTAGCACATCATATTTCATTACTTGGAATACACTAATACAGTAACTTAATTGAACTGAAATTTAATTAAATCCCAACAGAAACTTAATTAAATCCCAAAATAGCAGCAACTTAATTGAATCCCAAAATCCCAACAGAAACTTAATTAAATCCGAAAATAACAACTTAATTGAATCCCAAAATCCCAAATTAACAGTTTAAAATTTTAGTCAATGGAAAAAAAAACTAGAATTTAATGTAAGCATTACATTAAGTATTAAAATAAACAGGAAAAAAAAATTAGGTTAAAATTTTTACCTGTCGAAGTTCACCGGAATGACTCGCCGGAGTTAGCGACGGAGAGGATCGGCGATGGAGATGGTTGGCAACGGAGTCGGCGATGGAGAGAATCGGAATCGACGATAGAGAGAAGAGAATCGGGCGATCGGCGAGGGTAGAGATTGAGAGGATCGGAATCGGCGATCGGCGAGGATGGAGAGAATCGGCGAGGATGGAGATAACCGACGTGGATGGGGAGAGTCGGAATCGGGCGAGGTTGGAGATGATCGGGCGATCGGCGATTTTTCGGGGGAGGAATCAGAGGAACGAGTGATTTTTTGCGGGGGAGGGAAGCGGAGGTTCGGTCGCAAAAACGAAAGGGGGAGGATTTTAGGGTTAGATTACGAGTATTTATACCCAAAATACCCCTAGGAAATAACGTTCGTTATTTTGCGTTATAACGTTACGTTATGTAACATACGTTATTTACAAATAACGCACCGTTACGCAAACCTGCGTTTTTTCCTCCTGTTACATAGCGCGGAGAACGCGCTCCGTTACGAAACGCGTTATAATGTGTTTCGTAACGCGTTATTTTCTACATTGGTTAAAACTAACTTCCTAGTTTTTACGAAAAGTTTGAAGTCCAACTGACACACACTCACACAGAGATAGATACACACACACACATACATACACACACATACATACATACATACATACATACATAAACAAGTGTTAAAACTAACTTCCTAGTTTTACGAAAAGTTTGTAGTGCAACTGATATATACATATATGCATATATATATATATACATATATGCATATATATATGTATATGTATATATATGCATACATATATATATGTATATGTATATATATTGTAATAACCCTTAATTTTTATTAGACATAAATAAATAAATAAACACAAATAAATATGACATTTCATCTTTTATAACCTCCAAAACTTTTCATTTTCTAACCTCCAAACTCTTCACTTCTCCATTATTTCAATAATGAAACTCCCATCTTTAATTCTCAAAATTAAACTCCCTAATTAAACTAAAACCTTTCATATTCTAAACTCTCCAAATTAATCTAAAACTTTTCAAATTTCATAACTCCTCACACTCTTAAAATTCCATAACACCTCAAACCCTTTAAATTCTATAACTCCCAAAACCCTTCATATTCTGTAACTCCTAAATCTAATCCTATATAAACCCCTAAATCAAAATACATTTCACTCATTCTAAAAATCATTCTCTAACATTCTAATCTCTCTCTCCCTCATCTCGCCCGAGCCATCTTCAATACCACCGCAGGAGCCACCGCCAGAGCCGCCGCCACTTCACCGGAGAAGGATTACTCCATTGAGCGACATCGGGAAACAAAATCCAGGTGAGTTCTTTTTAGACTCACTAAACATGCTAATTTTTCTTATAGAAATATTACTTCAATTATATCATCTAAATTTGTGATTACAAATACTATTTCTTTATATTGTTAGAATTTAATTTGTAGAAACTAAATGTGTTATTACAAGTGCAATCATTGACATATCTGTTATTTCTTTATGATATTAGAAATTAAATGATTACTTGTTAAATTACAGCCTGTAGTTAGGTTTTTAATAAATCATGAAAAAAGCTATAATCGTGGAAACATACTGTTTGTGATATCATTCTATATCGGTGTCTAGAAAAGTTTTGTATGCTGGTTCTCTAATTAAGGAACGTGCAATGCACGGAAAACCTCCCAGCATTCATACACTGGCCTGGCCGATATCTGTATGATATCTCAAATCAGTAAATTCTTGATATAACCAATTGTGATTTATTGAATAAAATATAAAACGGATTCTATAAATTATGTTGTTAACAAATTAACAAAATCTAATTGAAATATTGTACCCGAAATTCAATATACAAGTTATGAAAACCAGAATTTAGACATACATGTACTATACTTAAATGACACTGGGTTGGGGGAGAAACTGAGTGATGGAAATATACTCTGTTTCGGTTGTAAACTTGTTAAGTTGTACAACTGAATATTTCGCACACCATGGGTGCGTGATGATTTGCTGGATCATACCTGACTATAATTCATGTTTGCCTGACGGCAGGTCCGACTCAGCACCGGACAATCCTGTGACCATTTCCTGGGTCTGTACAGGAAACAATCGAAACAGTTGTATCCCATCAGTTAGCTTTTCCAATTACATGACATTTTAGACAAAAATGTCCCTGTTATAGAATTGACTTCGTTAAAATGACATTAAGATAACCTAAATTAATTGACATCATTATTACAGACATCTCATTCCATATTTTCTAAAACTTGTATTATTATTATGTTTGGATATAACTGCTATATTTCAATTCTTTTTGCGTTTTTTATTTTGGTCGCAATCTGACGACCTGGGTGTGCATGCCCAGATTTACCGATGGACACGCCAAAACTGACGCAGGATCTGGTGTACTTTAAACATCATATTGAAGCTTCATAACGGATTAGAGATTCCCTTCTTCCTTTTGTTTAATTTTATTATATTTTGTTTCAATTGTATCTAAACTTCATTCCAATAAATGAAAAGTCAAACTTTTGTTGAATTTTTCTATCGTAATTACTGAGTATTATTGTGGCAAATTTATTGAGACTTTAGCATATTCAAACTGAATATGTTGCCGGTACCTGTTACACATGCTTGTATACCGTATATCGGGAGCGGGGCGTGACATATATGCATACATATATATATGTATATGTATATATATACATATATACATACATATATATATATATATATGTATACATACATATATATATATATGTATATATATATATATATGTATACATACATATATATATATGGATTACTGTAGGTGAGCCGCCAGCTCTGGAAAAGTTACGTAAAAGTTACGTGAGCTAGCGGCAAAACTATAATGATCCAATGAATTTTCTTCAATTTTTTTCTTCAATTGCAATCTCTACCTCCTTAACTTCTTTCGGATTAAATTTCATAAATTTTGAACTTCATTTGCCCTTTCATCAAATGCATACAAAATGTCTTATTCATTGCAAACCGTTAATTTTGTATTAACTTGATTGAGGACCAAATCAGAACTAAAACCCAAGAAATTGGGTATGAGTGAACCTTTAGGGGTCGAGATCATAATTCAAAAGAAACTTTTTTAAAAAGATTATTATAGATAGTTGAAATGAACTGCAGTTCAGGTAGCTTGCGTAAACTGTCAGCTCATTTCTATTTTTCTCATATATATATATATATACATACACATACATATATATATACATATATATATATATATGTATGTATGTATGTATATGTATACATACATACATATATATACATACATACACACACACACATATATATATGTATATATATGTATATCTGTATACATATATATGTATATATATATATATATATATCTGTATACACACACACACATATATATAAGTGTGTGTTTGTGTGTGTGTATACAGATTACTATAAATGAGCTCCTAACTCATATAAGTTAGTGAGCTGGCAGTGAAAAGTAGTAATCTAATTATTTATTTTATCATGATCTCCATCTCTTTAGCTTCTTTCGAATTTCGTAGGTTTTGAAGTTCATTTGTCATTCTATCAAGTGGACACAAGATGTATTAATCGAAAAATTTTAATTTCATTTTGTGTTTACTATAAAAGCTCAAATCAAAACTAAAACTCAGAAAACTTGGTATGAGTGAACCCTACGAGGTTGAGATATTTGAAAACAATAGTGGAGTTATTATTTTTTCACGGCTAGCTCATTTGACTTTTGTGAGCTGGCATCTTATTACCATTATTCATATATGTTTGTGTGTGTGATTACTGGAAATGATCCGCTAGCCAAGGTAAGTTACAAGAGCTTGCAGCGAAAAAGGATGATCTCATTTTTTTCTAATTTTTTTGGGAGACCTCTATCTTCTTAACTACTTTATGATCAAAATTAATGGATATTGGAATACATTTGTCCTTACATCAATGAGTACAAGATGTTCTATTCAGTATTCACCGAAAATCATTAATCTTTTGTCTATTTGGTGGAAAGCCAAATCAAAACTAAAATATTGGAAGATAGTGAAAATGGACTGAGTGGAAATAGACTGAGCACAAGTAACTTATAGGAACTATCAACTGATTTTCATTATTCTAATATAAATATAAATATTGATATAGATGTAAATAAATAAATTTATATGTATATGCACACACATATGTACAAGTTCATCTTATTTCCTCTAATACAACTATGTATTAATATAATGAGTCAAAATTTTAAATACTATGACACATGAATTTGACAGCAAGAGTAAAAATTAAAAATTTAAAATAAGAGAGCCTGAAATTGAGAGGTGTTTGTGTTGTCCTATGACACCACTAATGTGCATGATTGTTGATGATGCAATAATCCCAAAATACAACAAAGCCAAAGGATCTTCTCCTTCTTTACATGACAACGTGAGCCAGTCAAACCTGAGAATCTCTTTGGTGGCTTTGGAATTTGGATATGTGAAGCGAGAGAGAGAGAGAGAGAGAGAGAGAGAGAGAGAGAGAGAGAGAGAGAGAGAGAGAGAGAGAGAGAGAATCTTAAGAGTATAACTTGAACCTTGAGAGAGAGAGTTTAGAAGGTTGGTAAATAGTTAAATCTTCTCAAGTGAGTCATATAATCAACTGTCCACTCTCTAGTGTGAGTTGCAAATTTGATGTGAAACGATATAATTCTAACTATCAATAACATGTACTGATTGGTTAGGATACTTTCTATTTTTTTTTTTTTATATATAAGTGATGAATAAAATAAGAAAGAAAAAGAAGTGGAGTTTAGAAACTTCTTTGTTTTATTGGATATATTTCATATCAACACCCAATTTCTTCCCTAATTCCATTTCCCTCTTGTTCATATTTTCATATTAACACTTCTAATTATACAAGCTGGATAAAAAGCCCCCTTCAATCAATCACTTAATTTCATTATCTAAACAGGATGAAGGACTAATTTTCCCTTTTCTCCTCTCTATGCTTTTCTGCACCCTTCATTTCTCCTTAACAAAAACTAGTCCCTAATTCATAACTTCTGCTGTGTTCCATAGTCTCATCTCCCACCTTCTCTCAATATCAAGGTCAACATGATGCAAAAATTAAGATAAAGTATTTCTGGTTTTGATATACTTGTGACTGGGGAAGATAAAATTTGTTTGATATAGGAGGAAGAGGTAAGTCTGGTGGAGGTGGAGAGAAGGAACACAAGGACATTGATTTTCCACCACCGGGCTTAGTTGATGATGAATTAAAAACTTAAAATTAGGGTTCAAAATTTGTATTAAAGTTTTGAGAGAGAATTAGATTTGGCTTCTGCAGACAAGGGTTTTTGAAGTCTTAGAGAGGAGGAAAGAGAAATGGTTGTATAGTTAAGGCTAATACTTGGGAGATTATTGGTGGTGGTTGGAGGAAAATTCAAGAAGGCTTGTGGGAATTGAGAAGTTGAATGAGATTAAGTTGAAGATGTGGTTAGTTTGGTAAAGGATGGAAGCAATTTAGTGTTGATGGAGTATGGATTTAGGGAAGACCTAGGATTTGATAGAACAAAGGATAACCAATGGCTTTTGGATCTCGTACGGGTGAATCAAACACCTACCCTGAGCAAATCACACCAAAATCAAATCATGCTCACAAGAAACTAGGATTCCAATTTCAATTCATCATTCTTCTCATTAACATACATGGCTATATATTGCCCAACAATACATGCACACAACATGTAACTTGTAAAATTTTAGGTTTTGAGTTTGTAATTATAAATATTAAGTAGGTACATTGGAATACCATCCAAATGTTGCAGTAGAAAATCATGCCACAACTTGAATTCCCTAAAGATGATAATATTAAGCCTCTACTGTCATCTAAGGTATAATTTTCATTAATTAATTGAGAAAGTACATATATATAATAACCATTATATCTCTTCTCTAGCTTTTTTATCACAAACTTAAAGCTCTAATAATTGAATATTCATGTATTACCTAATTTTGCTGAGATATGCTCTGGACATAATATTCGAATATTCAACTTTGATGAAGTTGAATTTAAAATCTATTATTTTTCCCCATCAATTTGTAGGTTCTTGATGCTTTGGGAGAGTCTGTACAGTGTGCATCTTACGACTCCTGGATGGTTTATGTGCCTGAAGGTGAGTTCTTATCACGGATAGGCCCTACAGAATTTCTTAAGGTGAGTCCACTTTTTGTTACTGTCTGTTGTTCACTTCGTCTCCATTTTCTCATGGAAGATGAGACTTCAGCTTACTTTTCAGTTAACTTTACTGAACCCAAAGATATTGTCACAGTGCAGCAACATTTTTGAATATCTTATTCAGCTTTTGATTATATATGTTCTGAATGTTCATAAGCATAATAGTCATTCTTTTCCACATATATGTCCTTTAGTATTGAGATTAAAAGTTGAATGTTATCTCAAATTTCATAAGTTACAATTTCACAAACATTATGCAATTTATATATAGGCAAATGAACTATACTACTAGTGAATGGCATTTGACTATAATGTATGCCTTGGATATGAACGATATCCTTTATTTTCTCATTATACATCATTATTCAAGGTCTATGGAAATTCATAATGCCTGCATCTACAACAAAGGAACCAATAAATAGTGTGTAGAAAATGCCCTACCATTCAAAGCATATTTTAGAAGATGGGAAGTGAAAGGATGGATCCCAATTATTGAGTTGGTGTGAAAAAGTGAGAGTGATATCTCTACTTGTAGTCACATTAGTCAATGTTTCTACAGTGCTCGAATGTAGCCAGTACACATATGTTGCTTGGTTTTGCTGTCAAAGGGCATCCTTAGGATTTGTCATGGAGAAATGTCATGGTTAAGAGCACAAGCTAGTAGCTTTGATATTTTATTAGTTTTCAATTTTAAGTTTAGAAATTAATCTTTATGCATGGAACTATTCTCTATTTTCCTGTAAGACAGCAGCTGAGAGCTGTCCCATAGTTAATTGAAGCCTCTTTTTTTAAGCCTGTTCCTGTTTTCTGATCCACTATAAAAACTCTTTTTGCTGCTTCTCTCTAACCCTTATTTTACTAATTCTTTGGATTCTTGGACCACTGCTCTAGAGATATGCAAGCTTAAGCTTTGTAATCTATAATTTTAAGGTATCCCTTCTAACTTATTTCTTTGAATATTATCAAAAAGCCTTATTGCTGTGAACAGACTGCTGCTCTAGGAAAAATTTGTGTGCACAAAAATAGAGCTAATGAATAGTAAACAAACTCATGACATTACGTTTTTTAGCCAATACCAGCTTACAGAGATGAGATCCTGAGGGAATCAATCATTAAAGGAGATTCCATTGAGGGATTCATACTTCTATAGATTGCTGAAGCCCAATGTATGCCATGTTCCAGGGTAAGCACCTCTCTTTCCTGGTGCATCTGGTCCAGAAAGCATGAGGGTTTAATATTAAGTGGGAAGAAGATGGTCAAATATTCTTGAACTTTGATTGGACATAACTTGATTCAAAAGGCATACATACATAAATATATGTATCTGCATCTATCAGCTCACAGTTGCACATGTGACACATATTTATGCGTGCACACTTACACATATTCATAGAGAACTGTTCATTTTAAACTTGATGGAAGGACGGATAAAAAAGTAAACCTGTAATTTTGGGTCCTTAAGAAGTTAAGGCGGTGGGATGAAGATAAAAGGGTTGGAGGAATAATTTTTCTAAAAAACTAATATCTTTTTCTGGAAGAGCATCCTTATGCTTCCAGCACATACATGGGATATGCATTGACAGGCCCAGCATAAATTTCTTGTGTTATTGTTAGAAACCTCCCATTTTTTATATGAGATAGATTTGCTCATTCAACTTCATCTACACCTTCTTAGTTGCTTTATTAGACAAAACATCGTGGGCTCTAGGGATTTGCCCATCCATCAAATTGGTATAAATTGTTCCATTTTCTTCATAATAAATCATTCATTTAATACCCACTTGATGGATGGGCAAATGAACCCCAGAACCCGTAGTCTATCTTCGACGCACCTTAGAATGTACCATTATGAAATGGGATAATAAAGGGGATTGCGCTACATTGCGTGGAATTCCTTATGCTGTTAGTGCTAATTATACTTACCTACCTTCCAAAATGTGCGATACAACAACCAAATTGAAAGAACCTCTCCTCTCACTTTGATCTACATGTTTCCAAAACATCCATTGTGAAAAAGACCATTTTCTCAATTATTTAGTGGTCACAAAGTGATTGATTTTTTCAGTTATAAAACTAAATAAATCTCGTGATGCTTGGGCAAATAGTCTTTAAATTGGATTACTTTTTATCTATAGATATTTGGAAATGTGTAGAACAATGTGAATGGACCAGGTTATTCAATTGTGTTGCTTAACACATCTTGGTTGGTGGATACAACTAGTTCAGTTACATCCTTGGAGCATTATGGTCCAATGTGCGAAACGTGAATGAGTTCAACTAATAACTTTCCATTAAATCAAAAAAATTTAGATTTACACTTGCCACTTCAGATTCATTAGTGGTCCATATTACTTTATTCTCACTTTCGTATTCACCTTTGAAAGTTTGACCAGCATGCATCTTAAAAGCAAATAGAGGGTATGAGATGTGTTAAATCTAGTTTTGTAGAATTAGTGGAATTTTGTAGTTCCACTCTATAACACACAAAATAAAAAAATTAAAAAAAAATTCCATCTAGATTAACAAGTTAGAATTAACTTTTTTTTCACCACATATTCACCAATCATTCACTTGTTACTTTATTATCTAGCAACTATTCACATTTTAAAAACTCGGCTAGCTCATTTCCCTATGGGAAACAAAGTACAAGTGATGCTCCATATATATTTTTCTATTGTTAATAGAATGATTGCAGCCCAATTCTACACACACACACACACAGGTGCACACGTATATATGGACATGTTCGTGCTACTGCCTGTCCCGGATTTTTTTATTCTGCTCAATTCTTATATGCACCAGGAGCAGGCAACTAAAGCTCAAATGTCTTCTTGCAGGACCTTGAGATGCATGCAGGCCTTGATGCTGTGCGTGAATGGAAAAAGCTTCTTGTAAGTGTGAATGCTAATCTCTTAACTCTTGAGCACAGTTTTCCACTTGTATTTAATGAGGTAAACTTGCACTTTAATTGTATGAGCTTAAACTTTGTGACTGAGTACCTTACTTGCCAATTGGTCTACTACATTTATCAGAAACTCCTCTCTTGTCCATAGTTTCCTCTGCCAGGACATTGGTGCCAATTAACATTTGGAACTGTTAAAAAAGTTGAGGTCAGTTCGAGAGCCAGCCATAAAAAATTATGTCAAATTCTCCATGAAGGCATCACAATAAGATTGAATTTGCATCTTCTAGTCAACAATATGTACATGAAAAATCTTAGGTGATGGCTATACTGGTTCACGGATGTTGGTTTCTTACCATTTCACGAGGAACTTCACATTTATTTAGGATTTTTTTGCTTGTGAGTGTAACTTCATGAGCTATTCTGCATATGGTTGTTTATTAGCTTTTCTTTTAATTAAAAAAATAAAATCAAATGTTCAATTGATCCACAGGATGCAGTACTCCCGATGTCTGCTGCGGCAATGGCACTGCCCCCTATTTCTATTCGAGGGGATTTAGGTGTTCTCTCAACAGCAGCAGCTAGATATGCTCCATCTCTATTTAAGTCATTCATTCAAATGGGACCTCAAGGTGCTTTAGGAGCTACTAAGCTTTTGAGACCCTTCTCAGAGATCGTGGATTCTCTGGAGCTAAAGGACCCCTTTGTTCGTAATTGGGTGGATCTTCTCTGCTTTCTACTTGCAGGCGTGAAATCTGATGGCATTCTTTCAGCGGAAATAGTGAGTTTAAATATTGAGCTATTTCTACCATTCCTTAGGGTGTTGTGATATTTAGTTATTTCTTTTTCTTCAAATTCTTCATGCAAAAAAGATATCAATATGAGGAGTGGTCTCAGTATGTGTAATAGAAAAAAAAAAAAAAGAGTAAAAAAAATTCTTACTTGATTAGAAGCAATGAAACTTACATTTTAGACATATTTTTGTAATATTGAAGATATGTGTTTCAATGTAAAAGACCATCTCCAAGTGACTTCTCTAACTTTTATTCTACGAAACTTGTGCACAGCCAATTCCTTGAAATCTGAAGCATCTTCAAGTTAACCTACTTCCATCATATATATATATGTGTATATTAATCTTTTGTTGGCCTTTGACCTCTATATCAAGATTAGCAACCTCATTGCTTGCTAGAACATTAAATAATTTTTGAAGACATCTCTAATTTATGTCCGTTACCTTATCCATTTTTATGATACTTTTAAGCTTTATCTCCTGTACTAATATTTTTTTTCATTCCTTTTTAATCCTACTACTATTAAGCTTTCTGATTAAATTATTAAATTATTATTATTGTTGTTAATATTTTAGAGCATGAACTATGAAATTCTCGGTTCTTTTATCTTTTGAATTAGATTGCAATGGTGGCACAAGACTCCTTTTTATAGCATAGCATAATAATTCAGTTCAAGATAATCTGTTACCAACTATTTAGTCATGAATGATGCAATATTTTATATAATACAGCGTTTTACTGAAAGATTGGTTAATGTCAGCATTGTCTAAACATTCCTGTTATTGACTTAATTTCTTTGTTTGTTTGTCCATCATTTAGTCCAAACAAGTAGGTTAATATATGAGATGTCAGCATTGTCTAAACATTCATGTTATTAATTTAATTTTTTTGTTTATGAGTCTATCTGTTTGTCCAAACAAGCAGGTTACTATATGAGAAGTCCGCATTGTCTAAACGTTCCAGTTATCGATTTAATTTCTTTGTTTACGAGTACATCTGTTAGTCCAAACAATATCTAGGTTAATACATGAGATGTCAGCATTGTCTAAAGATTCCTGTTATTGATTTAATTTTTTTTGTTTATGAGACCATCTGTTAGTCCAAATAAAATTTGAACTGGTTAGATACTTAAGACTGCTCGTCGATCTTCCTATCCAATAGCCGTATTATAAGCATTTTTTTTGAGAAAGCTTGACAATTTCATATGATTCCTTGATGCCATCCTACTGACCCCAGACGCTTAAGGTATACCCGTGTCTAGTTTATCTTTATAAGTAATTTCATGGCCTATATCTCCTACTATCCTACATCACTAAAATTAAACAATCCAGATTCCCTGACCCCCCCAAGTTTCATTGAAAGTTATTATGACCACTATGGTGTACTAAATTAAACTGTTTGGCATGGAAAATAAGGCACAACACTCTTCTCTTGTTATAATTTTTTTTGAAGTTCGACATTCAAATCCCGCAACTTTTGGTTTGTAAAATAAAATCCAAAAACTTCTCAAATATCTTTTAAACCAACAGCAGATCTATTGAGTCAAAACAGATCACTCTATGCAGAAAATGTTCTAATCTAAAGTTAAATGTTCTGTAAAAAAAAAATTTTCTTTATTGGCGGGGTTCAAACAAAAATTGGAATAGTTGATGGTCAGTTTCTCTTGATGGATTAAAGAGAATGTCCAAGTGAAATAGAGGGCTGAAAATAATATTCCAACTATGTTAGACTTCAAACTTTATCATATAATATGTGCATGGCAGTTTTCCATTATATGTTTCATTCAGATATATCTCTCTCATTCTTTTGTTTTGCTCTTTCTCTTGGATGTATTTCTCAGGTTTATATGTTTGCAGAGTGGTACAAGCCAGGGTGCTCGCTTGAGTACCCTATTCATGGAAGTGGGGCAATCGTAGATGCTCTTGTGCGTGGGATGCAAAAGTTTGGTGGAAGACTTGCACTGGGTGCTCATGTAGAGGAAATTGTTGTTGAAAATGGTCGAGCTATCGGTGTCAGGTTAAGGAATGGTCATGTAAGTTGATCGTATTGCATGATTATATAAATGGGATTTTGTCCTTTCATTAAATGTTGCACTCTCTTGCAGGGTTTCAAATGTTGCTCATCTGTTTCTGCCATTTGCTTCATTGCAGTTTATACGTGCTAAGAAAGCTGTGGTTAGCAACGCATCGATGTGGGACACTTTGAGTTTATTACCTATAGATGCTGTTCCCAAATCTTACAAAGACAAGGTTAAGGGGACGCCACAATGTGAATCATTTATGCATCTCCACTTGGGCTTTGATGCAAAGGTGAGTTTACCATCGTTTCCTTTGTCTGTGTAACTGCAAGAATCCTTTATAGCTTTCCCTTTGAAGAATAAATGTACTTCTTTCTTTTGCATGAACTAATATTTGACATGATTCAATGCTTTTTCCTGTGATATACTGCATTGGAAGTTCTTGAAGTGTACTGAATTCTATTGTACTTAGTTATGGTCTCATCTAATTTGATACTTAAACATACTTAAATAATGGTCCTTATGAAAGCAGAAGTTATTATATTTTATTTTAAAATTTTCATCCAAATTACCACAAACAGCCAAGTTAGGATACTCCTGAATATTAAAATAAATTCACATCAAATCTTGCAACCGTTATAGTTTCTCCTGTTGTCTTATAGAGCAACTTGAATTGCAGGACATTCCTGAAGATTTGGGCATCCATCACATCGTTGTAAATGATTGGAACCGTGGGGTGGATGCTGATCAGAATGTTGTGTTGATTTCTGTACCAAGTGTTTTTGGCAAGGATCTGGCACCACCGGGGAAACATGTGTTGCATGCCTATACTCCAGGAACAGAACCATTTGACTTATGGGAGGGACTTGACCGTAGAAGTACCGAGTACAAAGAACTTAAAGCTGAACGATCAGAGGTAACTCCATGTTGTTAATTATAAATTCTTTTTCAGGCTTATTAATTGCTTAAGTGTTTTTTCGGAAAGAATTAATTGTTAACTTTTTTGCTTGATTTACATTGTTCACTCACATCCAACATCTTGATTTTTTCAATAAAATGTTATCTGAAATGGCATTAGATCAGTGGGTTTCAAGTGGTTCTAGGTTCAAACCTTATTCTTGGCAACTTAAAATATCAGTGCTTTTCAGATCAGCACCTTTCTGGAAACACTCTTATTCTCCGTTTACATTGTCTAACCAATGAACTACTGGAAGAGGAAGGTTTTTACTTTTTTGTGTCAACTAATAGATTTGAGGTCTGAAAATGGAAATTGAAGATTTCGTAGGTGAATTAGGATTAGGGAAGTTTTCATGTGTCAGACATGGAAAAAAAAAAAAAAAAAAGCTTTCGAATGCTTTTATTTATACTCATTTATTCTACCTTTCAAGACGAGTCATGTTTACTCTGGAGGTCTTTAAATTATGGCCCAAAAGCCTGGAGGAGGATGGGTATTGAAGTGTTAAATATTGAGTTTGTTCGACAACTTAAACATTTTGAGATTTCGGTGAAGTGTTTCCTTACGAATGGTAACAGGCATTTGATTAGCCAATTTGAATCACCTGTCCAAACTTCTAGTTTTGCCATGTTGTTTTTTCGTTCTTCAAATTTTGATGGGTGATTTTGTTCGTCTTCATTCCTTAAGATAAGTGAGGTGCTCACCTCTCGTCTTTGCCATTTATAATGATGCAATATGAGAGACAGGGAGACAAATAGCGATTATGGATTTCCGTATCTTATCACAACCGTGACAAATGTCTGTGATCAAGGCAATGGTTTATTCACTGTTTAAGAGATGGAGGGGATCCAGTTCCTTCGCTTCTTGGGTTTTGAATACCCAACTGATTTGAGATTTGGGATCTCAAAATCTATTGGGTTAGTCCCCAAAGATTCCACTATTTGTCACTCTATTTTCTGATTTCCACCCATCATTTCAATGCAATCCCAGTTATCTATTGTAATCCAGTTATTTTCCATCATTTTGAAAATTCTCTTAAAAGATGAAAGAAATAATAACAATAAAGAAGTGGTTAGGTCGGTAGTAAGGATGACAACTACTGCAATGGTGTTGGCGCTGGCAGCAATGGTGATGGCAGTGGCATTGACATAGGAAATGGTGGGGAGAAGGGAGGAGACTTTAAATTCCAAAGGTTAGTGAAGAACTTTTTGGATGTGCTCAATTTGTAATGAGTTTGATGTTGGTAAATCAAATTTAATTTGCAACTGCAAATTCTAGGTCACTATCTCAATATTCTAAATCAACTATTTTCGATACCTTGAGATTAACACAGAAGTTGTATGTTACAAAATTTGAACTGATATTCACTGGGCTTACACCCCTTAACTAATTGAAGGTCAGGTTAGGTTTGCAGTGAGCACGTACACAAATTATCTAAACCGATTTATCAAACCTGATCCAGTGTTTATAGACACATAGCTCTCAGCCTCCACATTCTTCAGATATGTATATGTTATGTCCTGGTAAAATTATTTAAATCAACAACACAAAATCGACGGATGAGTTTCACCTTCCAAGCTGTCCACGAATTATATAGGGCTATTTGGAGTAGAATGCTTAATTGATATTGTGGCAGGATATCTGATAAGACATGATATCTCAGTTTTGAGTAAGGTTTAAGATTTTGAATTGGTATCAGTATCAGCAAATGGTTTATGGTATGGTAAATTGGAAATATCCGGCCATATTGGTATCAATAATGTTGAAAAGTATCGGTATTGACATTATATAGTTTTGTGTCAGATATCTTAAAATCTGATGCGATATTCTTAACACCTATTGTTATGGGTCAATATTTAAAACCTTGGTTATTCATATTTATTGGAAAGTTGACTATGCAAAACCAATGTACATCAAATAATAAAAAATTTTAATTTTTTAATGGATTTTGGAAAAAGGTATTCGTGATATGTTCTTGGTGAGCGTTTTGATGGCGGTGTACGGAATACCCTAAAGTAATGATATTTAAATTTTTTATTATGCATAGAAATTTCAAATTCCATATGGTAAGACTCTTGTGCACATGTCTGTCTTTTCTATTTTGATTTTGTAATTTTCCGAACCAAACAGACAGTTAATATCAAAATTCCCTAAAATCTTGTAATTCCAAATCTTAGAAAAAATAAATCCATGTCTTTTCATATTAAGACATCTAAACGCAACCTTAGGGATATTTTAAATCTGCTTTTGCTACAATAAAACTAACTTAATAATTTTCTTGAACATCAATCTACTGCACAACTTGCTTACAACACTGATTGGTTAATGTGTTTATTAGAAAACTCTGATTGTCCGAAGTTTGTCAGGTAAACAGGACAACAAACTAGGGCAACTGGTAGGATTTCTGGTCATGATGAGGTAGCTCACGAGTTGTAGGTGCAGAGTATGGATCATTTAAATTTTAACTCCTTCAAACAAAGATAAGGATCCTTTAGGGAAATTTTCTCCTCTGGATATGGAGAGTAATGAAGTATGGAGTCCCATGGATTCGATACGATACGAATGCGGGAACACAACAATCTAAACAAGTAGGACACGGGATGCAACGACATAAATATGCATGTATCTATACATGTGATATATATAATGCGCATCAAAACTCGCAATCGTTAAAATATGTTTTTTTTAAATAGAAAGAAAAGAGAAAAATCTTTAATGATTTAAAGATGGATTCTAATTAAATGACTATATGAAAGAGAATAATCTGAATTCAACCTAATAGACCAATACCTTCAATAAAATATTTGAAAGCTCTATCTTTGCAAACCTTTTATGGCTTCTTAGCTTAGTATCTTTTTCATATCAAAAGAGCTTTATATCTTTTTAGGCAATATATGACTCTGACTTCTTAAAAGTGAACACGACCCCCGTGCGTGATCTTTATCACTTTTTTAAAAGTAGACACAGTTTTGATACATAAGTTTTAAGGTTTTTAAAATTTGATATGGCTTCAATGTGTCCGATACGTATTGGCAAGTGTCGTGTAAGTATCAGTGTCCGATATGAATACAACACTCACTTTGAAGTCTCCGTACTTCATGGGTGGAGAGTATAGGAGTTATCCGTTTTACTAATACAAAAAAGAAAATAACGTGATATTCTTACGAAAATATTTTCCTCTTTCTTTATCTATTCAGGTAATTTGGAAGGCCGTCGAGCGTGCACTAGGTCCAGGATTCAGGCGAGAGAGCTGCGAAGTCAAGTTGGTGGGTACACCGTTGACTCACAGGCGGTTCCTTAGGAGGAATAGAGGGACATATGGTCCTGCTATCAAAGCCGGAGAGGCTACATTCCCCGGCCATTCGACTCCCATCCCTCAGCTCTTTTGCTGCGGTGATTCGACTTTTCCCGGAATTGGGGTTCCCGCGGTGGCTGCTAGCGGTGCCATTGTTGCCAACTCTCTAGTATCAGTGTCGCAGCACAGCGAGCTTCTTGATGCCGTTGGAATTTGACATAACTAGAGTTACTGGCTTCTCTACAGGTACTACACTTACTTTATGTTCAGATTGTTTCTGATAATTTTTTGCAACCATATACCACTGGAAACAGTCTTAATAAGACTTGTTAAACGTTTCAGGAAATGAAGTTTGGGATTCAGTCAGATTAAGAGCGTGTGAAGGAGTAACAGTGCTCGGAAATTTAGCATCTTGTGCATATATTTGATTACGTGAATGCATATTATCAGTAACTATTGTTGTAAAGTGAAAACATATTGATATGTAACTGCAGATCTCATAAATTATGAAATATATATATATATATATATATATATATAAATATTTCTTCTTGTAAAATAATTATATAATACATTCCTCTTTCTTGTAGTTCCAAGAGACAAGCAGACAATTAACACGGCATACTGCTCATAATACAAGGTACAAAATGAAGCGTCAGTGACGAGAAAAGAGAAAATTCAACATAAATATACAAAGGATCATGATGATAAAGAGAAATGGGCGCGTATCCATCCAAGAAGCTACAGTGTAGGATTTGGAACCGCGAAAATTAAATTTGACATAAGTAAAGCACAAGGAAAGGTGAGATAAATGTGTGTTAGCATAGCATATATCAAGTGTCATATCGTGGTAATATAAGTCAAGTAATATATATATATATATATATATATATAGAAACGGAAAATACACCGGCGGTGAAGGGAGTTCCTTCACCGCCGCTTAGGTGGTCCAATAAAATTATTACACGTGGCGCTACTTAAAGTAACAAATAAAAGAACTCTTTTAAATACCCCTTGAATGGCGCCACATGTAAATATTTTATTGGACCACCTAAGCGGCGGTGAAGGAACTCCCTTCACCGCCGGTGTATTTCCCGTTTACTCATATATATATATATATATATATATATATATATATATATATATATATATATATATATATATATATATATATATATATATATATATATATATATATATATATAAAGAGAAAAATAGGTATGAGCTTACTACTAATGCAAGTTACTTGAGTTGCAGTTCATTTCCACTATCTCTAATAAAATTTTTAAATAGTTTCTTTTGGATTATGATCTCGATCTCCTAAAGTTCATTCATATCCGATTTCTTGGATTTTAATTTTGATTTGGTCCTCTATCAAGTGGACACAAATTTTAACGGTTTTTAATGAGTAAATATTTTGTATCCACTTGATGAAAGTGTAAATGAACTTCAAAATTCTTCAAATTTAATCATATTAAAGTTTAAAAAAATAAATAGAGATTCTAATTTTAGAAAGAGTTAGAAAGAAAATCATTGGATTACTGTATTTTTATCGCTAGCTCACATAATTTTTCCTGAGCTAGCAACTCTCCTAGCGACTCTTAGTTCAAACTCATAAACGTTGGACATTGGCCTGAACTACATATAGTATGTTTAAGGCCAATGCCCAACATTTATTAGTTTGAAATAAGTGATAATTATGATGCGCATATCATAAAAGAATTATGTCTGGATTTGAGTTTCTAGAAATGACAAGTATGATGGAGTTTGAATTTTGCCACCACTGGGAATTTGGAATTGCACCAAAGTGGGCTCAGATTTGCACGGTAATAGACTCTGGACTTTACTATCAAGATGGAAGCTTGGAAAATTACCGAGGACTTTGGATTTTGCCATTAATAACGTGCCATTGGATGGACTTTAGAACTATCATGGACTCTAAAATTACCGTGAACTATAATAATGACATGTCTTTCTGATTGATGGGGGATGACTATATAAAGTCAAAATAACCAAAAATTGACCTTTCTCGATTTTATACTGTTTGTATATTAGTCAAAATCACCAAAAAAAAAAAAAAAGACGTTACATAAGAGATGGATTAACTCGATGTCAATGAGCCTTGTCTCAGAAGTTCAAATTGAGTATTGTTGAAATAAAAAAAAAATGTGTGAGTTTAAATAGCAAAAAGTAAAAAAAACTAGATATTTGTTTGGTTAGTCTATCAAGTCTCACTTCAAAACATAATTATTCTTTCATTTTAGGTTATATTATAAATAATTGCAGGAAGATATAAAAAATTAAAATTAAGGCATATTTAAAGATCGGCAAAATGGAGTTCGCATGCTTTATCATTATCATGTGATGATCTTTATCTGTTGTCTATTAAAAATATGGTTAATTACAGTTAGACCCCCTGTAGTATCGGGGATGTGTCACTTAACACTCCTGAAGTTTGAAACTCTCAAAAAACCCTTGGACATAGTTATTTTCACTCTCTTTTTTTACTAAAGTGCACTCTTGTCTCTCAAATTCATATTCTACCCTCATCCCTCCTTTTAACTAGCACACTTATTAAAGGGAGAGATAATGGTAGAATAGGAATTTGAGGGATAAAAGTACACTTTAGTAAAAAAAAGAGAGTGAAAATAACTAAGTCCAGGGGATTTTTTGAGAGTTTCAAACTTCAGGGGTGTTAAGTGATACATCCCCAATACTACAAGGGGTCTACCTGTAATTAACCCTTAAAAATATAATTAAAATTGATAAAAAAAAAAAAATGATAACTCGATCAACAAAAGCTTAATAGCGATTAATCAATTGCTATTATGATAGTAGAAGAGCTTTGTACATTCCTAATGAGGAAGGTGTTTGACGAAAATGTCATAATAATTGAATAAATATTGTAACGCTTGATCGCGTTCAGCGATGTATTATAAACAAATAAGTTAAGTTTTAGGATACATAGATTATGCACTATCAAGTGTAGAACGATGTATTATAAACAAATAAGATACATAAATAATGATTATGCACTATTGTTACACCATGTATATGACAAGAATAAGAGATAATAGATAAAAATATTTCTCTTGTATCAATTTACTGTAAAAACACCTACTATATATTTCTGTTTGTTTCTCGAGATATAGAATCCAACTATGGCGAATTTTCCTCCGTAATAATTTGCAAATCACTAATGGCGTGTAAAAAAAAAAAGTTGTTAGCACGACTTAAATATTATTCTTTCATTTATTTATATTATTAATAGTTGTTGGAAGACATAAAAATTTATAACTAAGGCATAGTTAATATAATACCCCAAATTTCGAGCTACCTGTATTGCTCTCTTGAGACTAGTAGTGCCGAATAAGTCCACCGAAGCCAATTTTTGGACACCGAAATAACTTTCGGTTAACATAACTTTAAATTCACAAACCCAAATGATATTCGGTCTTCGCGATTATTAGTTTTGTAAAATTTAGGATTTTTGGAGATTTTTCTTACGAGGCCGAAAAATACTCCCAAAATTGTTAATTTAATAAAAAATTAAATTATCATGCTAATAACTTCGGAATATCGGTTCATTTATTCCAGACATCGAAACAAGGAACGGATAATTTTGTAGTGTTCCCCTCGTCGAGCACTACGTCCTACATAAATTTGGTAGTATTTGGAGAATGTTACACGAAACCAAAATTATTAAATTATTAAATAAATAAATAAATTAAAATAAAATAAATGTGGTACTGTGCTGTCGTGCCAAGGAGGAGGGTGGCAAAATAATTTTGAGGTGTCACATGGGGAGTATTTGATGGGGGAGGTGTCACGAGTATGTGAGAATGAAAAAGATTATATAAGAGAGAGAGAAAATTTAAACCCTTACTCCTTATCCCCTCTTCTCCTCTCAGCCATCCCCTTTTTCTCCTCTCAGCCAGAGACGCAACAGAAAGAAAGAAAGAAAGAAAGAAAAAAAAAAAAAAAAAAGAGAAGGAAAAATCAAACCGTATTGAGGATTCGAACCAAATATTCGAGATCGAGCCAAGACAAGTAATACTGCTATTTTCTTTCATTTCGTTATTTTATTTTATTTATTTTCAATCGTTTATTTATTGAATTTTGTATATGTAAATTATCTTGTAAAAATGCTTTGTTCATATTTTGGACCATTAACTGATATTAAGAACTGAGCCAGATTAATTTTGATATATAGAAATATTATGATATTTGCTTATTATTATTATTTATTTAAAATAAAAAAAAATTACGTAGCAAGAAAACCCCATGCAAAAAGAAGAAAAAAAAAAATTACTTAGCAAGAAACCCATGCAAAAAGAAGAAAAAAAAAAAAGAAAAAAAAAAGAAAAAAAAAAAATTGTAACTGGGCCTGTTCTGTGTTCTGTGAGGTGAAAGGAAAGGAAAAGAAAAAAATAAAATAAAAATAAAAGAAACTGGGCTTGGCCTGGCCCAGAGGGAAAATAAAGGAGAAAAGAAAAGAAAAAAAAAAAGAAAAGGAGGGAAAAAAAAAAGAGAAAAGAAAAGGAAAATAAAATTAAAATAGGGATATGAAAAAGTAGGAATTTACTAAACTTGGAGAGATTTAAATTGGACTTAGTTGGATTAATCAAACATAATTAATAATAGTAATAAATTAGATTTCAATTAAAGGAGAAATGCATAATATATATGATTGAAACTGGAAATATAATAAATACATATGTTGGGTTTAAAAATAATGCAGGATTATTATATAATTCACTTGACTCCCAGAATGAAACCAGATTATTGTAATGATTTTGATGATATGCATTGTGTTACAATTTTGCACTAATATCTATCATGCTACAAGTCATGTACCTTGATATTACAAATCAAGTATACTAATGTATCATGTGTTAATTTATCATGTTACAAGTCATGTGTTTTACATGTCACGAGTTTTGATAGTACAAGTCATGTGTTTTACATGCCACGTGCTTTGATATTACAAGTCATGTGTTTTAATATTACAGATCATGTGTTATGATACTACATGTCATGTACAGTCATGTAAATGCAAGTATGTTATCATGAATTGAAAAATAATTGAAGAAAGATTATAAAATTTTCATGTGCAAAATTCAATATGAACACGGGGATGGGAGAAAGTATATGATGGATAAGAGTCTTGCCGTATAAGGATTGATTGTCTTGTTAGGGCCAGGATTCTTTTACTGCAGCGGCCTGGGTGATTACTGGATCACCAATTGATATCTACCCAGAGTGGTAAGTCCGTACTGTAATACAGTACGGAACGTGATTGAGTGCCTAGCGGCATGTCATGGTTCAGCGTCATGAATATTGGGGCCGGGTCCCCGGTATGCACGGGCACTTATACGACAATGGAGAATAGCGCTATCTTATCCATTAATACAGTTTCAAAAATTTAAATTGGACGATGACTGAGACCAATAGAATATATGATTAAATAGATAGAGAAGTTATTGTCATATTCATTTATTTATGCATTTATTTATGCTTGACTTAATGTTATTTATATGTTGCCTTCATGTTACTTTATATGCATACAAACAACACTGACATAAACATGCTTATGCACACTGATATTCCTGTACTATGATAGTACACAATTCCTATTTTAAATGTATTACTTGCCGGGTTTAATCCCCTGAGTTTTGAACCCAGATTTGGAACGTGAAGAAGGGGATCCAGCCCCAATTGAAGACCAGTACTTCGTTGGACAGATCAAATGACAATAGGAAATCGAAGTACATCTGGAGTTTTTGTATATTTTGTTTATATTTCCTTTTGTCTGGGCACTGCTTTTCTCTTTGACTCTTTTGTGTTCATATTTAAAGCAGTGTGCCGTTTTATGTAATGAACTCTTTGTATAAATGAAATCATTTCAAGTTTCAGACATGTTATTTATTCGTCTGATTGTGGCAGTAGTTACGGTTATTCCAAGATCCTGTGACTGTTGGGTTGTCTAGTGCAAGAAATAAGTAACGTCCTTCGTTTTGGGAAGCAGCTGAAAAACGGGGGCGTTACAGGGTGGTATCAGAGCTTAGGTTTAGGTGGAAGACCATAGGACTACTGTCACATAAGAACATGTCTGTGACTTATTCGTAATAATTGTTTCTTATTCTTTGATATCTATCAGATCTAGTATCGTGCCTATCCTATTGTTTTCTATTCGTTTGAGATATCTATCTTAAATTCTTTTTATTGATTCTTATCTAGACTGTTGCAGAATAATGTTGACCCGATCTTCTTTGAGTATGAGTGTAAGTCCGATAGATAATACATCTAATCTTAGGAGCCATGAAAAATTGGCATGCGATCAAAATCGGTGTCTAAGATTTGGAATTTTCTGGAATGGTCGAGTATTATTGAATATTTGTATAGAACTTTACAAGACCTTATTACTTTAAATAAACAGATTAGCAAATGAGTTAGAATATGTCTGAACAAATGAATGTAATAAATCATTTGAGAAATTAAAACGGAGTCTAACAACAGTACAAGTTCTAGCAATTCTTAATACTTCTAAAGAGGGCATATTCATGCTCTATTTTTATATCATTCAATAAGCAAGGTAATTATGTAGGCAGTGCATTCAAGATTTAAATTTTTATCTATACCAAGAATTTCAGACGAAGTTTAAATGAATTTTTAAGTACAAATTTCTTTGGAGAAATATAGTTACATTACTACTATGCCAATCTTAATCATGTGAGATCTAATGTTTTATTGAGTTCCATTGTTATTAATAGGAAAGAAGGATGGGAGTAAAAAGTTGTGTGTGGACTATAGAAGTTTAAATATAGTAACAAAAAAAAAAAAAAAAATCCACTACTTATGATAACTAATCTATTTGGTCAATTGAGAGAGAAGGAAGAGAATTCTTGAGAATAGATCTGTCAAATAAATGTCCGAGCAGAAAATATTTCAAAAACTGCATTAGAACAAAACATAGTCACTATGAATAATTGGTGATACCGTTTTCAGTAACTAATGCTCCAACAATATTTATAAATTGATAATGAAAAAAAAAAAAAAAAAAAACAACCTTTGGAAGAATAAGTGTAAAAATATAAAGAGATCTTAGAATACTGTGAATTTTGTAGAATTAGTCAAGTTGAAAGTAAAGAATAAGAAATTAATAATAAAGTATAAATTTTATCATGGCGGAACATGACATTGTATCTTGTTACTCAAGTTAGACTCATCTTTCCAAATGATTGTCTTATCCATTACTTTTGTTGATCATTTCCATTTGATATTTTGTATCTTCTATATGAATATTATCATAGTACGATTCATATCTTGAGCCTTTATACATCGCAAGTCTTATTGAGTCGGCGAGGTAATTGTAGAGAGATATTCTCTGGCGCCAGCAATTGCAGTCGCTTAATAAGATCGTTGTATATGATTGAATTTTGTAACTAGTTCATTTCTTATCTTGTGTCCCTACCATTCATAGTCTTGTTACATCGATGTTATAATAGTTCAGATTCATTTTCATTTCTAGAGTCGATTACAACACGTAATAGGACCTTGGGAATAAACTTTACAAAAATATTTATCCCCTATATCTTACACATTACTTAATCAGGATGGTGTGGCACTCCAAATTAGTAGCAGTTATTCCTGATTAAAATTTTTTCTTGTTTTTGTGTTCCTTCACTCAAATAAAACATCAAGAATAAATTGGGAATTCTGACTATTCATTAGCATTCCTATCAAAAAAAAAAAAACCGAAACTCATTCATGATGTATTCTATATATCATAATTGAGAAAGCGCTTAGTTAGAAGTACAAAATAATGAATATATCAAAAATAGACTTGAGAAAATGCTTAAAGTTTTGTAATTATTCCATAAGAAATAAAACAAAAATATGAGAAGTGATATGTAAGGATTATTAACCAATGGGAGAGTCTTGAATAATAAAGTAACATTATTAGTTTTTATTTTATGAGATATACAATCACCAAGAAATTCAGTTTGGGAACTTGAAAAGGACATCAGGATAAAATACATATATCCTTTCTCATGATAAAAAAAAAAAAAAAAAAAAACCAATTAAATTTCGAGGACGAAATTTTTATTAGGTGGGTATAATGTAATACCCCAAATTTCGAGCTACCTGTATTGCTCTCTTGAGACTAGTAGTGCCGAATAAGTCCACCGAAGCCAATTTTTGGACACCGAAATAACTTTCGGTTAACATAACTTTAAATCCACAAACCCAAATGACATTCGGTCTTCGCGATTATTAGTTTTGTAAAATTTAGGATTTTTGGAGATTTTTCTTACGAGTCCGAAAAATACTCCCAAAATTGTTAATTTAATAAAAAATTAAATTATCATGCTAATAACTTCGGAATATCGGTTCATTTATTCCGGACATCGAAACAAGGAACGGATAATTTTGTAGTGTTCCCCTCGTCGAGCACTACGTCCTACATAAATTTAGTAGTATTTGGAGAGTGTTACACGAAACCAAAATTATTAAATTATTAAATAAATAAATAAATTAAAATAAAATAAATGTGGTACTGTGCTGTCGTGCCAAGGAGGAGGGTGGCAAAATAATTTTGAGGTGTCACATGGGGAGTATTTGATGGGGGAGGTGTCACGAGTATGTGAGAATGAAAAAGATTATATAAGAGAGAGAAAATTTAAACCCTTACTCCTTATCCCCTCTTCTCCTCTCAGCCATCCCCTTTTTCTCCTCTCAGCCAGAGACGCAACAGAAAGAAAGAAAGAAAGAAAAAAAAAAAAAAAAAGAGAAGGAAAAATCAAACCGTATTGAGGATTCGAACCAAATATTCGAGATCGAGTCAAGGCAAGTAATACTGCTATTTTCTTTCATTTCGTTATTTTATTTTATTTATTTTCATTCGTTTATTTATTGAATTTTGTATATGTAAATTATCTTGTAAAAATGCTTTGTTCATATTTTGGACCATTAACTGATATTAAGAACTGAGCCAGATTAATTTTGATATATAGAAATATTATGATATTTGCTTATTATTATTATTTATTTAAAATAAAAAAAAATTACGTAGCAAGAAAACCCCATGCAAAAAGAAGAAAAAAAAAATTACTTAGCAAGAAACCCATGCAAAAAGAAGAAAAAAAAAAGAAAAAAAAAGAAAAAAAAAAATTTGTAACTGGGCCTGTTCTGTGTTCTGTAAGGTGAAAGGAAAGGAAAAGAAAAAAATAAAATAAAAATAAAAGAAACTGGGCTTGGCCTGGCCCAGAGGGAAAATAAAGGAGAAAAGAAAAGAAAAAAAAAAGAAAAGGAGGGAAAAAAAAAAAGAGAAAAGAAAAGGAAAATAAAATTAAAATAGGGATATGAAAAAGTAGGAATTTACTGAGCTTGGAGAGATTTAAATTGGACTTAGTTGGATTAATCAAACATAATTAATAATAGTAATAAATTAGATTTCAATTAAAGGAGAAATGCATATATATGATTGAGCCTGGAAATATAATAAATACATATGTTGGGTTTAAAAATAATGCAGGATTATTATATAATTCACTTGACTCTCAGAATGAAACCAGATTATTGTAATGATTTTGATGATATGCATTGTGTTACAATTTTGCACTAATATCTATCATGCTACAAGTCATGTACCTTGATATTACAAATCAAGTATACTAATGTATCATGTGTTAATTTATCATGTTACAAGTCATGTGTTTTACATGTCACGAGTTTTGATAGTACAAGTCATGTGTTTTACATGCCACGTGCTTTGATATTACAAGTCATGTGTTTTAATATTACAGATCATGTGTTATAATACTACATGTCATGTACAGTCATGGAAATGCAAGTATGTTATCATGAATTGAAAAATAATTGAAAAAAGATTATAAAATTTTCATGTACAAAATTCAATATGAACACGGGGATGGGAGAAAGTATATGATGGATAAGAGTCTTGCCGTATAAGGATTGATTGTCTTGTTAGGGCCAGGATTCTTTTACTGCAGCGGCCTGGGTGATTACTGGATCACCAATTGATATCTACCCAGAGTGGTAAGTCCGTACTGTAATACAGTACGGAACGTGATTGAGTGCCTAGCGGCATGTCATGGTTCAGCGTCATGAATATTAAGGCCGGGTCCCCGGTATGCACGGGCACTTATACGACAATGGAGAATAGCGCTATCTTATCCATTAATACAGTTTCAAAAATTTAAATTGGACGATGACTGAGACCAATAGAATATATGATTAAATAGATAGAGAAGTTATTGTCATATTCATTTATTTATGCATTTATTTATGCTTGACTTAATGTTATTTATATGTTGCCTTCATGTTACTTTATATGCATACAAACAACACTGACATAAACATGCTTATGCACACTGATATTCCTGTACTATGATAGTACACAATTCCTATTTTAAATGTATTACTTGCCGGGTTTAATCCCCTGAGTTTTGAACCCAGATTTGGAACGTGAAGAAGGGGATCCAGCCCCAATTGAAGACCAGTACTTCGTTGGACAGATCAAATGACAATAGGAAATCGAAGTACATCTGGAGTTTTTGTATATTTTGTTTATATTTCCTTTTGTCTGGGCACTGCTTTTCTCTTTGACTATTTTGTGTTCATATTTAAAGCAGTGTGCCGTTTTATGTAATGAACTCTTTGTATAAATGAAATCATTTCAAGTTTCAGACATGTTATTTATTCGTCTGATTGTGGCAGTAGTTACGGTTATTCCAAGATCCTGTGACTGTTGGGTTGTCTAGTGCAAGAAATAAGTAACGTCCTTCGTTTTGGGAAGCAGCTGAAAAACGGGGGCGTTACAGGGTGGTATCAGAGCTTAGGTTTAGGTGGAAGACCATAGGACTACTGTCACATAAGAACATGTCTGTGACTTATTCGTAATAATTGTTTCTTATTCTTTGATATCTATCAGATCTAGTATCGTGCCTATCCTATTGTTTTCTATTCGTTTGAGATATCTATCTTAAATTCTTTTTATTGATTCTTATCTAGACTGTTGCAGAATAATGTTGACCCGATCTTCTTTGAGTATGAGTGTAAGTCCGATAGATAATACATCTAATCTTAGGAGCCATGAAAAATTGGCATGCGATCAAAATCGGTGTCTAAGATTTGGAATTTTCTGGAATGGTCGAGTATTATTGAATATTTGTATAGAACTTTACAAGACCTTATTACTTTAAATAAACAGATTAGCAAATGAGTTAGAATATGTCTGAACAAATGAATGTAATAAATCATTTGAGAAATTAAAACGGAGTCTAACAACAGTACAAGTTCTAGCAATTCTTAATACTTCTAAAGAGGGCATATTCATGCTCTATTTTTATATCATTCAATAAGCAAGGTAATTATGTAGGCAGTGCATTCAAGATTTAAATTTTTATCTATACCAAGAATTTCAGACGAAGTTTAAATGAATTTTTAAGTACAAATTTCTTTGGAGAAATATAGTTACATTACTACTATGCCAATCTTAATCATGTGAGATCTAATGTTTTATTGAGTTCCATTGTTATTAATAGGAAAGAAGGATGGGAGTAAAAAGTTGTGTGTGGACTATAGAAGTTTAAATATAGTAACAAAAAAAAAAAAAAAAATCCACTACTTATGATAACTAATCATTTGGTCAATTGAGAGAGAAGGAAGAGAATTCTTGAGAATAGATCTGTCAAATAAATGTCCGAGCAGAAAATATTTCAAAAACTGCATTAGAACAAAACATAGTCACTATGAATAATTGGTGATACCGTTTTCAGTAACTAATGCTCCAACAATATTTATAAATTGATAATGAAAAAAAAAAAAAAAAAAACAACCTTTGGAAGAATAAGTGTAAAAATATAAAGAGATCTTAGAATACTGTGAATTTTGTAGAATTAGTCAAGTTGAAAGTAAAGAATAAGAAATTAATAATAAAGTATAAATTTTATCATGGCGGAACATGACATTGTATCTTGTTACTCAAGTTAGACTCATCTTTCCAAATGATTGTCTTATCCATTACTTTTGTTGATCATTTCCATTTGATATTTTGTATCTTCTATATGAATATTATCATAGTACGATTCATATCTTGAGCCTTTATACATCGCAAGTCTTATTGAGTCGGCGAGGTAATTGTAGAGAGATATTCTCTGGCGCCAGCAATTGCAGTCGCTTAATAAGATCGTTGTATATGATTGAATTTTGTAACTAGTTCATTTCTTATCTTGTGTCCCTACCATTCATAGTCTTGTTACATCGATGTTATAATAGTTCAGATTCATTTTCATTTCTAGAGTCGATTACAACACGTAATAGGACCTTGGGAATAAACTTTACAAAAATATTTATCCCCTATATCTTACACATTACTTAATCAGGATGGTGTGGCACTCCAAATTAGTAGCAGTTATTCCTGATTAAAATTTTTTCTTGTTTTTGTGTTCCTTCACTCAAATAAAACATCAAGAATAAATTGGGAATTCTGACTATTCATTAGCATTCCTATCAAAAAAAAAAAAAAAACCGAAACTCATTCATGATGTATTCTATATATCATAATTGAGAAAGCGCTTAGTTAGAAGTACAAAATAATGAATATATCAAAAATAGACTTGAGAAAATGCTTAAAGTTTTGTAATTATTCCATAAGAAATAAAACAAAAATATGAGAAGTGATATGTAAGGATTATTAACCAATGGGAGAGTCTTGAATAATAAAGTAACATTATTAGTTTTTATTTTATGAGATATACAATCACCAAGAAATTCAGTTTGGGAACTTGAAAAGGACATCAGGATAAAATACATATATCCTTTCTCATGATAAAAAAAAAAAAAACCAATTAAATTTCGAGGACGAAATTTTTATTAGGTGGGTAGAATGTAATACCCCAAATTTCGAGCTACCTGTATTGCTCTCTTGAGACTAGTAGTGCCGAATAAGTCCACCGAAGCCAATTTTTGGACACCGAAATAACTTTCGGTTAACATAACTTTATTATTTATTATGATATTTGCTTATTATTATTATTTATTTAAAATAAAAAAAAAATTACGTAGCAAGAAAACCCCATGCAAAAAGAAGAAAAAAAAAATTACTTAGCAAGAAACCCATGCAAAAAGAAGAAAAAAAAAAAGAAAAAAAAAGAAAAAAAAAATTTGTAACTGGGCCTGTTCTGTGTTCTGTAAGGTGAAAGGAAAGGAAAAGAAAAAAATAAAATAAAAATAAAAGAAACTGAGCTTGGCCTGGCCCAGAGGGAAAATAAAGGAGAAAAGAAAAGAAAAAAAAAAGAAAAGGAGGGGAAAAAAAAAAGAGAAAAGAAAAGGAAAATAAAATTAAAATAGGGATATGAAAAAGTAGGAATTTACTGAGCTTGGAGAGATTTAAATTGGACTTAGTTGGATTAATCAAACATAATTAATAATAGTAATAAATTAGATTTCAATTAAAGGAGAAATGCATATATATGATTGAGCCTGGAAATATAATAAATACATATGTTGGGTTTAAAAATAATGCAGGATTATTATATAATTCACTTGACTCCCAGAATGAAACCAGATTATTGTAATGATTTTGATGATATGCATTGTGTTACAATTTTGCACTAATATCTATCATGCTACAAGTCATGTACCTTGATATTACAAATCAAGTATACTAATGTATCATATGTTAATTTATCATGTTACAAGTCATGTGTTTTACATGTCACGAGTTTTGATAGTACAAGTCATGTGTTTTACATTCCACGTGCTTTGATATTACAAGTCATGTGTTTTAATATTACAGATCATGTGTTATGATACTACATGTCATGTACAGTCATGGAAATGCAAGTATGTTATCATGAATTGAAAAATAATTGAAGAAAGATTATAAAATTTTCATGTGCAAAATTCAATATGAACACGGGGATGGGAGAAAGTATATGATGGATAAGAGTCTTGCCGTATAAGGATTGATTGTCTTGTTAGGGCCAGGATTCTTTTACTGCAGCGGCCTGGGTGATTACTGGATCACCAATTGATATCTACCCAGAGTGGTAAGTCCGTACTGTAATACAGTACGGAACGTGATTGAGTGCCTAGCGGCATGTCATGGTTCAGCGTCATGAATATTGGGGCCGGGTCCCCGGTATGCACGGGCACTTATACGACAATGGAGAATAGCGCTATCTTATCCATTAATACAGTTTCAAAAATTTAAATTGGACGATGACTGAGACCAATAGAATATATGATTAAATAGATAGAGAAGTTATTGTCATATTCATTTATTTATGCATTTATTTATGCTTGACTTAATGTTATTTATATGTTGCCTTCATGTTACTTTATATGCATACAAACAACACTGACATAAACATGCTTATGCACACTGATATTCCTGTACTATGATAGTACACAATTCCTATTTTAAATGTATTACTTGCCGGGTTTAATCCCCTGGGTTTTGAACCCAGATTTGGAACGTGAAGAAGGGGATCCAGCCCCAATTGAAGACCAGTACTTCGTTGGACAGATCAAATGACAATAGGAAATCGAAGTACATCTGGAGTTTTTGTATATTTTGTTTATATTTCCTTTTGTCTGGGCACTGCTTTTCTCTTTGACTCTTTTTTGTTCATATTTAAAGCAGTGTGCCGTTTTATATAATGAACTCTTTGTATAAATGAAATCATTTCAAGTTTCAGACATGTTATTTATTCGTCTGATTGTGGCAGTAGTTACGGTTATTCCAAGATCCTGTGACTGTTGGGTTGTCTAGTGCAAGAAATAAGTAACGTCCTCCGTTTTGGGAAGCAGCTGAAAAACGGGGGCGTTACAGTTAAAGATGGGCAAAATGAAATTTGCAAGCTTTATTATCATAACTATAATAGATGTCATATTCATTTCCTGTCTATTGTATAATTTAAATTGCTAAATAACAAATGATAACGCGTAAACAATAAAATTTAATAGCGATTAATCGAAGACTATTATGATAATATATGATCTTGTGCATTCCCAATGACGCAGGTGTTTGACAAAAAATGTCAATAAATATCATTCAAACAAATAAATTGAATTAAAATTAACATTTATATATTTATATACTATAAAAAACATTATTCAGATTAAATTCTTTCGTTAGGCATTACTCTAGTTAACATATATTGTTGTTGCTTTCGTCTCATTGACAAGTGGCAGCGGAGACAAGAATATAAAAAAAAAAAAATGAAATATTATAAAATTGCAGTTAAGAATATTATTTAATATCATATTATATAAAACACTAAAGCTATTTACTCTCTCTCTCTCTCTCTATATATATATATATATATATATGAGAAAACGGAAAATTTACTGTCGGCGAAGGGAGTTCCTTCACCAGCTGGATGCATCTCTAACTCTATACAGATTACTTCTCAATTCCTCAATATCTACTATCGTATTCAATGCGTAATCTCAGCATTCAATGTGTATTCCTGAATAATCTAATTTTTCAGTTATTCCATTAATTAATATTTATATGTTTCGATGCAACAACAAAATGTTATTTGTAACAAGTAATTTTGAAGCCTTTCCTCGTTTGAACCTTACCATTAATGTCATTAATATTATGGCTATGTCATCCTAAGGTATTGCTAAATGGAAGGATCTTATCAACGTCCATAAATGAGAAATCATAAATCAAACTGTCGAATTAGAAAAATTGGGTGTTATCATAGTATCAACTAAGTTCATGGGCTGGAAATAAGCGGACTCGAACCGCTGACATCCGCTGCAGGGTAAACCACTGCCTTTCAGACCTCCCCGACCGTTTAGGTGGCCTAATAAAATAATTACATAGACATCACTCAAGATAAAAAAAAAAAAAAAAAGAATTCTCTTAATCACTTTTTGAGTGACGTCACGTATAATTGTTTTATTAGGCTACCTAGTACCAGTGAAGAAAATTCCTGTAGCGTCGGTGAATTTTTCATATTCTATAGGGTTAATTACAGTCAGACCCCCTGTAGTATTGGGGATGTGTCACTTAACACCTATGAAGTTTGAAACTCTCAAAAAACCCCCTTGACTTACTTATTTTCACTTTCCTTTTCTATTAAAGTGCACTCTTGTCTCTTAAAATTCCTATCCTATCCTCATTTCTCAAATTCCTATTGTTGGTTAAAAGGAAGGATGAGGGTAGAATAGGAATTTGAGAGACAAGAGTGCACTTTAGTAAAAAATAAGAGTGAAAATAACTAAGTTCAGGGAGTTTTTTGAGAGTTTTAAACTTCAGGGGTGTTAAGTGACACACACCTAATACTACAGAGGGTCTGACTCTAATTAACCCTATTCTATATATATATATATATATATATTTGCAAGAAAGAGAATTAAAAATTAAAGCTAAGGTCTCTGGAGATGGAGGCTGTTGACAGAGGAACAAAAAAAATGTAGGTCAGGCTTGCATAAGGTTTGAGGTGACATGTCAAGTTTTATTTCTACCCTCTTGTTTTGGCACAGCAAAAATAGACTCCGTGCCTGCCACATACATGCATAGTGGCTGATCATGGGGACTGCATCCATGTGGCAGCTTCTTTTTGTTTTGGAGAAGCTGTCCATGGCATGATCTTGTTGGCCAACAAGGACAAAAGATAAAGTTTTCCGAATGGTTTTCACTGTTCAATAAGTCTTAGAACCGAATTAATATCGTTTGGAAATTAATATAAGAAAAAATATAATCATAAAAAATAATAATAAACTTTTAACTTTTAAACTTTAAAAAGTGAGCTCATTGAGCAAAGTAGTGTGCTCAAATAGAATTTTCCCAACGCATTTAGAGTTGGTAATAAAAAACGCTGTGATTTACCTACCGGCATATACAATTCTCATAATAGATAGAAATCTAAATCAAATCTTTTATGTAAGTAACATATAAGATCTTATGGTAAGTCCATTTAGGGCTGAGCATAAAACCGAAAAAACGGAACTGAATCTCAAAATCGAACCGAACCGGTTCGGTTTATTCGGTTTTCGGTTCGGTTCGGTTTAAAAACTGAGTGGCTTTAGTTCCAACCGAAACCGACCGAACAAATCGAACTTTTGGAATTGTAGCTTATTTTTTTTCTTTGATTTATTTTCAATGTGTTTTTCTTTTAATTTTTTAATGAAAATATGTGATTGTTATTTTAATAGGTAGAAAAAAGAAAAAAATAGAAAGAAAATTATTATTTTTTCTATAAAATACACGCGTTTATCACATAATTAGTTTCAAATTCTAAAAACCGAAAACCGAACAGAACCGAAAATTCGGTTCGGTTTTCGATTTTCACTCTTATTCGGTCGGTTCGGTTTCGGTTTTATATGTTCGGTTCGGTTTTCGATTGGGTTCTTTTTTCAAAAAACCGAACCGAACCAACCGATGCTCACCTCTAAGTCCATTAGTAATTCAGAACATTTGTATTTATGTTTTATCGTGCTACATGATTTTCCATCACCTTGTGATCTTCTTTTTATTTCGATTGCACACTACATTTTCATGACGTACTGTAATTTTAATTTCGTTAAGAATCGAACAGTTTTCCTATAAAGATCACAATTAATTCTCCAGCTTTGCATCTTCCATCGGCAAACTAACTAACTAGTTTATTTATAATGAAAAATAAAAAATAGATCGGTAAAGCCTAATAAATTTTTATTTTTTTTTATTTTTCTTTGATTGATTCGTGGAAAATAGTTATTAAACGCTACCTCAAACCTTTCAGTAAAAAAAACTCTAAAGTAGTTTCCAAACTTTCCATTCCACTGATTAGGAAAGAGAATGTCACTCTACTTTCTATCGAACCCATCAACCCCACCCAAACTCACCAGTGTTATTCAAGGGAAATTCTAAATGCGCACCATGTTTTACTAGTGAGCACCACATACTATATAGTAAAGTGATTTACAACATAGGGGAAAATGGTGCTCACCAGTAAAATATAGTGCGCATTTAGACTTTCCCGTTATTCAAGGCCATGTTCCCTCACGTGCTCGTAGTGTCGAGACTTCATCATATCATGTTGCGTATTGTTGTGACCACATAATATATAGCCATTGTGCGTTCTCTAGAGTAGTGGGCCCCTTCAGGCACTATCATTTATCATTATTTCGCTGTTTCCGATGAGTGCCTGCTGCTCTCCCAACTGCAAGCGACCGAAATAAGTCGGAATTTGATGGTATATCTTACCCGCACCAACTCAACGTCCAAAAATAAAGTTCGCCGTCGGCTCCTCCGATGATTTTGTGTGATTCCGATCGAAATCGATCGTAGTTCGAAAAAAAAAAAATTCGACGACAGTCGAAGCCTTTTACTTTAGGATCCAATCGAAAAATTCTAATTTTCAATCGATCGACCGACTGAACATTCTTACTATTATCAACTTGAACTTAGGCCCCGTTATTTTTTCGACCATGTCCTCTCCTATTCAAGCTCTGCTAGTCATGTCCTGTGCGCACTTTCCTTCAAACAATGCGAGCTACCTTGCACGTTCCATTACACCATCATGTATCTCTCTCTCTCCAGCTTTACTTTTCTGTCCAACTTGAAATCATTGATATTGAGTCTTAGTTTTCTGAAGTTGTTATGAGGAAGAGTCAGAACCTGCTGCGTTTCATTAATAAGAGACCCGAACCTCATTACTAAGAAAATAATAGAATTAACTATAAATGCATCAGCAAAAGTCTACTAAAGGAAGATGAGGGTCGAGGAAACAGTATGTCCAGCATGAATTGAACCATAGATGCTCTGATACCATATTGAACTCCTATCTACTGTACCAAAACTTCAAAATTATTACGAGAATTAAGAAAAATTATTTTATAGTTTAACGAGAACAAAACCAGCTTCTCCTTATCCAACTTCAGTGAATAATGAAGCTGCGTCGCCTTATCCAGCTTCCTCCGTCATTCTCCGTCGATCTCATCGGACTCCAACCATCGATTACTCATTCGAGTTACGTCCATTCATTCGGATCTTAATCGCACTGATTCACGTGCGTCAATCAATCTCGATCCGACTGATCATGCCAATTCACCCTCAGTTCTTATAACGCCTTTGATCTTCGTACACGTGGCCTTCTTAATGTCATTTGAAAGCATGATTGCATTTTTATTTTTTTCACCCATGTCATTTGATTGCATACTTCACGGTGGTTCTAGATATCTTGACTTCCTCTCTCTCTCTCTCTCTCTCTCTC
Organism: Dracaena cambodiana; assembly: GCA_036321105.1. Lineage (NCBI taxonomy): Eukaryota > Viridiplantae > Streptophyta > Magnoliopsida > Asparagales > Asparagaceae > Dracaena > Dracaena cambodiana. Next base: position 67,099,540 of record JAYEPQ010000002.1, read on the forward strand.
TCTCTCTCTATATATATATATATATATATATATATATATATATATATATATATATATATATATATATATATATATATATATATATATATACTGTATGTAAGCCGCCAGCTCAGGAAAAGTTACGTGAAGTAGCAGCAAAACTATAATGATCAATGATTTTTCTTCAATTTTTTTTAACAATTATTACCTCTACTTTCTTAACTTCTTTCAGATTAAATTTCATAAATTTTTAGAGTTCATTTACTCTTTCATCAAGTGCATACAAAATGTTTTATTCATTGAAAACCGTTAATTTTTTGTTAACTTGA